>RJWH01001220.1:0-276220 GCA_004363575.1 Solenodon paradoxus | reverse complement strand
TCAGGCAGGTAACAGGCTCAGTGCTGCAGGAGTTGCCGAGAAGGGTACAGACGGGCCACACCCGCAGTGCGGTCATCAGGAAACACACACAGCCCCACAGGCTCTCAGCACCCCTGGCACGGGGCACGTGTCTGCATGGAGCCCATCCTCAAGGGCCGGCGTGCCCATCAAGTATGGCCGGGGGAGGTGACGGCACTCCAGCCAGGTAGGAAGAAAGCAGTGACGCTGGCGGAGGCAGAAACAGCAGCACAAGCAGAGAGAAAGGAGAGGAAGTTTGGCCTGGGCAGGGACTTTGGAAGGACGCGTGTGACCAATGAGAGGCAGTGGAGAGGAAAGACACGCCTGTCACATCCAGGGACACAGACCCCTGGAGACACCCAGAGCCCTCAAAACACACAGAATGACAAAACAACAGCATCTGAAGATGCCTGAATACAACTGGCCAAAGAAGGTCTCCAAGCAATAATATGGGGAACAGAAGTTTTCTCTCGCAGCCAGGATTTTCATGCCAAAGAACCTGGGACCTGGGTGTCACTGGATCTGTGCAGACGGCACCTTCATACCACACGGGGGCGGGGGGGGGGGCCTGAAAGACAGGTGTAGCCACAAGGCCTGTCCTCCAGCCCAAGGACACAGAAACAGACAGTAAAATCCCCAGGCTGGGGCCCAGATGCCCATCCCCAGCCTGACGCACACACCCCTCCTTCCTGCTGACCGAGGTTACCCCTTCTGGGCCCTTGTTTCTCTTAAGGCTCCACAGCAATAACTACTGCTCTGACATTGCCACCCTCTTTAACCTACTTTTCAGTCTCCCTAAAGTCTTTTTTTCTAATGTTTCCCCAAAAGAGATAGGAAAAAAAAAATACATCGCGGTTGTGGAAAGCACACAGAATTACGCTGATCAAGTTTAGGGACTCCTGAGAACTTCTAAAGAAGCCGGTTGGTATCAGAAGTCTTAAAGATCCAGGCTAAATGGTTTACATAGGCATGGCATTGTTTGGGAAATTCACTTAAGTGGGACTTTTCCCCCCTAATAATTACAAACCAATGTGATACAGTGTTATATGCCTAAAATTCTGGGGGATTCTATGACAGGAAGGAGCTGGAGGCACAAATACTGGAGAAAACTAAGTCTTTTTTCTTTTTTTTAACTGAAAATATGTCAGTCCAACTTATTTTCCAGATTAAACATCCAAAAATAATGGTCAATGTTATTTCTCTTCTTGATCATTTTTATTGTTTCTGCATGTCCCTAACTCACTGCGTCGCCGCTGCCTTCAGTGGTAATGAGCAGCAGGGAGGACGGGAGACTTTAAACACTCTGCAGTCAGTCACACACAGGCAGAGACTCTCACAAATACAGTTTGCTGGTGGTTAAGTGTGACAGTGATTCTCTTTCTTTCCTGTGCAGAAATGAGAAGTCACTGAACCACCTGCAAAGGCATTAGATTCCTAGTTCTCTGTGAGATGGAGCATAGGATCTTTCTAATCTGCAGTTTCCCAGTCTCATTTGGGATTTTTGATATTGCATAAAGTATGTATTAGTAACCCCACGTCATCCATTTACCAAATGGTATCTTGCCACAGTCAAGGAAGTGTTTGTTATTCAGAAGACCATCTGTCTAAGAGCTCAACAGAAGGTTTAAATAATCCCGATCTAGTGGAGAATATATGGTCACATTATATTGAGTCAAATATTTACATGACTCAGTATTTTAAATATGAACGATCTTATCCAGCCTCGACTGCAAGTCAGAATTAATTACTACGCCTTTTCGGAGGTCGTTTTATCTTCTACCTTTTCAAACCAACCTAGAAATTACAACAGAAAGATGGCTTTCACTTATGCAAACAGGACTGCCAATCACAAGCATCTACGTAGCACCTCATTTAGACAAGAAATAATCCTGACAGCAGCAGTATTTCCCACCAGAAAGCCAGTTGAACAATATTATCCAAATCAGAGAAACATTTGGGAAAAGAGCTGATTCTGCCTTTCTGAGCATCAATAATTTCGGTTGTATTGCTGCCGCCGAGATGCAAATCAGCACAAGCAGCAGCCATGAGGCCATGAACCATCAGTGCGTCTTCAGAACACAGAACCCAGGACCCCAGCTGGGCACAGTCTTCTCTTCAGGCGCAAGTGAGGCAGCAAAAAACTCAAGGGATGTCTGGCTTAAAACAGATACACACTCACACCACTTTAAAAAAATGTATTATTTTAAATAAAAAAGGGGGGTAAATAGGATATAAAAGGGCTAAATCAATTCACCAGGCACCTGTCTAAACGACTGAGTGTAGGTAAGGAACAACTAAACACAAACAGTGATGTGGGAGACAGGCAGGCTGGGACATCACAAGGACTTTGGAAAACAAGCGTGAGTAAGAAGCCTTTCCCCTCCATTTGTTAGCTTGGGTGGCTGTGGACAAACTGTCAGGCATCTTTGAAGCTGCTTCCTCCTCTGTCAAGGGACAATCAAAGGTATGGGATTGGCAGGAAGATGAAATGAGAACACAGCACATGTGTTCGAGGCACCAGATACAAAATGATTGCCTTCTCTCGTGGTCCCCTTAAGTAAGTGCTGTTCTTATTAAATGACCACAGTGAGTTATTTTTCTCTCTCTAAGATAACAAGCTTAGATCTGGAGGGCAGGCCCTTGTGGCTCCTGGGCCTGAGATGCTGAGGAGCCAGGTTCGAGACCCAGGATAGGAGTGAAAAACCAAAACAAACCTCTAAAGACGGAGACAAAAAAGGTGAGATTGAAACACTACATTATTTAAGGTTTTCTTACAACTTGAACATCCAAAGATTGGAAGGAACACTGGGTGAGGGTGCCAGCCCTGTTTAGGGCTCCTCAGTGCTGTACTGAGGGCAGATAACAAACGGAGAACAAAAACTGAAGAGGATCTGAGGCTCTGAAAAGAAAATGAAAAGGAGAGGCAGAGTGCCAAAGGCGATAAAGAAGTAGTGCTCACAGCAAGAGCTTTAGGGATTGAGAGGGATGAGAAAGGGGGCCCCTGAGAGAGGACGGGATGTGAGAAGGCCTCTGAGAAAGGTCCCACTCTACCTTCAAAGAGAAAGGGCAGAGCGCTGGCTGGCTGACTAGGAGGTCGGATACGTGGGTGTGGCCAGAGAAAATGATTCATATTTAGGGAAGAGTGAAAGCTAAAGCTGGAAAGACTAGTTATCTAGCTGAACTGGTAGAGCGTTAAAAGCCAGACCAAGGAATTTTCACTTTATCTTCAAAACAACAGATTTTTAAGTCAGAGAGGGGTTTAATGTAGCAGCGAAAGCATTTACCCCAGCGCCTAACCCTGAGGAAGCACTGATAAAAGGTGAGACTTCACTTGCATGAATCATAGCAAGATATTCAGACATGGCATTTACACAGGAGCATGTGTTTTACTTGACACTTAGGGATGTATGCAGTTGAAAGTAGGAGATGTGTGGCTCTCACTGACGTAGGGAAACGGTGCCTGGCACAGAAGAGGCAATCAGGAGTCTCTTAAATCAAAGAATGCGTCAGTGATGGTTTATCATGACAAATTCAGTGGCAGGCAAGAAAACAGGAGCAAGAAGAGAAGAGAAACAGGAGCAAGAAGAGAAGAGGCAGGACCGACAGGATGAAAAGCAGGTATTTAACACTGACAGGACAATGCCAGCCCCATTCTGGGCCCAGCTAAAGTGAGAAGCTGGACAGGGAAACGTCCCTCCCTCTGGGCATCTATCTAACATTCTCCTCCAACCCCTTATAAAACATATAGGCTTCAATCATCTCCCACTGTAAGACATCTTAAAAACTGATGTTTAAAGATTGGCCCTACTAGAGCGACGTTTAGGTCAATCGCCTCTGAAGGAACAAGCCATACGTCCCTGGGCTCGAGTCCTGGACTCAGGGGGAAACAACCAGTGTGAACAACTAAATGGAAATCAAAGATGCTTCCTTCAACTCTCTCTTCTTGCCTGTCTGCCTACTTGCCTGTGTTCCTGCCTGTACCTTTCCTTAAAAAAAAAAAAAAAGTTTGACGTTTTTTAGTCTATGAATACTTCTTATCTCCATTATCAGACTATGAATTCCTAGAAGACAAATACACATTTAACTTCACGACAGAGCTGGAAATATCAATGGGTAACCAACAAAAAAGTTCTGATGAAGAACAGACAAAGCATCGACAAACCAAACTTCTGGCAGTATGTTTATTCTTTCATTCAGGCATACATTAAACACTAATTAGCAAGGCCTCAAGGAATTGCTGAAAGATGCAATGAGGAAGCCTTGACTTCAGGAAGCATATCATCTACCCACAGAGGCAACACTGACATGCAAATCTTCCCACAAACACTGGTTCCAATTTTGTCCCTAAGAAAATATCTGTTTTTCCAACAGCATGACTAGGAAGGACCCAAATGGATACATTCTACATCAAATTTCTATCTTGGACTCCTGTCTGTGCCCCCGAGAGATGTGAACAAGTGCTAAAATTATTGAAATGCAGTCATCAGAGGGAACCAGAAGAGAAGTGAAAAGGAGAAAAGAGCTATAAATTAAATGTAAAATATAGCCCATCAGTGGCATGACTGTCTGGAACTTCAAAGAGAGAACAAAGACGCCCACCATACAAAAGAGAGGGACTCACACAGCTAAGGGAAAGTGGGTACTTTAAAAAAAGGGATTATGAAATAAAATGTTTACATTTAAAGTTCTATTTTTAACAAATTTTATTCTAATCCAGCCTCTCAGATAGCAAAGCCTTCAATGGAAAACTCTTTCCACAACGATTCTCTAAAAATAGTTGCAGTCATGCCTTCTCAGGCTGGAGTGTAGATTTCCCTTCAGTTTGCTTTTGCAGGAACACTGGTCTGATGAAGAAAGAAACAGTTACTCATTTTAACTAGCGCGCGCTATTTATGTAATGCACACATATCCTGACACCACGGCACACGGTGGTATATTTTCTTTCTAGAAATGTGATCTGCATCCAGCCGGTGTGGGGCGGACACCCTGGTCCTGCAGCTGTCTCTGCGGGAAGGATGTTGCTCCCAGGCTTTCCACAGAGTTTGTCCGTCTAATTTTATCCAACAAGCCAAAAAGGGTTCCATTATTTTTATTAAAATAGCAATAAGGAAATAATTGCCAAGCATGAATGTCCGAGAGAGGGGCTCTGTACACCATACATTTGTGTCTGTAATTAGTGAAATCAAATGTCCCCTTTTCTCTATTAAGGAATTGGCGTGCTTCCTGATAATAACTGACTCTGGAATGAAAGCAAATAAGTTACATGAGAAATGGAGTTTACAAATTTATGCACATGAATTAGTCAGTTTGGCAGAGGCTTTTACTTTAAAATGGATACAGCACAAACATCTGAAAAACTTCAAGGCTCTATATCACCTCAGTCATCTCAGCAGCACTGAGAAAACAAGAGACATTTGTAAGGAACATTGAAATCACCCAGGGAATCATATTTATCTTGCAGTTATATTACCCCCATATTCAAAATTAAACATAAAGATGTTTCAGACTTGGTGCGCCCTAGTGGAGCAGTGATCAGGTCAAGCATCTCTGAAAAAACAAGCCACATACCCCCAGGTTCAAGTTCCGGACCCAGGCAGGGTTGGGGGCAGTTGGGAGGAACCAGAGTGAACTCAGTAAAAATAAAATAAAGGTGCTTCTTCCCCCTCTCTTCCTGCCTGCCTGCCTACTTGCCTTCACTCCTGTCTGCCCCTTTCCTTTAAAAAATAAAGAAAAGTTTCATACTTAATTCACCTCCACAATAATTTAGGCCAGAGTAGGAAAACACGGATAGGTGGAATAAAGTCTGAAGGAAATTGCACTCACAATGATGACATGATTTGCTACCTAAGACTAACCTGGACGAAAAGAATCCCACTCTGATCTTGAACACCTCCAATGTGGGTCTGAAGAGAAAGTCTACTTCTTATCAGAACTCCAGAAGATAAACTTATACCGAATGCCACAGACAGGAGACCCTGAAACAGCTCTGCCATACACCAGCTCTCACTGAAATAGTCCCAAGTCCAAGTCCAGAGCTGATACAGAATCCACCTTACTCAAGCCTCTTGGAGAAAGCCCGCAGTGGCTAAATGTAATCTCATCATTAGCATATGTAAGGATATGACATCAGCTTCAGAGAAAATCAGCAAGCAGATTCAAAAAAGACCCCAATAGTCCACTCGGTCTTTGGAAATTCCCAGTAAGTAAAGGATGAAAAGGATCTAGCAGCAGGAGACAGCAGACTCCATAGGCTCAGTCCTAGAAATTGCAAAAACATTTCTAAACAAAACCATTCTGAGAATTCTCTAGAATAGGGAAGGACTGTGGGGGGAGCAGAGCTCCTCGCTCCATCCATCACATCACAAGGGTATTCACCAAAAATTGCCTCCCCAGCAACCTGCGTATGGCTGCAATGTCTCTGGAGCATATTGAAGCACAAACAAGCCAGTTCACCCAGAAGATTGTCAACAGCTCAAAGATCACCTAAACTTGGTGATAGGCCCTGAACAGCTAACGCAGGATTCCTTAAAGATGACATTGCAGCTGAAGATAGCAGGAGTGCTCACAGTCTGAAATAGCTACTCAAGAATTCAGGATCCACCGAGCTGTTGAAAGCAGCTTAATGTGTAGACACGATTACCCATAGTCCGGCCTCTTCTAAAGACTCAGAGAAATAAACTGAACCAAACTGAACTTATGTTCTCAAGGTTCTGCTGGCCACCCTGGCCGCTCCAATTTCCCTAACATCTATCTGCTGAAACCCGTTTCTTTTGTTTTTGGCGGTGCTGCTATCCTTGCTTAAGCAAAGCTACTCAATGATTAATGTCGTTTACATTTTTAAAAGAAGGACTGAACTTCTCAGCCTCTCTCCTCCTCTCCCTGCAGTGACAGGGAGGGCCAGAGAGCAGATCTGTGAAGGGGCTGGAAGGCGGCAGACACGGATGGGACTGGAATCCCTGCAACTCAGGCCTCTATCAATGGCACAGAAACGTCTAGAGATATGGAGAAACCAGATAGGTAAGTCTGCAGTCCAGAAAAAACTAACCAGAGACACAGAAACAAGATAAAGTCAAAAGAAAGTATGTGTCATCCGGAGCCGTTTTCAATTGCACTTGAGAAATCTTTGAACGTTTGCTTTGTAAAGCTAGGGCACCTTATCCATCCTTTTTCAAAGAGTTTTTAAAAAAAAATGATAATGAAGGGCTCCAAGTTTGTGAACAAGGGGTCAGATGTAAATGTGGGAAAAAAAATTTAATCTGAAAAAAAAAGGAAAAAAAAAGATAAGCTGATCTACCTAGATGTTAAAAGTGGACTTTTTATTTTATTTTATTTTTTATTGTAGTAATTGTTCTACACAATAAAATAATTTCTTACTTATAGGTTTCCTGTTCCTTAGCTATATTTCAACATACCATTCCCCAAGTGCTCCTCCCCACAGTCCAGTGGGCTCCGCCACCACAAAGTAGACTTATTTAAAAGTTCTTCATTTTCCTCATTTTTCAGGTCCACATAACAAAATCTCCATACAGGACCGAGGAAATCAAAAGGGTCAAAGCAGACACACACCGGCACTACAAAGAACAGTTGGGACTAGAGGGAAAACACTACATCAATAAATGTAATTTTCTACCAGTGATTCATCAGCAAAACAAGATGAACAAATCCTGCATAGCACAATAGCTGTCAAATCCATGGAAGGTGAAGTTGGGAATGCTTGTTGAACTGGTCACAAGACTATCACGCAGAATCAGGAGGCAGAAAGGATGAGCAGGAGGACATGGCATACTGAATGCTTGCTATAGGCTGGACTCCACTGAAGGTTCTATTTGCTGTAAGAGCCCCTATGATGCGGTTATCAGTACCTTTAATACATGTAAGAGAAGGACTCAGAGTTTCCGGTAGCTACTCAGTAGTGGAAGCCAGATAATCAGGGTTGAATTTTAGTCAAGGATCTACAAAATCATCTTGTGCATTTCTTCATATGCATTCCATTAACTCCCATAGCCCCTCAGCACATGAGGCCCTACCAAATTATAACACTGAAAGATAGGCCTCCCCAAAATGCCCAGAACGGGACTTCCTTAGGCTGTCACTTTGGCATGTGAATTATTTTGAGCCAAGGTCAGTTGAGGCCCTACAGTCTCCAGAGAAACTTTTACCACTCCCTTACCTACCTAGAAGAATGAAAATTGGGAATCTGACCCAGAATTAGGAATATTTTTAATCAGAAATAACCTTTCTGCTGAAGAAATCTATCTCTGTGGCAGAGCAAATATTTAAGTACAGAGCATCTGGTCTTTGCCCCATGAGTCCTCCCCTCTGCTAGTCTTGAGCGCCCCTCTCCTCTTGACTTGAAGATCCAGGCCGCTATTCCATTCCTTTCTCAAGACAAATAATCCTCAATTAGCCCCCATTGACTTTAGAATTCATACCCATGAGGATTTCTCCAAAAGCAGGCAATTAAATTTGTTCTTTTTCCCAACAAATGTATCTGATGTTAATTTGACTACAAGACCAGCCCAAGAAGAGCAGAAAGGGACAGAGGGAAATTTCATCTCCACCCCAACAACCTCAACAGGCTCTTCCATTTGCTGCCACTGCGTCTTTCTTAACCCAAACCGCAGGCACTGTGAACGTCCCCACATTTCCCGACAACAGTTTCTTTCCAGCATCTGTGTCTTCTGTGTGTTCACACCACCTCTGGGAAGCCATGACTTGTTCTTTCTCCTGTATTCTGGCAAATATTACTCAACAGTATCATAACTTACTGACATACATGTCTTGGCTGCTAGACTGAGAATCTAGAAATCAGAGCAATCTATTCAATGATGTGTTCTCTCGCTCAGAGCAATCTATTCAATGATGTGTTCTCTCGCTCTGCTAACAGGGTACCTAGCACAGAGAAGATACATAGTACATAAAATGATGCCAGCCAGCCAAGGGCTGAGAATGCCAGCAGACCAAACAGCCTGTGCCAGCAAGACACTATTATGTGGCCAGCCAAAAGATAAACCACGTATTTAAAACACTTAGGCACAACATTTTTATATAAATTACTATATCCAATTAACAAAGAAATATTGGTATGGAGAAGAAGCCAAAACAAAGAAATATGCTCAATAGAAAAAGTATAAATTATCACAGCACTGATCAAATAGAACCCTACCTGCAAGGCCAGCTGGCATCCAGTGCTGTGAAACTTCCCCCAGAGAGCTTAAAAGACGATGGGGGGAGATTGTCCTCTGATTTAAACTTTAAAGAGCAACAAGGCTTGAGGCCTCTAAGATTTGACTGCATTTTAATTAATGGCAAACTATAATTGAACAGAGTTTGGTGAGGAACCAGAGACATGGAAAAAAAGGAGAATCCTGAGCAAATGTTGGCATCCAGGGGCATCCATGGAGAGAAGGTCTATAGTCACTAGTGGGGCATCTTCTTCTGTATCACCCTGAATCCAGAGGTGGCTCAGTCCACCCATCTCTCTTGTTCTAACTGCAGCTGTGCCCACCTTCAGGCAGAGAGCGTGAGGTCTGAGAAGAGGTGAACTGGCATTCACATGCCCAGGACGGTGCAGTTTATTTTTGTACGTTACTAATGTACTAATGCATTTATGTGTACATTGCTACATATTCATAGTCTTGTTACATATTCATATTCTTGTTACATAATGAATCTGGTTAATGTGATTAAGGCTCGGAGAGAGGATTCCCACTCAACACATGGAAAAAAAATGACTTTTTTCTGAATGCCAAATAATGAGTATTGGTCATAAAATTATTTTGGAAGAGCTGACTCGTGTTTCTGCTGGCTAAGGCACCGTCTTCCATTTGTATGCATGTTTTCTTCAAAATTCCACACTGTGTGAACCAGGTTTCATTGAGGTTAATCATGTTGGTTAACAGCCATTTTCTACTCAGTAAGAATCACCGTAGTTGTGTAAAAGTATACTCTTTAGAGATGTCAGGGAAATAGTTTGTCTTCAGCAATACTAGATTAATCCTGCCTTGGCAGGGCTGGGGCTAAATTCTGCAAAATTTAATTTGCAAAAACCAGCCCAAGGCTACGGTGATATAAAACCCACTTGATGTGTTAATTTCACACTCTAGAGTCCTCAGCCCACTGGTGGGTGGGGGTTTCGGTTTGCAAAGTAGAAGAATGTCTGCATTTAGCCAAGCAGCCCCACACATAAACCCTCCAAGTCCCTCAGGGAGTCAGAGCCCCAAGTTTCCCTCCTGTGATAGCAAGAATTATATGAGACCAGCCAGACCAAGTCCATTATTTTCACTATGCAGAACTCTATTACCGGGCACCAGCGTCTCACTAAATATACGTTTTCTTCCAGATCTACGTGCAGAAGGGACACTTTCAATATGGGCAAAGAGGAATGTGAAATCAAACAGCTTCAGTGAGAGCTAACATGCCCAGAGCTGTGACCCAGCCGAAGTCCCGAGCCTGGGAACTGTGCGGACTATAGGCATCCAGGTCTGCGGTCCCGGAAAGAGTTGTGCCGGCTTCTGTAAAGTCAATACATTAAATGTTCTAGCATAAAAATACCGTTTATGGAAACTGTGTGTGCGATAATTAAATGTGCGAGATTCGAATGTTTTTAACAAAGGTGCAGCAAAAATATATATGCAGCATGTCCGCAACCATATAAAACCACCGCACGTGGGGGCAACTACTCACAGAAAAACATGAAGGAAATTCTCCAAAAGCGTTACCAGTTTTTATCTTTGGGTTCTGGCACTTGGGGTGATTTTATCTCCTTTCTATTCAAATATTATATATGGAGCATACATTACTTTTAATGGGGATCCCCAAAGCAAAGAACCTTTGAAAACGAATTTAAGATGCACCCCAGTGGAGTAGAGGTTCGGTGCAGCCCACATACATCCCATGGTCTCTGGCTCAAGACCTGGGCCAGGAGGAACAACCAATGTGAACAACTAAGTAAAATGAATGAAGTGTTTTTTCCTCCTCTCTCTTTCTGTCTGCCTCTGCTCTCCTTTATTCCTGCCTGCACCTTTCCTTTAAAAAAAAAAAAAGAAAAAGAAAAAGGAAACAAATATAAGCATACTTCAATTTATCAGTAAATGAAGATTTGTGTATATTATTATTTTATACTAAAAATAAATTTTATACTTAAAATAAATCTCTTATTGTTAGAATAAGTTACAATGTCTCCATTAATTCACTGTAAATGTAACTGGACTATGTTCATCTGGGAAATGAAAGTTCTGTGATCCCGGGAGGTGAATGCCTACAGGTCAGCAAATCAGCCTGGAAACAAGTTTCCTTCCTGTTGACTCCCCCCACCCCCACCCCTCATTCATTCTTGATTTTCTATTCCTGCCTCATCTGTTATCGCTACTACACAGGGAATTGTTAGACTTTCACAGTCCACAAAAGAATGAGCTCAGAACAGAATTATCCCTTGGCCAGTCCTGTTTCTCCAGCAAACAAAATTAGCTTGAGTTTTAAAAAGCAAGTTCTCTCAGCGATAACAGTAGAAGCACTGCAGCCACCAATTCTATTTTCCTGACACGCCCTGGTGGCCTAGTGGACAAGGTCACCGGATGCAGTTCACATACCTCCCAAGGACCCAGGTTTGAGACCTGGGGCCAGGGGCAGCAAACAGGATGAACAACTAAATAAAATATATAAATGCTTCTTCTTCCTCGCTCTTCCTACCTGCCTGCTTACTTGCCTTCATTCCTGGCTGCACCTTTCCTTTAAAAAATTTTTTTGTATTTTCCCATTTATCAGACTATTAAGCCAAAATCAATTAACTATCTCCTATCCAAAGCACAGGTCCAACCTAAACAATTAATTAAAAACCAGTAATCTGGTCAGTTAGTAACTAATTTAACAAATAATAATATTTCAAAGAAGCTGCTGATTCATGAGTTTTTAATACAATGCTAGGGAATATAAAATTTAATTCAGACTTTTTCAAATCACCTGCCTATCTGATAAACAGCAGCCAGAGATCCTTTTAAATGGGAGTAATCCTCAGATCCAGAAGGGCTTTCCAATGATGGTTTATTCCTCATGGAAAGGAAGTTGCTGCTTATTGGTCAAGTAGGTTAGTATGAAAAAACCTCCAGCTCTCAATCGCCTGTACCTCCGGCAGATATGAACAACCCGGCATGATGAGGGGAAAGAGGGCCAGACCTGGGGCAGGGAGGCTTACAGCCTTCAGGAGGCTCAAGGATGAGGCCAGGAACCACTGATTCAAAACCTGGGCTGTGTTGGTAAAAAGTTTGAAAATCAGTCAGAAAAGCAAGCCTCTAAGTGGATCTAATTTCTCAAAGGGAACAGAAACATGAGAGGGTTCATTACTGGAAAATTATAAAATAGGAAATCTGGATGAAAAGAAATGTCATTTATCCCCCTACAGCTACTGGATTTTAGAGCCTGGATGTTGAAGAGGGAAAAGAGCAAGCTAGTTACAGTGCAGTATCCTGGGCAAGAATTGTAAAAGCTTTTATGAAAGAAGGCTTTTTTAAAGCCTTAGCCTTTCACTCATCAAATGCTTATTAAGCACATCCCATGTGCCAGACACAGATATTTTGACTCTGACACATTTGTTCACACATATAAAAGGAGCCATTTGGTACGCACATTCCCTCTTGCACCAGTTCTCTAGGAGGGGACACCACAGTTTCAGTGTCAATAAGTCAGTCAACTAATACGAATTCCTGGACCTTTCTCATAAAATGATATCCAGGACCACTTCATTCTGCCTCATGCTTTTCCCAACTCCATATCATTATCCATCAGGGTGACAGAGGGAGGTGTCAGATAAATTGCAAGAAGTCAGTTTGCCTGTTTTAAATGGATTTGCAAACGTGTCTGTCATTATGTGAGCAGAATAAGGAATACACTTTAGGCACTGACCTGCCAGACTGGGAACAGTCTCTGTCAGGTACCTGCTTTGTCGAATGAAACTTTCTAATAGGCACATCAAGTTCCCAGTATACCCACTCAATACAAATGTGAGGCCAAGAAAACGGCAAAAATAATACACCAGCAACAATTCTTTCAATCCACACGAATTCCAACTGGATCTTATACTCATGAGATCTCGGTCCTGGACTGAGGAGGCACAGAGAGCACATATTCATCCTCCCGCTCAATCGCAGGCCATACAAAGAGTCTCTAGAAACAGGAGGTGAAAAACTAAAGAGGGAAACTACAATTTGCTTGTGTCCAGAATAAGCAGCCCGATTAACTCTCCGGTCATTCTGCAAAGTCTCCATGCACAGCATGACAGTCTGACGTGGGGCGGGCGGGTCTTTCAGCATGACCTTCAGTAAACTGTTCAGCATTGTGGGCTTTGTCTCAGATGAACAGTGATGCTCAGAATGACCACGTGGTCCCCAAACACTGAACAGTCCATGCAGACAAGTGCATCTACAAAGGACCTTCATAGAAATTCCATTTACCAGCCTTTCCATTACACAGTCTCTACCTGAATCAACTGAGCAAACATCAGGGTCAGGAGAGAAGTGGACCTGGAAATGGAGAGTCAAAGAAGGCCTCGGGTGATTCTTGAGATGAAGGTTTGGAAATGACTAAGGCCCTCCAGGACTAGTGGTGAAAGGGAGGCACCACCCTTGGAGGGGTGCCCCCTGCTCCTGTGATCCCATGTGGGCTTGAGAGAAAAGCGATGATATTAACATGGATTAGCTGCTTAGATGAGCAACAAAGCCTCGAGGAGGTTTGGGGGTAAAGGATCTAAGAGAAAACAAAAAAAATTTTTAAAGGAAGGAAGACAGGAATGAAAACAGGCAGGGAAGCAGGTAGGACGGAGAGAGAAAAGGAGGAAGCATTATTTATCTCTTTGTATCAATTTGGTTTTTCAATCCTGGCCCTGCGTCACCAACCTAGATCCTTGAACGTTACATGGATATATGTCAGCGTCTCAGCCACCTGAGCCACCACGGTGCACTCCTAAGAGAAATACTGATGAGAAAGAATGGGGGCTGTGGACCAAATGCAGGTGGATAAACCAAAATGCTCCCCTTGACAAGACAGGCCAGATTTGTCCTTATAGAGACAGAGAGCCCAGCGGCACATCTGAAATGCCATGGAGAATCATACATCTGCAATACCAACTGAATGAAAGACTTGAATACCTTCAGACACAAGAAAACCGTCAAAGATAACTTAGAGTCTGTTTCTCACTAAGCACTGCTGAAGAAAATCTTTACTTGGCTAATTGTTTGGTGGAAAATTAGTTTGGGAGTGATCTTTATGAAGATACATATGTTAAAAATTCAAAGCTATATAGTAATAATTCGAATACACTGCCAATTGAAGTATTTTAATGGACAGACACAATAAAGGAGGAAAAAATCATAACTAAAATCCAATCTATTACATGGAAACATTAAGGGCATCCCATAATTTTACAATCAGAGATTGTTTTCCCATGGCCACCACTAGTCACTTCAGGTTTCTGCCTCCTAATGAACTTACACATATTTCTGAGAATGGGTTAGCACCTAGCAAGATCTGATGGCCATTTAAAAACAATTTAAAAGAACAGTACTGGCTTTCCCTGTTTAACCCACTTGATAAGCAGGTCGAAATAAGGGGATCCTCTCAATGGAGGGAAACACATCTTTCTCGAAAGAGGGCAGAGATTCAAGAAGAAACTGTTCGCCTGTTTGTTCCCCTCAGCACCACTAACTCTGCATATTTTAGCACATTTTAAAAGGAAAAGGAGAAGAAATAACAATTAGCAGCCTAACAAACACCTGCGAAGCTAGGTGTCTGGAGAGCAGGGACATCGGAGGAGGGCTCTTTAGACATCTGGTGTCACCTGTCAGACTGCCAAACCGCTGTATTTTTAAGCTATTCAGATGCTTTCTAAAGACAAAACACAAAAATCCCACATGCCTGAACTGAGGCGGGAGAGCCTACTTGTAACTCAGCCCTTGTCAGACAAAATCCTGCAGTCTCAAAAGGTTCAATAGCCTTTTTATACCTCTATTGTGTGAGCTAGTGCCTAAAAATAGTGTGGTTCAGCAGGCAGATCACACCCAGGAATAATTTCTACATACTAAACTGCAAAAACAATAGACAAAGAAATGGCGAAGAAGGCAAAACGTATTCGAAGGCTGTACCTAAGCCCTGTGGTCCCCTCGCTCCTTAGAACCCTCCACGTTCCGTCCTCGTCTGAAGACATAGTACCCACTTTAGTCCCTAAAGTCTATACAGAAAAACAGAGGGGATGAGGATGGGGGTGGAGGGTGGGGGTAAAAGGGAAATGAGCCCCACATCGCTATAGTATTCACTGCCCTTTTCTTTCTTTCTTTTTTTTTTTAGGAAAGGTGCAAGTAGGAATGAAGGCCATTAGGCAGGCAGGCAGGAAGAGAAAGAAGGAACATTTTTATTAATTTATTTTTATCCAGAAGCATATCTTGGTTTTACTTCCCCCTGGCCCCCTGGTCCAGGTCCTTGGGATGTATGTGGACTGCACTTGGCTGGAGGTGGTGGACCTAACTGCTACTCCACCACGAAGTGTCCACAATCATTTTTCAAGAGGTCTTTCCCCTCCCACTGAAATCAACATGAACATGATGATCGCAACAACAAAGGCTTTAGGCCAAGTCAGGTCCACTGTTCAGGCCCAAAGATAGGCAACAAAAACCAGCCAGAGGGTGGGGAGTACCAGACTAATCTGGTAAAGGACAGGCCACCAAGAGCCCAGAGGCACTGATCGTCTAGAAATCACAAAATGGACAAAATAAAAGTCAAGTCACAATAGGCAGCAACCAAAATAGTAGAGAAGATCACGAGAAATAAAATTTTAACACTCCTTAATTTCTGATTTTAATGTAGCAATATTTTCCTTTTCTCAATATTTAGTAAAACGAGGTGCCACAATGATTACTGTGGGGACAGGACAAAGATGAGATGGGAGAAGTCATAAAAAAAAACATGCTTACAAACAGACCTTAGTTGATTTTTCAAATAAAATCAACAGAAAATCAATAAAAGAGCTAGATGAAATGTAACAAGCATTGCCCCCCACTGAATTCAGACAAAAATCTTATGATAGAAGATTATCTCCATTTTGCCATTCTCAAAACTGGGCACATAAAAAAATTTAGCTGCCCAAGTTTACATGAATTTAATCTGACAACTGGATGGCCAGCCCTGGTGACATCCCACTTTAAAACGAAAGTTCTTTCATGTTCTTGTCTCTGAATCATAAATTTCCATGAAGCCCATTTGCTCCATGTTTCTCAGCAACTATAAATGAGCCAGCATGGCTGGTTGGTGGCTGGCAGTTGGATGCTAGACTGTACTTTCCTCAGGCTGGAGTGGTAGCCCAGACACTTACAGGAGTCCCTTGAGCATTTCTGTCCCTAACTGCCTACATCTGCAGGACAAGAAAGGCTGTCTAGGAGCCAAAGTGTACCTGCCGAGAGCTTACAAAAAGACTTCAAAATTTAAGTGATCATAACTGTTAGCTATTATCCAAGTATGAGTAGAAGAAAGGATCGAAGAAGTTGATCTTAGACACACATTCACATTTGCTAGCAGGTAATTAAATATAAGACCTTACTTCTTTTTCTTTGGCTTTTTTTTTTTTTTTGAAAGAAAGGTACAGGCAGGAATGAAGATGAGCAGAGGCAGGCAGGCAGGCAGGCAGAGAGAGGAGGAAGAAGCACTTTGTTTTATTCAGTTGCTCAGCTTGGTTGTTCCCCCAGCCCCAGGATGTGAACCAGGATCCTTGGGATGTACATGGATGGCACTCCTCTGAAGGTGGCAGACCTAACCGCTGCCCCACTAGGGCGCCTCAAGCTACACTGGGACCAAAGGATCTAAGATCCAGTCATCACCTTGACCAAAGAAATGTGTGAGGCGGAAGGACCATCTGCATTTGGAGTAACTCTTAAAATGGGATGGCTCCAGCTCAGCTTTGGGCAGACACATCCCTAATTACCAAGAAGATTGGTTTTTTTTTTTAAATCAAGGAAAAACAGTTCTTGCACTTCCAATACAAATCTTAACATTACCCACTGTTTCTCCCTGAATGCTTCCTTTATGAAATCTTCCACTGATATATCCTCCAAAGAGGATAATGTTTAATAAAACAAAGGAAAGAAAACAAACTGCTGAGATTTAACATACAGAATTGCAATGCGTTTTGTGGAAAAGTCCTGCTGGCTTGGATGCTTGCAAACTGTGAATAGTACTAGCAACTTGTCACTTGCACAGAATTACATCTTTATAATACTGTCCTGTAAATGTTTCCCAAGTGATAATAATGGAGAACACCCCCAAAGTTTGATGTTGCACTTTAAACATTTTATAAAGAAAATTCCTAGAATACTGACCTTTTTGTTAGTCACATTCATTATTCAGAGGCATGCAAAATTACCATTTAAATGAAGAAGCCACTTTAAGGTGAAGATTCAACTAACTAGGAAAAGATCCAGCATTCATAACACTCCGGAGCAAGTGTGTTTTAAGAGGCTTGGTGCTTTAAGTGGGTCTTGGATGGGTCTTTCATTCGACTTTCATTTGAGTATCAAAACATACTGTAACTGTTTCATATTGTTCTAGACTACATTCTTAAAAGCATTGCTAGGACTCTACCGATCTGTAAAACATCTTTATGGATGACCACTATATGGATGTTATCAATATAATTGTATAAATCCTTTTTTGTTCTCATATCTACCTGCAGAAAATAAGATCACATTCTAAAATCACTCTAAGAAAAAACCAAGAGGATGTCTTAGCCTTGCCCTGAAGTTACCTCTCCTAGGGAGGCCGACACAAGCAAGGCCAGTCCCTCCTGGTTTCACAACTGATTAGATAAATAAGCGACCTTGGACAAACCACTTAACCTCCCTGGGTCTCATTTTCCTTATTTTTAAAATGGGGATAACAACACATTTTGAAAAACTGTTGGAAGATCAAATGTGGGAAGATGAAGCACTAAAATCTTTACTATCACATAGTAAACAGGAGGTAAACAAAGCTGCAATAATATATAACAGACTTTAAGTAGTGAACTTAAATGTTAACATATACAGTTGCTGATGTATAATGCTGTACACCTGAAACCTATATAAACAATGCTCCTTCCGAGTAATTGATGTTACTTCCATTTAAAAAAAAATTAAATAATTAGAGGGAAGAAGAGACGATGGCCTGTAATTACACTGCAAATGAGACTAAATATCTGCCACATTCAATAATAAAATCCCTCTCATGTGATCAGGCTGAATGGGGAAAGTTATTTGTAATATCATGACATACGGCACACTGTCATTTATTCAACTAGATAGAAGCTAATAGCATGAACAGATATTGGAAAAAGGAATGGAAAAGAAATCCTTAGCTATGAAGAAAAGTATACCTTACCCTGTCAATTAAGAAAAATAATTCAAGTCCAAATAGCATGAATCGGTCCATCAGAAACCAGTGTACTGGACACCTATCAAATTAAGGACCAAATTCTACTTTGTTCAAGGGCTGGATTCTGGTGCTGCAGAAACCTAGCATACTCCAGACTTGAGAGAAAGAAGACAAAGAGCCAGCAGGTCTGCCCCTGGTACACAAGAAGAGAGCAGGAGGTTCATGAGATGGAGTCCGCTCAGCTTGCCCTGAGCCCTTGGTGAATCTAATTCTCTTTTTTTTAATAAAGGGATTTTTTTGTTTTTAAGGAAAAGTGCAGGCAGGAATGAAGGTGAATAGGTAGGCAGGAAGGGGAAGAAGCCCTTGATTTATTTAATTTTTTATTCAGTTTTTCACATTGGCTGTCCCCCACCCCCACCCCCTGCACCCCAGCGCAGGTCTTGAACCCGGGACGTTGGCATGTATGTGGGACTGCTCTCAGGGTGTACAAGACTGCTAGGCCACCAGGACACACCTGGTGACCCTATTTCTCATACTCTGTGGGGTTACATACAAATCCATCAAATTATATCTAAGTACGCCAATACGAACTTGTCTAAATTGTTCATTCATTCGCTCAAATGCGTGAATTAAATGTCTACAACATGCTGGCCATCCTGGCAGGCACAGAGACCCACAGTAATCTCAGCTCACTAGTATCCCCCTAATGTTTTATGCCAATAGCAGCTGAACCTCTTCTTAGAGCTAACTTAAAAACTAGCTTTTCCCGCTTAGAATATAAGTGCTTGAAGAAGGAGGACCACTTTTTAATCCTCTTGTTTCCCTTGGCATCTATGAAAGTGCACCACATACAGAAATTATCCAAGAGTTATTTACCAACTAAATCACCCTCCATGATACATAAGACAGGAGACTCCACAGTCTCCTTTTCCTAAGGATTTCAAATTTTAAGATCATCTGCCTGAAATGACTAGCTCTTTTAAACCTGGCTGACAGTGGGAGAAGAAATGAAATGCTTTTACTTATTTTTTTTAATTTTCATAATTTCAGAACTATGGCTGTCCAATTTATTTTATTTTTTATTGGAGTGATTATTAAAGACATTAAAATAATTTTCTATGTACAGATTCCCCATTTCTTAGCTATGTTTTAACACACCATGCCCTCCACCAAATCACCAAGTGTTCTTCCCCATTGCCCAGTGCGCTCCGCCACCATTTGCTTCATTTGCCCCTTGCCCACTTCCCATTCCCTTTTGGTAACCTCAGTTCTGTTGCAAATGTTTCAGAGTTGGTTACATTTCATCTATTCCTTTGTCTATTCACATTCCACCTATGAGTGAGGTCATCTGGTATCTATCTTTCTTCCTTTGACTTATTTCACTTGGCATAATCCCCTCTAGTTCCATCCATGCCGATTCAAATGACAGAATTTCATCTCTTCTCAGGGCTGTGTAGTGTTCCATTGTGTATATAGACACATCCTCTTGATCCATTCATCTGATGTTGGGCACTCAGACAATTTCCAGTTCTTAGCTATTGTGACTATGGCTGCAGTAAACATGGGGACACATACATCTCTGCGGATGGTGCTTTTGTATCTTTCGGGTAGATGCCCAGAAGTGGAATGACAGGATCATATGGGATTTCCATCTGCAGTTTTTTGGGTAATCTCCAACCTGTTTTCCACAGGGATTGCACCAATTTGCACTCCCACCAACAGTGCAAAAATGTTCCCTTTTCTCCACATCCTCATCAGCATTTGTTGTTTCCAGACTTTTAGATAATAGCCAGTTTTCAGGTATAAGGTGATATCTCATTGTTGTTTCAATTTGCATTTCCCAGTCTGTTGGCCATCTGTATATCCTCTTGAGAAAAGTGTCTCTCCAATTCCTCCTCCCATGTTTTGATTGGATTGCCTGTTCTTCTGTTAAGTTTTATGAGTTCTTTGTGTATTTTAGATATTAAGCCTTTGTCAGAAATATCTTCTCTCAGTTAGTAGAGGTTTCCTTTTGGTTTTGGTGATGTTTTCTTTTGTTGTGAAGAAGCTCCTTAGTTTGATGTACTCTCAGTTGTTTATTTTTCCTTTTGTTTCCATTGATGGTGGAGTTGAGTCCCCAAAGGCTTCTCTGCAACTGATGACATGGAAAGTCTTTCCTACGCTGTCTTCTAAGAATTTTATGGTTTCTGCTCTTATGTCCAAGTCTCTAATGCATCTTGAGTTGACTTTTGTGAATGCTGTTAGAGAGTGGTCTATAGGTTCATCCGTTTACATGTGGTTGTCTAGTTTTCCCAACACCATTTGTTGAAGAGACTTTCCTTTTTCCGTTGAATGCCTTTAGCGCCTTTGTCATAGATTAACTGACTGTATGTGAGTGGGTCAGTTTCTGGTGATTGAGTTCTATTCCACTGATCTGTGGCTCTTTGTTATTCCAATACCATACCGTTTTGATCACTATTGTTTTGTAATATAGTTCAAAGTCTGGAAGTGTAATTCCTCCAGATACTTTTTTTTTTTTTTTTTTTTTTTTAATGATTGCTTTGGCTATTTGGGGTTTTTTTGTTGTTCCATACAAATTTTAAGATTTTTTTGTTCTATTTCTCGGAAATCAGCCCGTGGGATTTTAATGGGAATCGCATTAAACCTGTATATTGCATTAGGTAAGATGGCCATTTTAACAATATTGATTCTTCCCAGCCATGAGCAGGGGATATCTTTCCATTACTTTGTGTCCTCCTCTATTTCTTTTAAGAAGAACTTGTAATTTTCATTGTATAGATCTTCTACTTCCTTTGTTAAGTATATGCCCAGGTATTTCATTTGTTTAACTTCTATTTTCAATGGTGTGATTTTTGTGATTTCGTTTTCTTTATCATGTTGCTTGCATATAGAAATGCAACAGATGTCTTGCATTGATTTTGTAGCCTGCCACTTTCCTGTATCATCGATGAGCTCTAGAAGATTTTTAACAGTTTTTGGGATTTTAAATATATGCAATCATGATGTCTACAAAAAATGAGAGTTGTACTTCCTCCTTTCCAATTTGGATTCCTTTTATTTGCTTTTCTTGCCTAATTGCTCTGGCTAAGACCTCCAGTTCAATGTTAAATAGCAGTGGTGAGAGTGGACAACCTTGCCTTGTTCCTGACCTAAGAGGAAATGCTTTCAATTTTCTGCCATTGACTATGATGTTGGCTGTGTGTTTTTCACATATGGCCTTTATTATGTTGAGGTATGAACCTTCTATTCCCATTTTGTGGAGGGTTTTATCATAAATGGGTGTTGGATCTTGTCAAAAGCTTTATCTGCATTTATTGATATGATCACATGGGTTTTCTCTTTGCTTTTGCTGATTTCGCGTATGATGTCAATAGATTTACGTATGTTGAACCATCCTTGCATCCCTGGGATGAATTCCACTTGGTCATGATGGCTGATCTTTTTGATGCATTGTTGAATTCGGTTTGCTAATACTCTGTTGAGAATTTTTGCATCTATGTTCATTAGAGATATTGGTCTGCAATTTTCTTTCTCGGTGGCATCTCTGTCAGCTTTTGGTATCAGTGTAATGTTAGCCTCATAAAAAGTTTTTGGGAGAGTTCCCTGTTTTCAATATTTTGGAAGAGCTTGAGAAGAGTAGGTGCTAATTTTCTGAAGGTTTGGTAGAACTCATTGGAGAAGACATCTGGTCCTGGGCTTTTATTTTCGGGGAGGCCCTTGATTATTTCTTCAATTTCTTTTCTTGTGATTGTTCTGTTCAGGTTTTCCAGTTCTTCCGGATTCAGTCTTGGCTGACTATACTTTTTTAGAAATCTGTCCATGACCTCAAGTCTGTCCGTTTTGGTGTTATAGAGCTGCTCGTAGTAGTCCTGTATGATGCTTTGAATTTCTGTGGTATCTGTTGTAACTTCTCCCCTTTCATTTATGATTATAGTTATGAGAGTTTTATCCCTTTTTTACTCTGTAAGTCTAGCCAATGGATTGTCAATTTTGTTTATTTTTTCAAAGAACTAACTTCTGGTTTGACTGATCTTCCAGATTGTCTTTTTGTTTTCTACTTCATTTATTTCTGCTCGAACTTGGATTATTTCCTTTCTTCTGCTAATTTTTTACTTTTTCTCCTTCCTCTAGTTGTTTTAAACATAGAGTTAAGTTGCTTATTTGTGATTTTTCTTGTTTCTTGAGCTAGGCATGGATTGCAATGTACGGCTTTTGCTGCATCTGATAGATTTTGGTAGCTTGTGTCCTTATTCTCATTTGTTTTTAAATATTTTTTTAAGTTCCTCTTTGATTTCCTCTTACCCAAGAGTCCTGAAGGAGCTTATTGTTGAGTTTCCAATTGGTTTGGGGTCTTCCAGCATTCTTTTTGTGGTTGATTTCTAGTTTTAGGTCAGAGAAGATGCTTGGTATGACTACAAAGTTTACAAATTTGTTGTGAGATGCTTTGTGTCCCAGAATATGGTCTATCCTTGAGAGTGTTCCATGAGCGCTTGAGAAGAAAAGTGAAATCTGTAGTCACTGGGTGAAGTGATCAGTAAATGTCTGTAAGACCTCTCTGTTCCAGATGGTCATTTAAAGTGGCTGCTTCCCTGTTAATTTTCTGCCTGGTTGATCTGTCCATTGTTGTAAGTGGGTGGTAAAGTCCCCTACTACTATTGTGCTGCTGTCAATGTCTCTAATTCAGGTCTAGTAATACTTGCATGATATATTTTGATGCTCCTTCATTTTGGTGCATATGTTAATAAGCAAATGTCTTCCTGCTGGATTGATTCTTTAATCATTACACAGTGTCCATCTGTCTTTTGTTATGCTTTTTGATGGAAGTCTGCTTTATCTGATATAGGTATAGCTGTTCCTGTTCTTTTGTGGTTTCCATTCAACTGTAGGATTGTCTTCCAGTCATTGACTTTGAGCCTTTGTTTATCTTTTGGAAGAAGGTGGGTTTCCTGAATGCAGCAGAAGGTTGGGTTATGCTTTTTAATCTATTCAGCCACTCTGAGTTTGACTGGTGAGTTCAGTCCATTAACATTTAGAGTGATTATTGATATACACCTTAGTGTCATTTTATAATGTCTTTTGTATGTTGCTCCAGATGATGACTTTGTTCTCTTTCTCTTCTTAGGGTGGATGGTAAAGTTATGTTTTGACTGATTTCACCTTTTGTTTTCTTCTTCACTTTTTCCCTGGGGATGTATTTTGAGGTTACCCTGAAGTTAGCATTCACAGTTCTATGTTTACTACCTAATTTTATTTGAAAGTATATTAGTCTTCCACTCACTCTAACTGTCCACATTTTTGTTCTGTTCTCGTCCTTGCCACTTTTAATATTTGATGTCTTAGTGTTTTGTGTGTGTGTGTGGTTTCTTTATGCTTTATGAGGCATCCTTTAGTATTTTTTGTAAAGCTGGTTTTGTGGTGATAAACTCCTTTAATTTTTGCTTGTCAGAAAAACTTTTTATCACTCCTTCAGTTCTGAATGATACTCTTGTCAGATATAGTATCCTAGGTTGAAACTCCTTTTCCTTCAGCACTTTGAATATATTCTGCCATTCCCTTCTGGCCTGTACAGTTTCATTTGAGAAATCTACCGACAATCATATGGGGCTCCTCTGTATGTGACACATTGTTCTCTGGCTGTTTTAATAATAGTCTTTCTTAATTTTGAATTTTTGACATTTTGATGGCGATGTGTCTGGGTGTATTTCTGTGTGGGTTTCTTTTATTACGTACTCTTTGAGCTTCCTGGATCTGGAGGCTTGCTTCATTCTTCAGACTGGGGAGTTTCTCATCTATTATTTCTTCAAATATGGTTTCTGCCCCCTCTTCTCTCTCTTATTCTGGGCCCCCTATGATGTGAATGTTGTTCCTTTTGATGTTATCCCAGAGGTCTTGAATGCTGTTGATTCTTTGAATTTTTTTTTTTTTTTTATCTCTTTGCTGGTTTGCTTGAGTTCCTCTGTCCTATCCTCCAGATCGCTTATTCTATTGGAAACTTCATCTATCCTATTGTTGAGTCCCTCTGTTGAGTTCATTAATTCAGCCATCGTATCTCTTACTCCTGTCTCTTATTTGTCTCTTTGCTTCATGACATTCTCATTTACTGCCTCTACTGATTTCTGGATTCCCATGAGTAGGTTAATCACTGTTACCCTAAATTCCTCTTCAGGTAATTTACATATGTCTGCTGTATTTAGATATTCCCCTGGGTTTTTGATTGGATCCATCATTTCACATATATTTCTCTGTGTCTTTGCTCTATTCGGCATACTCTTTATATTTCTGAGAGTTTCGTTTCCCTGGCACTGCGTAGGTTTGACTTGCCCACGAATGGCAATCAGGCTGCAGTTTTGCCTCTACTCACGAGGTGGCACAAGCGGGTAGTGTTGAGGTTTGAGACCGCCTCCGCACTGTAATCCAGCGGGTAGAGCACCCAATGGGCAGGATTACTGGTGGGTGGATGTGCAGTGGGTGGGATTTCCGTTCGGTGAACCCCAGGGTCCAGCGCGAAATGGTTGTGGGAGGGGTTTTATTTGGCTGATTTCCAGGTATAACTGCGCTCACGCAATTTCACCTTGAGGGCTCCAGCTTAGCTCCCAGTGCGCTGGCTCTTTCACCCACTTCCAGTCGACCCTCTGTGGCTCAATGTCTCAGCCCCACTGGGCTCGCCTCTCACTGCCTCTGCAGCTGGTCCTGCAATCCCTAACCTCCTACCCACCTCACACCTGGAGACTCCCGAACTCTGTCCCAAATCCAAATCAGCTGCTTAGCTGAGAACTGCACCGGGTGTCCTCATCCACTGTTAGTTGTCAGCTGATCCATCTCCAGCTGAAGTACCAGTCGTTTCTTAGTGTTTGTCTCAGGAAAATAGGTGATTTTTAAAATTTTTTTCGGTGTCTGTGGGGAGCAACCCAAAAGTCTGTCCTATCAAGTCACCATCCAGAAGTCGAAATGAAATGCTTTTAAATGAACTGGGAAATGTTGTGCCAATCGATCTTTATATTCCATGAGTATAAGCAGTGAAAAAAATGAATTCCAGGCAGATGTGTGCGAGTACCTAAATGTCTTCCAGAGAAGCTATGCCTTTCGCAACGTCCAAGCACCCAGGCTAAGGATCAAGCACAGGCACGGTTCAGACTCCTTCTGAACATGCTGATCCTGGTGACTGGTGACACACAGCTGTTGTAAGCAAGCAAATGACTCCCATCACCATATTGTTTCCCTGGCAAAGAGATCTAGTAACTCTTCAGAAACTTTGGCAGGCAATGAGAAACTTATCAGTCTGAGAACATTTTTAAGTAAATAGAGGGAATAATGCCCACCCCCGCCCCACCAAGAGGCCCACTAGAGTTCTTGAATGCTACTGGCCTTACAAAATTGACCAAAAAGGAAAACGGATATGACAAAAGGAAGCTTAATATCCCCCTCCAATGCTTATTTTAATTCCAAAATGGTAGAGTTAAAGATAAAACTATGAGCAGACAGAGGAGGAACAAGATATTTCAGGCACCAAAGCAATATTTTTCTGATAAGAAAATGTCCAAGGGGTTAAACCAGAAATCTTGAAGACTAAAATACATACCACTATAACACCACTGTACCAGCTATCTTGGAACATCCTATTCATCTTTGTATAAGGACAAGAATTTGGAACGCAGCCCAGCTTTTGCTTCGCCATTCCCCAATGATTGATTTCTCCCATAGAAAAAGCATCCTAACCCTCTGATAAACAAGCTTCTAAGCCTTTGTGATGGTTATTTAAATAAGTCCTAATGTTGTCAATGGGAGAACAGGGGGCATCAAATGATAAACTCATCTATATAGTATTAGGCAACAAGTCAATTACTAAACCAGCGTATCACCTCCTCAAAACTGAGGCCATTACAAAATATATAAATGTCAAGCAATGTACTCTTTACAGATACATCAATATGCAAATAAATTAGTCCTTAAAAATGAAAAAGAAATGAAAAGAGTCAAAGCAAATAAAATTCATTCATATTTTTCTTCTCCGCCCATGACCCTGGGTCTCAAACCTAGGTTCTTGGATTTTACATGGCCTGCACCTTAGCTGCTTAAACAACACAAACTGTGCCTCATTCATAATTTTGACAACAAGTATGTTTTCCAGAGTTGTGGCATCCTCTTTGATTGGGATGTAATTGCAACCCACATTAAAATAGCATTTGAAATAAGATTTTCAATTCAGAAAACAGAGTGTCACAGAGTAATTACAGTAGCACAGCTGTATTCTACTCTACATTTTTAAGATTTTTCTGGATTCCCATCATCAATAATTCAAACAATTAAAAGAAAAAGAAATTCAGGACTGGTGAAACAATAGTTTGTATCATATGACAAAGAACTAATATCCAGAATAAAGGTTGTCTTTTTAATCAGCACACATAATAATTCCAAAGATAAGTGGCCAACAAGCATGTAAAAGTACCTAACTTCATTCAGAATATTATTTTTAAAAAGAAACCAAATATTGAAACAATGAAACAGTTAAACAATTAAAATCAGAAACAAAATACTGAACTGACTGTGGGTGAAGGCTAGTGTTACTCAGAAGTCACAGATAAAGTCATAAACGGGAACTGAGGGCAATCTAGCAACATGCATCAAAATTTTAAGTGTGTGAACTCTTTCATCCAGGAATTCCAGCCTAGGAATTTATCCCAATGAAATAGTTGCAAAAGTTCATGTACAAACATTTTGTCAATAAAAGTCAAATACTGACAAGTATTGAATTGTAAATCAACCGGGATTAGTTAAATAAATTATA
Source organism: Solenodon paradoxus (assembly GCA_004363575.1). Classification (NCBI taxonomy): domain Eukaryota; kingdom Metazoa; phylum Chordata; class Mammalia; order Eulipotyphla; family Solenodontidae; genus Solenodon; species Solenodon paradoxus. Next base: position 249,030 of record RJWH01001220.1, on the reverse strand, counting down.
TCTACACAATTCGTCATGAAAAAGAATAATCAGGGGCTATCTAAATACTGACGATGAAAAGATGTCTACAATATATTGGAAAAGGTGGGGGAACAACTGGAAAAAAAATAGTATGTATTGAGTAATCCTATTTTTATTTTTCATTTCATTTTTTAAAAAGTAGGCCTGGAGATCTAAGAGAAGGTCTATAAAAGTCATTCTTTTTAGGATAAGAATATAGGGGGGAATTTATGCTCTACTTTATATATTTCTACGTTGTTTGAACTGTATAAATTCATAAGTTTAAAAAATGTAAGAATAGTGGACAAAATAAAGTATGCTTAAAATTATGAAGATGTACCACAAATTTTATAGTCACATTTTGTATGGCCCCATAAAAATTAACCCTTAGGAGATCATATCCTCTAGGTTAGCTGCCATACACACGTGATCAGAGAAAACCTAGAAAGTGTTCATTCCAGGCAGCAGCTATTTCCTGAAGGCACAGAACAGAGGGTAATCAGAGCTGTGTCAGGTGAGGTGCCCCTCAGCTGGCCGAGGGGAGTATAGTAACAGCATGAAGGCATCGCCAGGCTTCATGGGGACCCAGGAGCCAGGAGGATCAAGTACAAAATGAGGGTCTTTCCTTACAACAGATCTTCTATTGTCATTTTCCCATCAGAAACTACTCAGGCTCAATGCTCCCTGTCTTCGGTGTTACGTCAAAGAGGGAACACAGCCTTTTCTCCACAGTCCTCCTCTCCTGCAAGCAGTTTTACAATTTCACCAAGCAACCCCTGTCTATCTGATGCATTTATCATCTGTAATAAGAAAACATGTGGCGGATATTTGTTCTCTGCTCGAATCCTTCTGGCACCGTTAAAGTGTGTTTCCACTTACAAACACTGAAAACGCAGGCTTCCAGACTTCAAAAAGTACCAACATACATAAGTGACAATGATGACAGACTAAAGATAATCAAGAGACATAACAACTATACACAGACCTGACAAGCTTGCCTGGACCCTGTCTGGAGAGAAAAACACTACAAAGGACACTTTGGATCCAGTGACAAGACTGGCATGCAGATGACAGAATAGATATTAGTAACAATTCAATATGAGATTATCTGAAGTTGATCACAGAACTAGTGTTAACTAAGTGAACATGTCTATTTTTAGAAATTACACACTGAAGTACTTGGGGGGTTCAGGACTATGATGTATGTTACCCATCCTTAAATGGTATAGAGGAAAACTCTGTGTGTGTGTGTGTGTGTGTGTGTGTGTGTGTGTGTGTGTGTGTGTAGACGGATAGAGGATGGTAATCCACTTGTGACAGTTCAAGGTTAGAGACCAAGTGTGCCAGGGGACGGTTACTTCTGACAGCTTCTTCATAAACCCATCTTATTTCCAACTGTTAGAGAAAATGCAGTATTTGCAAGGAAGCAGACAGCTCTGCTTTATTCTGTGTCTGAGAAGGGTAGTTAAGGTGACATCCTTGGGCCCCAGGCAGATCATGTGGACCTTGGCCAGGATGTTCCATCTTGGAAGCCTGGGCTGAGGGTGGAGGGGCAGCTCTGGCCTTCCTGAGCAGCTTACCTTGAAGAGAGGACAGTCGTCTCCAGCTACTACCACCAGGAGCAAGAACCTACAAGAGAAGAAGAAGATCCAGTTCAGACTCAAAAAACTCTGGGTCAGCAGTTTCCAAGTTTGGTCTAAGGATTCGGAGGGTTTCCAAGACCCTTTCGGGGTATCCACCAAGTCAAAACAATGTTCCAGACAATACAGGACTGTGTTTACCATGAATAAGTCAGTCACAAAAGGGCAAATACTCTAGTTCCTAAGGGGCACCTGGAATAGTCAGACTTGCAGGGAAAGAAGGTCAAATGGAGGTGTGGGGGTGGGGCTAGAACTGAAACCTTGGTTAAATGGGTCGATGGTTTATGTTTGGGAAGATGAAACACTCTAGACATGGATAATGGGGATGGTTTTTCAACGATATAAATAATCTTAATGCCACTGAGGGTAGAGTGAAAAACAATTAAAAGGATAAAAAATTATGTTAAACACAATCGCCCCTCAGTATCCCCAAGAGATTAGTTTCAAGACTCCCCAGATACCAAAATCCAAAGAGGCGCAAGTCTCTTACATCAAATGGTGTGGTGTCTGCATACAACCCCCATTCACTCTCCCCTAAACTTTCAATCAGCTCAAGATGACTTACAACACCTAGAACAATGTAAATGCTATTAAACAGCCGTTACACCATATTGTCTAAGGAATTATATCAAGGAAAAAAAGTCTGTTCATGTTTAATACAGATACAACCATTGAAGACCTAACTACATACATGAATTTTCATTTCAGTCTGCAGTTATTTGAATCCTTGTTGGCTGAATCTTAGGCTGTAGCACCTGTGGATATGGAGGATTTACTATATATTTTCTCTTCATTTTAAAAAAAGAAACTAAAAATTTTATCAAAAAATTTTTCTAATTACTTCCTAATTGAGTAATTGGAAAACAATATATTCTCCGGTAATGTATGTTGTGGTTTCAATTTTAGGACATTCGACCAAGTGTTCATTCACTCAGCGTATGTCCACTGACCCCCACCTCCCAGTTCCCAGTGACTGTGCCCGGAACCCAGGGCACAAAGAGGGAGGAGACAGCCGCTCTCTGCCCTGGAGCACCAAACCCAGACACAGCACTGGCTCTCACAGAGATGACGGGGCCTATCCATCGAGGCACAACCTTCCTGGAAATGATGCAAGTTTCTTGCAAACAAAGCATGGACTTGTACAAAGAAAAGGAAAAAAGTCCAGTACTCTAAAGCACCCATGTTTCTCAAATTCTTAGGAGCCCATTTCTTTCTCTGAAGAGGCTTTCCATTTTCTACATTTTTTTTTTTAACATTGAACTACTATAAAACCTTCCCTTTTAATCTAATAATCTTGAAAAGCTCCACTGATCAAACTATTTTGTGACTAATTTCTCTTCTCCAGCAGAGACACTTTAAACGATGGCGTAATACCCCCCACACAATGAACACAACTGAGTCAAAGGCACTTTTCCTTCCTTCAATACAGCAAACATCCTGTAAACAATTAATGTGCCACTCTTTTAACTGACTTCCTTTGTGTACTGGCAGGAAAGGAAACCACAAATTCTCCAAGTGGCAAGAGGGACTCCAGAGTCTGCTTCATGCCCGCCCGAGCAGGTGGGCTGGAGGAGGTAACGGGGTATTGTCCTTTGCTTTGTTGGGGCTTAGAAAGAAAAGCGCGAAAGTCGCCAGTTTTCGTTGGGCGCAGACTTCTCAAGCAGCAGAAACAACGTGGGACTGGGGCCTGTCCTCAGAGTCAGGAGAAGGAGAGGGGCCCAGCGAGGCCAGATTTGCAGGCAGACCCGGGCCTGGCCTTTTTGTTCTGAACAGCAGACTCTTGAGGTCTTTCCCCAGTGAATCGGGGCTCCCAGAAAGTGAGGACGAATATTCTCTTTCCACTGAGAAGACTAATTTTCCATTCACCTTAAAATCATTGTTTTTCCATTGCCTCTCAGGATGGGTCTGCTAGTGTTGAGGGAAAGCGAACACCCCCAGAAGGCTTAGCTTGGATTTTGATTTTTTTTAAATGCCTTCAAAACAATGAGATGTCTCTGAAGGGCAAAACGATGCTATTCCTTCCTCGCACCTGGGACTTCTGACAATGGCACAGGGGATGCCTGCCTCTCCCCACCACCCTGGGCCTGCAAGCAGTCCCAGCTCCTTGGCTATAAGTGACGCATCGTCTCAGGTGCTAGGGTGCTCCCTCTGTCCAAAAGTAGAGCGCAGACCTCAGGTGCAGTTTCTGAAGAAATGGATAGCCAGATAGGGAATCGAGTCAGATTCAGAGAGCCAGCTATACCTCCACAGAGTTGGGGATCACAGGGGACTCTGGGGATCAACATCAGATTATGGCACGTGCTTCGGGACGAGCATTTCAGAAACCGGCGACTCTGTCAACACCCAGCATTCGACATCACTGACCACTCACTGTTGCTAGCAATGGGCCCTGACTGTCACGAACAGTGGCACGGACACCCAGACACAGAGCCCCAGGGGTCTCTGGTAACAGTGCTGGGATATTTAAAGGTCTACGTTACACAGGTGTCGGGATCATGGAGAGAACGTCAGCTCAGCTTTATAACGTGTTACAGACTTCAAGACTGATGAGTCTGTTTTTCCCCGTGGTCAGCACAATGTCCATATGGGAAGCGCTGCAGTTTCATTGAGACATTTCCTCTTCTAACTTCAGTTTGGCATAACATAAAACATTACTGTCCTTCAGGTCTTCTTTTTAGGGGCGTTGGCATTGATGTGTACTTGCAATTATCATTAAAACCACTAAACATGAGATCTGCCCTCTCACTGTTGAAGAGCTCAGTTCACTAGGCATTAATCGCAGGTGTCACGTGGCACAGCAAATGTCTAGAACTGACTCATCGTATATAGCTGAAAGTTATACCCACTGAATAGCAACTCCCTTTCCCCACCCTGCCCGAAAGATTCCTGCCTCTCTCCCTTTTATCAAGATCTTCCCATCACCCCCAAAGATCCAACATCCTTCATAGTCTCAGTCAAAGGCATTTACTCTCATAAAACTTTCCCAGACACATCCCTGGGAAAAAGTTTTAAAGCAGAATTTCCCAGGCAGAACGTGCCTCTTGCTTTCCACTGCTCCCGGAGAACATGACTTGCACCTTTTGCTCTAACATTTCTCGGTCAGTCTCTGAGGTGATCGATATAGTCACGTGTAAGTTCTTAATGAGCAGCAGCTCAGGCATACTAGGTCATCAATAAGTAGTGAAATGAATAAGCAAGCAAGTTTCTTGTATTCCAGAATATTTACTGCTGCTGATGTCACAATGAATTCAAAGTCTTTGTCCTTTTACAATACATGTATCACATTCATTTTCATCTGAACTCCTAAGAGCAAATAACTAAATGACAGTAACTATTGGGGTGGCCTTGAGGCGGTGGAGGAACTCCTCTGAGCTCTTTCAGTATTTCCCACAAATAAGATAAACACAGAAAACTCTTAGAAACAAATGCACGCCTGGTGAATTAAAATTAAAGAACTTTGACTCTTCCGTAGTGATCGAAAAGCCCAAGCTTTCAGTCAAGGCAACCAAGCCACTGGTAATCTCTCCAATTTACCCTTCTAGCTCCTTGTCTTCATTCTTGCTCGCACCCCTAAACTGGTTACTCAGACTTGCTGAAGGAGAGGGTAGAGCATGAAAAATCAGGACATTCTTTGGTGAATATCCCCTCTCCTCTACCCAGGGTGTAAAACGTTGTGGAAAATGAATTATTTTTAATACAGCAACCAGGAGCTGGCTTTACCTGCATGTGATGAATACATGAGCATCACCATCAGCATAGTTTTGGAGTACAAATAGGATGCTGAACTAGGCATCCAAAGCTCATACCATGTTCTTCCATCATCATTTGCTTTATTATTAGCCTGCCAACAAGCAAAACATGACAAATGAGAAAATACCACTCCTTAGTGTGATGGTTTACATTCATTATCTTAAGAGCTGAATGCTGATCTGAATGTTGGAGCACCCAAGGAGTGGACGGGGCGCACCTGGGCACCTTGTCCTACCCTCTCTGTGCAGGTTGAACAGAGTTCCCTTATAATGATGTTACAAAGCCATTTTAAGACTCGGGAATCCTCTATTACATACCTGAAGTAATATCATTAAATCATCGAAGAATAAAACCTATCTTAGGAATTCAAGTAAATTCTCTAAGAATCGGGACTAATAAGGAATCTCATATATACAACAAACTGTTAAAAACAAGGCAACCGGCTCCAAACTGAGTTACTTATGCCAATTCCCACCTCACCAAACCGAGACTTAATTTAATTACTGTTTCGTATCTCCCAGAAATGGAATCTTAAACCAGTCAATCAGGAATCACCTAATCAAGCACTAATCAGATATGATTGACCTCTGCCATCCCCCTAAAGGAAAGTAACCTTGCCATAATAAATTCACTTTTTGCCTAGTATGACTTCTTGCTCCCACTCTCTTCTGCTTATAAAAGTTTTTCATTTGGGCATGCCCTGGGGAAGTAGAGGTTGGGTCAACTGCCTTTGGTAGGTGCAGTCCACATACATACATCCCAAGGATCTAGGTTCGTTTCCCAGGGCCAGGAGGAGCAACCAAGATATACAATTAAATAAAACAGAATGCTTCTTCATCCTCTTTCTTCCTGCCTGGCGCCATTCACCGTCATTCCTGCCGGGACCTTTCCTTTAAAAAAAATTTTTTTTTCACTTTGTATAGTGGAGTACCTTTTTCTATGCTAGACTGGATGCTGCCTGATTCATGAATCATTGAATAAAGCCAATATGATCTTAACAATTTACTCAGTTGAATTTATTTTTTAACAAAATAAGACATTCTAAGTTCAGTGAAATGACTACAAGTATTCTTAAAAGGTAAAAACACCCCAAGAGGTACAGTTTCTTGTCAGTAATGGAAAGAGATAGAACCCGTGATCAGATAAGTGAATCATACTTAAATTATTACTTACACAAAATATAAAATGACAACCTGTGATGGTCAAACCAGATAGAAGAAAAATGACAAAGGGAAAATAAATAGATATGGATTCATCTATTACAGTCTTGACCACATCTAGAAGACACGAAATAAATCTGACAATACAAAATTATATAATAACTATGCTGTTACGTTTAGGGGGGAAAAGGAAGTATTCCAGCTGATAGATATCAAATATTTCCTAAGTAGAAGGGGTGTATTTCACTAGAGATCTCATTATTTTACATTGCTCCGATTTTAAACAATTATGTATATACTCAACTGAGATGCAGATCTCCATTTTATACACATAAAAGTAGAAAAGGCAAAGCTAACCTCTGTAACTGCTATACAATTTGGAGAAACTGATACAATGAAACCATTTGAAATGTAATAAAAGAATAAAATAAACTTTATCCATCCACTGAGATTATTCCCTATACGTTAAGCAAGCGTATTTTCATCAGTTTTTTCAGTTCTAATATATCAATGCCAGTTCTATAAGAACCGTTTTAGAGGATAATGCTTATTTTTTAGCTGAGTCTCTTTTTACTCCCCAGTAAAAAAGACATTCTACAGCCTCAGCCACAGTCACTGAATCTGCACAGAATAACATGGGCCTTATTATATAAGCACAGATGAAATGGGACAGTTTCTGTAAAGTGGAGGGAAGAATGAAATAGGCCAAAGGTTAAGAATTGTGCATAAATGATAACTGATCAAAGAAGAATCTTTTCTAATATCCTCTCTCTTCCTTCCCAGTCCTTCTCATCTCTCTCACCTCTGAAATGTCTTTCTGCTCCAAAGAAGTCACCAGCTTGATACCTAAAGCTCTGTGCACACAGAAAAGAGTAAAGAAGTACAACAATGAAACCATATGAAGAGAACAAAGGAGGAAGAAAGTCAGTGTTGGAAGACTCATTCTCCACTTAAGGTTCCCTTAATCTTACGACCCTAACCAGGGGGAAAAGCAGTGTGAAAAGGACACTAAGCATGCTGACGGTGAACACGCAGATCACTGGGCTGATAGAAACTGGAAAGCAAAGATGCAAGATTGGGTAATAACACAGTGACTGACTTGCAAACACTCTGTAAATGTTTGCCGAACTGAATGAAATAGTTCAGAGGTGAAAACGAGGGGATGAACACCACGGATAAAGGTGGGCTTTCTAATTTGGGGACACAGTAAGTAATAGAATTTGATACAGGGCACAAAGTAGGAATGATATTTCAAAACAAAAGGACACAGATAGGAGGTAATATACTTAGCTTGGCTGTGTCAGCTAATCCAAAGAAAGATCCCAGATGAAAGCAGAACACAAGACCTTGGTGCTCCTTGCGAGCATGTGCGTGTTTACTGGGTACCGTGATGGACTGGGATGTGGGTTTCACTGCTGTTTTCCCCACACTGCCCCTCCGCGTTTTCTCATTGATCATATAGGTCCTGTCTTGTCACGGTGAAGTCAATTAAAAAGACAGTCATAAAATAGAATGTCTAGGTTTTTCTCATCCACATCTTCAGAAGCAGACATTCAACAATGTATTAATATTTTATAAGACATTTTCATTTTCGCTAGACAAATCCATCATCTCCACAGGGCCTCCATGACTGGGGACTGCTAATGGAAAGGGCAGTTGAAGGAATTCTGGCCTCCTCTCAACAGGCTCTCAAAGATTCACTCCAGCCCGAGTGTTCCAAGAATTATCCCTCACATCATCAAAAAAAAAAAAAAACCCAGAAAACTCAAGGAAAAAACAAAATGGGGCAAAATACCAACACATAAACCAGCTATCCTGAATGACTTAATAAAATAAAAACTTTCTATTGAAAGGGCAGTAGTTCTAACCCATGAATGTATAAATGAGTCCTTCGTCATCACCAAGATAGCTTTCTTTTAAGAAAAGACAGAGAAAAGCATACATAGGAATGACAATCATTCTTCCAGGCATGAAAACCTGTCTCTTCTAGAACCACCCAAGAACACCATGCTTTTGATACTTCATACACAGAAAATGAAATAAACGGCCTAATCACCTAGTCACAACGCAGAAACATTAGGAGAATGGGAGTGAATGACACTCTGTCATAGAGAGGAGAATCAATTTCACAACCAACCTGAACCATTCTTACCTCACTGGGCACATCTCCCAATCAGGGGAAAACCTCAGCCAGTTTTTGAATTAAAATCAACAATGAACACAGTTATTACTGCTGGAGGGTTTCACATAGCTGGTGACGAAGACCGTGGTCAGGTAGGCAGAGAGACCAACTAGGGGGATGAGGGCAATAAGGAAGGTGATGACCAGAGAATAGCATGCAAATGGAGAGACAGAGCAGGGACACCAGGTGCTATTACCTTTGCAATACAAAAGAAAAATGGACACCTGGTAGGTGTGATTTTTCAAAAACCAACTGAATTTGTAAACCTATCATCCTCAATCTAAATACGCAAACTATTACATCTCTTGAGTAACATACCAAGCACTGATATGTACATGTTCAGGATGCAGGAGCTGACGTCCCCAATGAAAGCTCCTCCGCAACCTTCACTCTCTTACTCCTCTTCCCCCAGCATGAGAAGTATGTCCATTTCTGTGACTGACAACTAGTACAAATTAAGTAAGTCATGTAGCACCTTTCCCAATGTCTTAAAGCAGTGGGTCTCAAATGTGTGAACCATGGAACCCCTGCATCCCTGAGTCTCTTCAACTGCATCTCTGAGATCAAACTACTTTCATAACAATTCTAAGACATTCTTTGTCTTTCTCATTGCCTCACTGGTGGGCGATAACAATATGTAAAACTGTTGGAGGCAGTGGTCCCCAACTGTAATTATAGCACATCACTGCAGCTAAATAGACACAAAGATGGTCTCACTTAGTGTCCTGGAGGAAAAGGAGTAATTATTGTATTTTTTCTTGGCCCCTGAACATGCACTTTAACATGCCTGTGATGGGAGACGGAGCAGAGGACAGCCCTGCTGCTTCGGGCTGATAGCATTACACGGCACGGGACCTGTGAGGCGTGACATGTAAACTGCAAATATTTGGAGGCGCTTTGGTAGACATCAGACATTTTATAGAAAAGGAACACAATGGGGCCATTTTCAAGGAAAACAATTGATAATAATATTCAGGTTTTTATGCAAAAATTAGACTTCTTGTCCATATCCATGGTGAAGTTGACAACTTCTCTAGATTTAAAGACTTTCTAACTGGCATAACTGTATTTGGAAATGGCAAAATGAAGTGTATTAACACTTGGGACATTTTTCAAATGGCCAACAGCTGATATTCAAAATCATACATGAAACATAAAGAGTTTGAGAATCTACATCTCAACTAACCTTTAGCAAACTATCGCTTATTTGGTGTGATTATCAAAGAAGATTCACAGTGATCTAAACAGAAATGAGCCTCCACCCCTCCAGCTCCCACTAAAAACCTGTGTGAAACTGGATTTTCTTCATTCATTGTTTAAACAAACAAACAAAAATAACATATCTTATCAGAACAGAATAAATGCAGGAGCAAAGACAAGGTATGTTAAGCAAAATAAGCCATAAAGGAAAAGAAACTACAAGGTGGTTTCACTCCTATGTGGACTATAATGAAACGAAACAATTGACCAAACAAACCCCAACAAAATCACACAGAACACAATGCAGTGGTGCAAGGGGGATGGAAAACAGGAGGGAAGGAAGGAGGGAGCAGACAGTGGTAAAGGACAGTAGAACTCCAATGGTGGGCACAGTGTTGAACACTCATAAACTGAGATGCAATTTCAATAACCAGAATGCATACAGCAATGTAAGCAAAAGTAATAATAAAGCTATTATTTAAAAACAAAACAAAACAGATGTATCCTAGTGGAGTAACAGGTGCAGTCCACATACATCCCAAGGTCCCAGGTTAGTGTCCCAGGGCCAGAGGGAATAACCAAGATGAGCAACTAAAGAAAATGAATAAAGTGCGTCTTCCTGCCTGTCTGCCTCTGCTGGTCTTCATTCCTGCCTACACCTCTCCTTTACAAAAAAAAAAAAAAAAAAAAAGAGATCCTAGGTGTCTTCTATTAATAAAGATATTAAAGACATTTGTAAAAAATGATCAAAAACCTTTCAATAAGATTAATTTTGCTTTGTAAAATGGTTTATTTTCATAAAGACAATATTTATGCTTATATGTATTATTTTTCATTTTAACAATTTATTAATCTCTGGGATTTTACTTCTAATATAATAAATATCAATATATATAAGCCATATAAATAAAAGTTCTTTGGAGTTCTCAACAATTTTTAAGAGTATAAGAAGTTCTGAGACTAAAATATTTTAGACTCATTATCTTAATGGAATATATTAAATGGCAGTTTCTACAAGGAAACAAATTTGAGAAATAAAAGCAGGTAAGCTAAAATGTCTTAAACATCAGATGACAATGCAATCAGAAATTCCATGTTAATTCATCAAGCCAAATATACATTTACTGAGGTTTCTCTTTAGGGACAAATGGTTAAAGTATTTAAACATTTGGGTCTCCAATAACCTCCTATAAATTTCCCAAATGACTAGTCTTATGTGACACTATCATAACACCATATGCAAATTCACCCAATTAGTTCACTGATACTTAAATACATTCTCCCAAATTCACTAACATTCACTGTATTGTATTTTGCCACCATTGGCTGACAGACTTCTCACTGAATTATTGATTTTCTGCCAATTAATTACCCTGGTAAGAATCAGTTGGGCTTCTTTCTGCAGATTTTTTTTCCTCTCACTTCTCTTATACACTTTATAGTCAGTTAGGGAATCAAAATAATTGGCAACCTAAGGATGATACTAAATCCTAAAAATATCCTTGGTATAACTTACACGTAACCCAGTTGTCAAACACTTAAATGGGTAAAGACCTGTTTTCCAGTGGACTCTGAAGTTTTGTCCTTAGATTGTCCCTCAATTCTCCATCAACTCAAAACATTTACTATTCTAGTCTTAAAATAATTCAGTCTTTACTGAGTCTAACTGAAGACTGAGAAGCAAATATATGTCTCCTCTCACTTACAAAAGTAGCATACTGAAGGTAGAAGAATAGTAAAAAAAAAAAAAAAAAATTGTAATTAAAAGAAATTCTCATTAGCTGTGCAAAGGCAAGAGTTTAAGAGAAGGAAAAATAGTTACACATTTCTGAAACAATACCTGTCCAGTTAAGTGGACACTCCCACAGCAGTTAATAAGTCACCTGTTCTGGGATTAAGACTCTACAGCAAAAGAGGAAGTTCAGCTCAAGTAAAGGCCTCCTCTGTTGGGTCTCCAGAGCACACCTGAAAGCACCGGAATTCCATCTCTCCCCTCCCCTTCCCCACAAGTGGAAACAGACCCCGAGAACCTATGGGAGCAGACAAGCAGACAAGACTTCTGTCCTCATGTCCCCTTTCCCACGATCTCGCATCACCATCTCAGGGGTTATACAAAGTAGGCTATGCAATAAAATCTCGAGAATTCATCTCAAGAATAACCATAGTGAGGAGCACCCTGGTGGCTCAGGCAGTAAGAGGGCCTCTGGGGCACAGACTACATAAAGCCCAGGGACCCAGCTTCGCACCCAGAGTCAGGGAAGACAACCAGAATAAACAAATAAATAAAAATGCTCCTTCCTCCTCTCTTCCCTCCTGCCTGTCTTCATTTCTGCCAGCCTTTCTTCCTTAAAACAAAACAAAACCAGCAAAGAAACCCCAATGACTCTTTCTTGATTCCCCTAAATGTGGATGTCATCAATGTGAGCAGGGAGATTTAATACAGTTCAATTTATTTCTGTGCACATCTTCAGTCTGGAGAAAGTCTATATCAATGAATAAGTCAAAGTGTACAATCTGAAGGAGATAGAGAAGGAAAAAAAGAAATTTCACTCAGTCAACATCCACAAGATTGCTGAAGGAAGAAAGATGTTTTTAGTTCATATACATTTTTTTCTGGAAACAGGAAGGTATGGAGAAAAAACCACAGTGGACTTGATTGATGTCAGAGATTCATTCTGACTCCAGCCCTACCTACTTCCTGAAGGGGAACTGGGAACACAGCGCCTGGGGCCTGGCCCACAGAAGTTATCACAAAAAACATCAGATCAGCCCAGCCTTCTATATCTGCACCAACACACACACACAAAATGGCCAGACAGTGAAAGAGGCTGAGGTCTTCCTACTAACAGCAGAGGGAAGTCACAAAATCAAACAGTGAATTAATTAACTCACCCCAGACAAAGGAAGCTGAATAGAGAAGTAACCCTTTCAAGAGAGAACTGAAATCCATTCACTTAAATACAGATGGTACAAACAGGAAGGACTATGCTTTGTAAGAGTTTCCTCAATACAGTTTAGGACAAACAAAAGGTATTAAACCTTGATCCAGTTCAAGGTTTGCTTAAAGTAGAAGCTGGGGAATCAGAAGTGAGTTCACTTAGTGGTATGGATTTATTTTCTGGGGATAATAGCAAAGTGTGCTTTTACCTGGCCCATCCCTCCAGCTCCCTGTGGGAAGGTTTCAACCCAAATGGGAATGATGAGAAGGCAGTCAAGTGTATTTGAATGGAAAGACTTAGTCAAAGAAAAAGAGTTGAACTTTGTCTAGTGCAAAAATATTCCACATGTGATTCTCTACTTCCCTGACAAAACTGGAAAATAATTCAACTGTTTATATATCAAGGAGGGGGGTATTGAAAAAAAACAAAATAGAGGTACAGCAATTTTCCACATTGGTCAGCGGGGGATCGGAATCACTCCTACAGCTTGTGGAGTGACTGCAGCAGTTCTGTCTTCCCAACCCCCCACTGTACCCTGCTCCACTCTGGGTCAGCCCTGGGTGCAGAGGGGCAGTCCAGCCAGCCTGGGCTCTGGCTGGGGGAGTGGAGCTCAGAGCTCCAAGCAAACCAGAGCCAGGGCACCTGCTGTGAAGGCCCTCCCAAACCAGCTGCCCTACCAGGCCCTGGGAGGTGGCTGCCTCAGGCTGCGTCTTCAGGCAGAGAGGGGATTAACCTTTAACCCGGAACTGCTTGAATGTCTAGCACCTCTGCCTCTTGGCTTGTTTTTGTCTTTAAAGTCTGTCTTTTGGCCTCCCGGTGCAATTTATCCACTGACAAGGTTTTCTCTCAGCGTTTAGTCTCCCTAGAGAGAGGCCTAGTGAGGCCACAATAGGACAGTCTAAGAAAGTCAAAAAGATGAGGCACCTCATGGACATGAGAGGGAAATGCTTCAGAGTCCTTGAACAAAAACCAGCAACCAAGTGGCCAGTGAACAGAGTTGTTTCTACTCAAACAGTTGTCATATGACAGCTTCAATCCAACTTCTCGACACTTGTGAAGCACTAGTCATTTTTCATGCTTTTCTTTTTAATTTACTAGATTATGCTAAGATTCTCGCTTCAGGAAAATAAAAATGCAGTTGAAATAACAGCTTCAGCCTCTGAGCACTACCTGCTTTGAAGGATACTCCCCTGGGGGCATCGAAGGGACTGTCCTCCTAGCTTGGTGAAATGAGCCCTGTGTCCCTTCTTTCCCTCTAATCACTGCTGGACAGGAGCTACCAGAATCAGGAAAGAAATGACTGAATTAGCTATGTCCACTCACTTATTATTGAAAATAAGTCACTAGAGATAGGGAAGGAAAAGAACGTAAAATTATCCATTCTTAGACACACACACACACACACACACACACACATACACACACACACACACACACACACTTAGAGGCTGTCTGATAGCAAGAGGAATATTTAGCACAGACATTTGCAGACACTTACTGTCTGAATTAAAATAGGACGCTGCAAAGATAGAAGTCACTGAATAATTAGCAGTGACGACAATTTTACTCTGCTATCTGCCAGATACAATTATTTTCACTCCATCTCCGGAGGTAAACACATCTAAACTTGTAGAGCTGAATGGGACCACCTGCCACTTGTTTTTTTAAAGGCTCATAATTTGGGGATAAGACTGTGACCAACAAAAATTTTCACATCTTAATAAAAGCTTATTTCATTATACATTAATAATATCTGAAATAAAAATAATTTGAGGTTTATATGTGAAAGCCAACCTAACGCTAAGCTTCTATGCTATCACTGATGCCATAAGACATCACAATGACAAGAAAAACTTTCTGGATCATCAGGGTAAGGAATATTTATTGTTAAACAAAAACTGATATATGTTTTCTAGACTAAAATTTTATTTTTCATTACCTTTGTTTCCTTAAAGAACCTTACAAAATTAGCCATAAGACTAATTTATAAATTAAAAATAAAAAGGAGTACTAGGCACATCCTGGTGGAATAGCGGTTAGGTCTGCTGCCTCTTGCCGAGGGCATAGTCCACAATTATCCCGTGGACCCAAGTTCGTGTCACAAGGGGCCGAGATCACAACTAAGATGAACAACTAATAAAAAAATAAGTTAAATGCATCTTCCTCCTTGCTCTTCCTGCCTGGCTGCCTGCCTGCTTGCTCGCCTTCCTTCCTGTCTGCACTTTTTTTTTTTTTAAAGAAAAAGCAATGAGTACTAATAATTCAAACTTCATATTATCCTTTCCATATGTTCACGGAAAAAAAAACAAGTGAAAATGGCTTTCTCTCCTTAAATCCTACATTTCATACTTTTCTGTTGTACAGCTAGAAAAGTGGAAGAGGGATCAGTGTTAGTTGCAAATAATAATGAAAATCAGGTCATTGTAATTCATACCCTCAAGAAATTCTGCTTTAATAGTGGTCCAGATCCAAATGACTTAGGAAACTCAGACCACAGCTTCAAAATGATTCTGAAGACTTAACTTCTCAGGGGCTGCATAAATTATTACATCTCACACCACACACTTAAAATCACTGAAACAGTACTTAAAAGAAAAACAGAGACATATTTTGTCTGAAAAGTTCC
Organism: Solenodon paradoxus; assembly: GCA_004363575.1. Taxonomy (NCBI): domain Eukaryota; kingdom Metazoa; phylum Chordata; class Mammalia; order Eulipotyphla; family Solenodontidae; genus Solenodon; species Solenodon paradoxus. The sequence goes on along the minus strand of RJWH01001220.1, from coordinate 233,533 downwards.
AAGTCACTGAGATACCTTTAACATGTTAAGAAACATGGCCGAACTCCTCCCTAACAGTCAAGAAATGTTCATTTACTTAATGGGAATACAACTGCTAGACCACATTTACTAAGCCCTTGCTGTAGCCTGATATAGGGACTGGAGATGAGGTCTGCTGGCCTCCACAGACCGCATGTGTTTTTGAAGTGAGTTAACATCAACCCACTTTTTGAGATAGTCCTGAACATAAATGAGAAGATGTTACTTTTAAGGTGTGACTAAAAGACTATATTGCTTTCTTTTTTTTTTTAAGGAGAAGTACAGGCAGGAATGAAGGTGAGTATACAGGCAAGAGGAAGAGAGAGAAGGAAGCATTTATTCATTTTATTTAGTTGTTCATCTTCGTTGTTGTCCCTGGTCCCAGGTCTCAAACCTGGGATGTATGTAGACTGCACTGGCCAGAGGCCATGGATGTAAACTCTAAGCCACCAGCATGTACCTTTAAAGATGCAGCTCTATAGAACTAGGGATTCAGAGAAACTGCTAGAAAAACTTACTGTCTCTAGGATATGGAAGCACACCACTCTTTGTGCTAAACAGTCACTGCTGCCATTTATTATTGCTTCATTTATTATGGTTTTGCCAAAATGATTAAGAGAGAAACATTTCCAATTAGCTATAATAAGCTGCTAGGCCAACTGAAAGTAATTAGAGTGGCAAGAGTTTTTCCCCAAGTTTTCCAAATAAAATGGAAAACTAAAACACCCCAGCCACACAGAGAACAAAATACAGATATCTCATTTAAAAAAATCCTCATGCGAAATAAGCAATATTCTCAGAGTTAGAATGATGATCTTTAGAAAAGCTGACTTTCAGTTAGCAAGACCTATGGGCTGTTTGTGCACTATGGATACATCCAGGGCAGAGACGATGCGTGATCAGATCGTCTGAATGGTCAAGGCTAACACACAGCCCTGCTCAATTGCTTCCCCAACCTTTTGCCCAAGGGCCAGACCTCTGACCCTCTCGTGATCCCTAGCCTCCTGTCTACCACAGACTGGTCTAGGCACCCCTTCTCAAAGCCTCAGTCCCTTCCAAGCTTTCATGACCTCACTCCATCGGCCCAGGCAGGCAAGAATAGACTTGTATCATGACTTTGAGTGACTTGCATCATGACTTTGAGTAACTCCATGTAATTGATAACATAAAACGCGAATATAAAACATGAACCAAACCAATGAACCAAATCAAACCAAAATACACCTTTAGTCTATAGAATCAAATTAGTGGTTCCCAGAAGGGAAGGCGGCGGGCAGAGTCAGGTCAAAGGGGTCCATTATGTAGTGAAGGATAGAAGTAGACTGTTAGGGGTGAACTGAATGCCTTATACACAGATGTTGACTTATGACGATGCATGCCTTACTGCCATGGTGTATTATGAGACAGTGTTCCGCAACTTAGAAAATTCATTTTCAGGACCCAAACAGGAACTAAAGAAGAGGAAAGGGAAAATGCAGCAAGGCCCACAAAGGGGCTGTGGGAAGGGAGTAAATGAATGAAAATGAGCAACTGGTGCTGAGAAGAGAGTAAAACAAAGAAAAACTTAAGTCAGGGGGCTAGTGTCAGAAGAAGCATCAAAGGGAGACCAGAGCAGATGCCCAAAGAGCTACAGCAGAGGTTCTTTCCATAACCTCAATTTGTTCTTCTAATCCTGCACCTCAGTAGTAGTTCTGTTTGGAGTGACTGTGTCCACATAATTATTGTTCTGAAAGTTCCATCCTGCTTCTGTTTCTGGAGAAAAGTCCCGGGACCAGTGCTAAAGGGAACCCAGTTCAACTCTCCTTTCTCTTGCCTCATTCTAACTATTCCCGTTAAAGGTTTAAGAAAATCAATTGCATCTGATATTCCCAAGAAAGTTTCTCCCAATCCAACAACCCTAAATGGCTCAAGTCTCTTAAATGTAAGAGGCTCTTTCTTAGATACAGTCAGAACTGCTCCTGAAATTATCTAAGACCATTTTACACTTTTAAAAAATGGACACCCCCCATCATGAAGCTGCCAATAATCCAGAGGGCTCAGGAGAGAGTGCAGAGCTCCCTCGGGTGGTCCAGACACACCTCGAGACCCTCAGGTCTAACAGGGGCCCCTGGTCTCAGCTCAGGCTCCCCCATTACAGTCACCTTTGAGCTTTGGGAACTCCTGAACACCACGCAGTCATTTCAATGAAATCAGGATCTCTGGGGAGTGTCTCCAGCACCTCCCTACACCCAGAGACTCCAATATGAACCCAGTTCCCAGTGATTCCAAAGTGTGCCAACTCAGAGTTTAAACACTGCGGAAGGCTCTCATTCTGAAGAATACTCTCAGCTTCCTTTCATTTACTGCCCTTCCCAGGTATCTCCTAGCTCTTGGCTTCTCCACTGCTCTTTCACTGAGTGCCCTGCTGGTGGAAATCTCTGGTAGGCTGGCTGGTGAGGGGTGGGGCTGGGACTCCCTGTCCTTCCAGTCACTAGGTTTCACCCCACCACCTCCAATTTCTAGTCCAGAGAGCACAAAGTCTGGAGGCAATGAGGAAAGCCCTGCTGGAAGAAACCGGCTTAAAAATAATGAAACTATCCAGAGTAAAATGCAGAAGTCTGCTTCCCTAACTACAATGGAAGAGCCAGCAAAAAGCTGCAGCCCAGAACACACTCCCTCCCCTCCCGGCCCTGAAGCAAGGACCAAGGACAGGGAAGGTCGAAGGTTGGAAGCACACCCCTCTTTGTACTCAACCGCCACTGCTGCCACTGGGCGGATCCTAACGCTTTTCAGCTGTCACCTTCCTCACAAAGGAGAGAAGGCCCGGGAGGCCAGGACACTTTCTTCCAGTGTAGTAATCTCATTCCATGCAGCTGGAGCTGGGCTGCGGCCCGCTAAGTCATCCTTTGTGCTCCCCCCACAATAGGAGTCTTTGGCATCTCAAACTGACTGTGTGTGCAAAGATATGCTTTTAATTCAAGTCTGTGCAGCAAATCACCGTCTTCTTCCCATTAATACACTCTTAAAAAAACAAACAAACTGACTTTCAGAGTCATTTGAAATGTTAGCTTTATTCCTTTCATTCCTTAAACATTTCAAAAGGAAAATCCTAATTCCATGATGAATACATGGAAATTGTCATCGAAGGCTAGTTCGGAGGAATGGGCCCAGGAACCCTAGCAGACCGGATGTCAGCTAAGAGGACACATTGACATGGTTTTCCACAAAGGTTGACAATTATCTGGAAGTTTCATTGCTGGGAAAGAAGTGAGTGACTTCCCTTGCCTTTTGTGAAAAGGGTTCCAATTCACTAATAATGCCTTTGGAATGTTACCTACAGAAAGAAAAGTTCCCAGTGGTTTCAAGATGGGAACAGAAGTGAGACCATGACCAGGAATGAAGGAAGCTGGGAGAGAGACTAGAAAGAGTTTCTCTAAAACCAGTCTGATTCCAGCATTCCAGCAAGTCATTGGCTGGTCTTGCAGTGATTGTAATAATGCTCAATTCAGGCAATCCTGGAATAGATCACGAGTCCTGAATGCATCTCTCTCTCTGTCTCTCCCCCACCCACTCTCTCTCCCTATCTTCCCTCTGTCCTCTACTCTCTGCATTAAGATACTGGTATCTTTCTTTTCTTAAAGCAGAGTATGCCTAGTGTAAGCTGCAGGCGCCCCAAAACCAATAATGCGTGCCCATAACTTTATCTTCGCCCTCAGCCTGACCGTGGACTCTTAATTTTCATTATCTGGCCCCCCCAAACAACCCTCTTCTGTTTGTCAATATTCCTTTAATGACAGCATGTGCCCAAACCTAAGGGCCCTGTTGTCCTTTGGTTTATTCATAAGGAGTCGGAAATGTCATACAGACACGTGAGCCAGACGGACAGGTGAAGCAAGGCAAAGTAGTTTCAGAGGAAGCTCGACCTTGGGCTTTTCAGCCTGTTCATTTAAATTTAATTCAACAATTGCTGACTTCCTTCATGAACTGAAATCCATTAGATTCAGCAGCATTATTCCCCTTAGTGAATCATGAGCATCATGGGGTGACCAGCAGCCAGTCCCACACATGAAACCTGAAACGGAACAGGATGGAGATGGGGGGTCCTGGGCACACGCTTTTGTAAAATAAACGACGGAGAGGCTGCTGTCACCTGGATCCCAGCAGCTGCTACCAGGATGCCGTTTCAGCTGAAGACAGTAACAGCTCAGTGAGTCTCACAGGGAATTTAATCCCATGGCTGTTCTCTGACACTTTGTGTCCCCCACGAACTGTACCACTTGGCAAGAGGATTCAGGACCACAGACGGCTGACAGCTTTTCAGCAAAACTCTGCCAGGAAGAGTTCTGGCCAAGGGCAAAAGTGTACCTGTTGCGGGAAGTTGCGTCACCTTCTGTTAGCATCGGATCCGAACGTGTTCCCAGACCGGAGGAAACCCACAAACCTCTGGCTCCAGCATGCCCACCATGCGTGATTCAGCAGCGAGCACCCCAGGTGCTGGTCTCCGAGAACTCAGTGCGGGCGCCTGCACAGGGCAACATAAGGGCCTCCTTCTCTCCCAGATCCCAGACCAGCCCTCTCCCAGGGGTGCTCGGGACTGAGCAGAGCCCTGAAAAACAGATGTGTGCAAGACCCGAGCCTGCCACTACTGTGATTGTAACTCCACACTGCCAGGCCAGAGGGGCCACAAGCCAATGTCAGTTGGCTCTGCAGAAATGCAAGCCTCAAGAATACTCACCAAACCTTCCTTTAATCCGGTATCTCCCTGGACACCTCCTGGCCACCATTAAGCTAAAAAAGCCCCTTCCTGAATGTGTTCCTCTGATTCATCAAACTAAAAATTTAGCAGTGGATGCCCTAGTGATGAGAAAGTCAATGCTGGAGCTTTGCTTGCACACATGCCAGGCTCTTACCAGGACCATGGGCAATAATTCAGGCCAGTGTTTACTGCCTTCCCAAGGGGCACCCTTGGCCCTGAACTGACTCTGAAAGCAAGAACTTTGCCTTTGCTGGATGTCTGCCCACCAGGACGCTTGAGCACATTACGCTTAGCTCTGGAAGGAACCAGAAACATGATAGTTGATTCAGTCTTCAAATGAGAGGACAATGTTGGTGAGAGTCAGCAAAAACGAAAAAACTCATGTCTTTACATACCTGCACGAGCGGCAAAAGCAGCATTAGAAAGCACATGCTTAAATAAAAATGATAAAATCACCACGTTACTTTCCAGTTACCCTTCCTAAATAAATTACAGCTGAAATCAATACACCTTTTTATTTTCAATCAAGTATGTCAACCTTAATCCTGTTACTTTACGCTTATAAAGGCAAGTTTTCCTCCTGTGGGCCAAGGCCTGACCCCACCCACGCCCCCACCAGCTCCCCTCGAAGCAGTTATTCTGAAAGAGAAGGGAGCAGAGACATGAGAGGCTGGATGACCGAGAATCAAACTGCTTCTGCCTGAAAGTTTTTGTGTGTGTTCTGTTCCCCGCAGCAGGAGGGCGTCTGTTCATATACTTTCCTAAAAGAGATGACAGCCTGAATGAAAGTGCCTGTGGGCTGTATAACGTGGTCTGTCTCTGGGCCGGCAGAGAAGTCAGCAGAAGGTAGCTCCTGAGCGTCACACGCGCAGCACGCTCAGAGCAGGAGGCTGGTGGTCACTCCAGAAAGAAATGGAAGCCTGGGGACACACACCACAGCCACACGGCCGGCCATGAGTCCCTATAAAACTGGTCATACAATGCTTGATAAAATCATGCAGGCCTCTATAAACACAGTTATTGTTTCTCAAGACAAATAGTTCCACTCCTCCCCAAGGCATCATGTAAGACGCCTGTGTGCTGTGGCCAAGACAAACCTGCAGGGGGAGAGGCTGCTTCCACAGCAGTCCCAGCTGCACCTCTAAGGATGCAGGTGAACCGCTGCGGAGTCAGGGTGAGTTAAAACCGGAGGGCAGTTCTACTTATTCGGCCACGGCCCTGGTCAGACATGGCAGACATGAAGACGACCGCCCAGCTGTGGTCCTCCAACAGAGGGTCACCCACCTGAAGTTCTCCAGAGTCTGTGTGTTGTTCAAGGAAGAGGTAGAGCTGAAGGGTGGTTTTAAGATCAGTCGGAGATCCTTACCTTCCACCTGCAGTCTTCCTGAAAGTGGATGGAAATTCCTGTCCTCCGAGTTCCCCTCTCACTAAAATCTTCTCAGAGCACACTGTTCCAAAGTTTAAGAGCCTCCAAGGCACTAAACAAGGCGTAATTCAGAACACTGATTATCAGTCATGTCTTCTTTAATGATTAACCATGACCCTTTAAACTTTTAAACCTCCCTGTTTCTTTGTGTCTTAAAACATATTTCTGCTAGGGGTGAAACAGCCCATTCGGGAATATTCTAGATTCAGGGCAAAAGAGGACAAATAGGTAGATAGGTAGATAGATGACATGGGTGCTCTTAAATGCACCTGGGATTTTTCCCCTACATGCCAAGATGTTCAAGCACAGTTAGAAAACCCCCACATATAACACCTGTACTTGAATTCTTGCCAGGTATTTCTTTCAGCCAGGTAGAGAAAATCAAGTCTCTCAAATTACACTGTCAAAGATTTGCTTAAGTTAATCCTCATATTATTTTCATCTTATAATATTTTCTATTTTCTACTAACAAAAATAAATCATTTGAACAAGATAAAAAAATGTTGGTGATCACCTTAAAACCATGGGAGGGAGTAGTTGGTTTAAAAAAATAAATCTGAAGGTAAAAAGACAGTAATATTTCAAGACAAGCCTTAGACACCTGCCCCCCCCCCCCCTCTCTCTCTCTCTCTCACACACACACACACACACACAAAGCCACATATAGACGAGAGGCCATCGGCAGGCGTTTCTGAGTCTGGAGGGCAGGGAGATCAGAGTGGAGGAGTGGAGGGGTGGACAATGAAGGTGAGGGGTTCAGGTTTTACTCAAGCACTGAAGTTTTTCAGCAGTGACTGCCCTAACGAGATCACTGCTTCTTCAAAGAAAATGGCAGCAGTGAGATAAAGGAAGAGATGGAGCCCGTGGGAAACTGGGAGAAGAGAGATTTCTAGCCAGAAAGCAATGTCCAGCAGGCCCTTCTGCGGTGACGAGAATGTTCCGTCTGGGTTGTGCAGTGCAGCTGCCACCAGCTACACACAGCTACCGAATACCTGAAATGTGACTTACAAGACAGGAACTCAAATTTCAGTTTTACTTAAAGCTGCCACACGTTGTTCGTGGTCATCGTGTGGGACACAGAGGCTAGAGAGCTATTTCAGAATTCAAAGAAGAATGCCGTGTCCTGAAGTAAGGCCGGAGGAGAGGAGACGACAAGATTCAGGAGGCAGAACTGGCAGATGACAGTGACCACCTGGAGCACGTGGTGTGCGGACACCACGCTTTGTGTGACTGGCAGGCTAGCTTGATGGCGAGAGAACAGTACGAAGTACAGAGGGTAAAAGAGATGGGTGAGGGAAGAAAACAGATGCAAAATGGACTCATTTACTCTGAAACGTATCGAGAATATCCAAGGAAGAATTCCAGAAGGTAGTCGGAAAAAGATTTGAAGGTCACCATCGCTGACAGAGTTACAGACACCCACTAAGGAGGGTGGGGAGCTCCCACAACAATCAGACCAGGACAACCCCAACCTGTGCATTTCTTCGGGCAAAGAGAAGACAGCAATAGTAGAGAAGAAATGACCAGAGGTAGTGACAGAACCAAAAAAAACAGTGTCACCAAGTCAAAGTTCAGCAAGTCAAAAGAACAAAACATGAAGGACTGTAGGACAGAGCCTGAGGCCAAGCTGGGAGACTCACAAGACCAGGCCTGGCAGAGTGGTGAGGCAGGAAGGCAGGATGATGGAGGGCACGGGCTGAGGAAATGACATGGTGACACTCAGGACCCCGGGGTGGATGCGCTGGTAGATCCTGGGACCACAGCAAGGTCCTGAGACTCAGTTCCCATGGAGTGACAGGTGACGTACAGTCAAGGTGACCTGCTCTAACATCAGCTACAAGTCCTCAAAAATCTTTTTTTTTTTTCCTAGGTCCCAAAAGACACTATCAGAAATGTTCAAGGTAAGCACTTGTGACTAAGTAAAAGGATAACCAACAAAAAGACACTTTGGGAATCCAGAAGTTAACTGATCAGCAAGTTTAACATGATACATACACAGTGCACAATTTACTTGAAACTGTCCTTTTTTGTCACCCTGTATCTATCCATCACCTACACACTAGCTCTTAGAATCCCTGCTGAACGGCACTTTTCAAACCAATCAACCTGGCTCTGCTACAGGGATTAATTACAGAGAACAGACAGACACAAGACTCATCCTTATCCATTTGAAGAATCTTCAAAGGAATCCAGCAGGTTGTTAAGCATGAGGGAACCTCCCCTGCAAGAATCCTTGACAACTTTCTTCAAGTCAACTTTGCTTCTGATTCTCATTATTACTAATGAGAGGAATATTAATCCTTGAATTAAAACTGTATTTCTTTAAGGTTTTGACTTAAAAAAAAAAAATCTACTCATTCAAAACTTAGTTGGCTTTTAGAGGTGTGCCATTCTTTCCCTCCAGCCATCGCCTCTGCCCAAGCAGAGCAGTGACCAGCGGTCACTGCACAGCACTCTGCGCCAGGTGCCTGGCAAAGCACTTTTAGAAACATCATCAATAATCTCACAACTACCTTGCACAATAGGTATTACACCCCATTCAGAGATGTGGAAATCAAGGAGCCATTTGCCTAAGGTGGTTTAGAGCTCAGATTCAAACAGAGGTTACTGGTGTCCAAGAGACATGATGAATCAAATGACTCCAAGCCTCACACACATTCCACTAAAATTACACTGACTTGCAAAATGATTTTTTAATTAGAATTAAAAATAATAAAAACGTTCAGGATTTCTGATTCTCCAACAATCAACACACTTAAACAACTCACACAGATGTCCTGACTGTCCCCAAAGTCAGATGCAGTCACTGCTAGCTGCTGGGGACCCAGCATATTCAGACCATATCACGGCGCTCCAGAAATGTGATGCTAACATGTGTGAGTAATTTCAAGGACATTAACACTGGATATATTGCAGACACATCATTTATAACAGCATGAGAATGGACTTCATAATCTATTAATACTTTTCATCTACAATCATTACAATTTGATAGATACTAAAAGCTGACTTCAGAGTTGCTATTCAAACATAATTCTTAAACCATGCTTTCATAAGTCATGTAGACTAATTCACAGAGAGACAATTAGCCTTTGACACTGCACTTAATTTAATAAGCCATTTCAGAATTTTAATAGAAGCATTAACAGACGTAAAAGAAGAATGAACTATATTTTTGAGACCTTATAACTTACAAATTAGCTAATTTTTATTTTTAACGTAAATGTCAGAAAGCATAGTATCAAAGGGCTGGCAATTACATGGCTAAAAAGATAAGGATATTATCTGAGTCAGGTATCTCCACTCTCAAAGATAAGCAAAGGGCATTTATGCTATTTTTAAAGTAAATGCCAAAGTCTCTAACGTTAATTCTCAGGAGGAATTGAGAAAGATGTCCCCACTGTCAAGAATGGTAACTATGAGGATTAAATAAAATTATATATATAAAAGCAAGTTGTTCAATGCCTTACCAATAAATTACATTGTAAAAGAGTAAAACAATACATCTTCTGAAAGTAAATTAATGCCTTTAATTTATACACACACGTGTATTTTTTCTTATGTAATAAGTATAAGTAAAAAAAGATAGTAAAATAATTTTTCAAAGGAGATCTACCTCTGACATGAAACTTAGATTACAGATGCTTATATGTTAAAGAACATGTACCACAGCATATTTATAGGACAGAGTAGGTACCTAATAAAAGTCTGCTAATTACTTGCATGGAAAACTTCTGTTATATATGTGAAAAATGACAAATCAAGGACAACTGCATAATGAAATAAAATAAAGCCCAACTATACTGAGCCAGGAAACTAATTAAACAGATTAATGGTTTTTTTAAAGGACAAATTTGACTGAGTGACATCATTCAAATACTTTAATGCTAAGTTGTTTCCTAGCATAAAATTAGTATGTTTATTTCAGAAAAAGGGAAAAACAAATGCAAAAAGAAAACAGTAATTATAAATAACACAATCACTAGTAAAAAGTAATGTAAATGTTTTAATGCATCCTAGTTCTGCTAATGCATACGCACATTTAATTTCCCCATGAAATCAGGATTACATATACTGCTTAGCAAATTTTTTTTTTTCATTTTCTATCCTGTGAACATTTTCCAGTGTCATTAAATGGCCTTATACAACAAGATATTTAATCGATTTAAATCACTTGAGCATATGGAGAATTATAATTTTCCAATATTTTTTTCCTGCTTCTCACATTATAACTAACTCTGTACTGAACTTCTTTATACATAAACATTTTGAATTTTATGTGATTTTTCCCTTGGGGTCATTTTCCCACCCAAAACCCCCACACAATCACTAATCTCTACTTTAATAAAAGTTGTACAGCGTCTAACCTAGAAAACATGGAGTACTTGGAGTACAGAGCTTGACAGGAAATGACACTGTCCCTTCTTTTCTCCTTATCTTTTGACATCTGACCCAGTGGCAAGGAAGACCTGCTGTGTCTGATATCTTCAGGCACAGACGCAGGTTTACTGGATAACGTCCCCATCTCCGAAAGGAAATGGACAGAGACTTTCATGTATAGTTTCTCACAAGGGGACAAATGTCTGGTGAGGGACTGCTGGAGAGGACAGACCACATGCAATATGGAGGAATGATTCTAAAATAGTGGAAAACAAAAAACTGGGTTGGAATCCACAGGCTTGTGTCCTGTTTTCAATATCATCTCTTGCTCCACTGTCTCAGCACAAGCAACCGTTTATGTATGGTCTTCCTTATTCCAGGCCAATCTTCATGAAATCAAACACATTAACACTATCTTCATCCTTCACTTTAAAAAAGAAACTACTGTTGGGGAAAAAAAAAAAAAAGAAACTTCCTTCAAATAGTTTGTGTTCCACAATTTTCATCTTGTTTCTCTCAAAGCTAACACAAGAATAATCACCCACATCACACTACCCTTAGACTAGTTTGGAAGTTGTTAAACTGGTATGGCGAGTTGCATGACTAATTCTGATCATGAGGACAGTGTTACATTGACTGTGGTATTTTAGTCTATTTTATTTTTTATTTTGACACAAGAGCACACCAAATCCAAAATCCCTTTCACTCATCCAAAGACAAACAAATTACAGAATAAACTGCTGTACCTAGCCACCAATGACAGATCAAGAGATAAATTTAAAATACATCACCTGTATTTCTTATTCTTTTGGATAGAATTTTACAATGGAGATAGTGAACTAGCTGAAAGTATTTTTCTGTAAGTGTTAATAAAACAAAACAGAAACTATTTAGGTACAAATTATGTCCTACAAATAATATGCCATCAATCTGACCCTATAAGATAAATTAATAAGAAACGCGTTCACTTATCACATTAAAATCTTTAAATATTAATATGCAAGTTATTTGTTCAAAATGTACATAAAGCATTTACTAAGGGAAACTTCTTTTACTGTTAATTATTTCTTTAACTAGTTAAGATTACGGAACAACAAAAAAGTTATGTGTATAAGTGTGAGTCATTCAATTTTTCTAGTATGCACGATTTCAGTGTACTGCACAATTGTTTAAATATGTCCTTTTTTCTATGTTATTTTTATTGAGATTACATTTACAAATATGCAATTTAATGTGTCAAAACTAACAACAAAAGTCAGGCCTTTAAAATTTTGTGCGTCTTTAGCCCTGGTAATCTTCATATAAAGAAGAGAAAAAACATAAGACTATGAAAGATGTCAGGAAGGAAAAATCCTTAGGATATTTTAATAGTCTTTTTAAACAAAATACACAAGAAATTCTAATGAGAGAGCTTGGCAAACAATGAAATACATGTAAGCTTTCCAGGATTTGTCTCTAAGCTTTACAAACGAAACTCCAGACACAGCACTGACAATGCCCCTGGCAGCTGGGCCTGTCACCAGTCCCTGGACTAGTCTAGTCTTCTCCGAGTGAACAGGGGCAATTTTTTAAACATGAGTCTGCATTCATTAGAATGTCAGGGTGGATGCTCTACAAAAGTAAATTAAAGTGAATACCACTGAGAGAAAGAAACTTTAACTCACATTTCTAAAATGAGCTTAAAACAAAAATTCATACCTGCCCACAACAGGCCCAAAACGGAGGGCCATCTATGCTCTCTGACTTTTGGCTTGTACTTCAGTTTTCCATCAAGAATCCATGGTATGGCTAGTATGTCTTTTTAAATGGATTTTTTTTTTTTTTTTTTTTTTTTTTTTTAAAAAAGGGAAGGTGCAGGCAGGAATGAAGGCGGGTAGGGCAGGCAGGAGGAGAGAGGAGGCAGAAGTTCTTTATTTTATATAGTTGTACATCTTGGTTATTCCCCCAAACCCAGACATAAACTCCTGGTCCTTGGGATGTATGTGAACTGTGCCAGCTGAAGGCAGCTGACCAAACTGCCACTCCACCAGGGCACACCATTTTTCAAATGCATTTAATAATGTCTCCACTCCAGAAGATAATATTGAAAATCTTAATACTTTATAAGTCCCTTCGCACTACATTTTTTAAAGGTACCTTAATGGTAAAAGTATTGGAAGTCCCAGACAAAACGCAAACAGGAAAGGTGAAAGTGGTCTCTAGCCACTTTTCTTGTCTACTTTTATTTTGGGGTCATGGGGAATATCTCCAAGAGTTAACAACACTCTATACATTCTCCAAAAGTGTCAAACGTGAAATTGTCTTCCAATGACTCTGAAAATTCCTTGGAATCTAGACATTTAGAAGAATGATCAAGGATTTAAAATGAGCAAAACAGAGATACGATTATACTAGAAAGACAAGATTCGAAAGATTAGGCTTTTGGAATCATCCAGTTCAAGTATAATTCAAGAGCATAAAAGATTATTAATAATAGTAAGGAGAAAAAAGGCTTGATGTAGGTCAAATGAGTTTGTCCAAAGTTATAGAGTAGAGAATATGATCTTCCAGGTGCTGTGTGCTTTTTTAACCCACTGAACACACCCAGTTATCTGAGCAACAGGAAGCAGGATGGTTTTGAACACAACCACGTCAGAGTTGCCCTGAGACAGGGTTAGAGGGTTAGAGGCCTGGTCCAACAGGTCTCTATTCTGCATCCAAGGATAACAGAGCACACTTCATGGGACAAGGCTGTTTAAAAACCACTTCTATGAGGATTATTAGAACACTTAACATTTCTTTGACATCACTACGCCTTCTTCCCATGAAGACATGACCCCACCCACCCCAGAAACCTCTGGGCTCTCTGGAAGCATTCCCTTTTTCCTTCAAACTCTCCTGATCAACACATTACACTAACTTAATGTCATGCAAAACCCAAGCCCAAGCTCCCCGCAGGGCTGCCAGAACACTTCCTGTAACAGTGAAAGCAGAAAAAGATAAAGGGTTTTGGTGGATGGAATACTGAGCTATAAGGGCAAAGGCCAACGTAAATGTTTACCCATCATGGAAAGGGAAAGCACACACATTCTAGAGGCGTGTAAATTCGGTGTTTAATCAGACACCCATAAATCACCAGGCCAGTTTTCCTCCCTTGCACCTAAGTTTAATATTTTAGTGAAGATAGAGACACCACCTTCAGCTTTTCTGTACACTGGATCTAGCTGATTAGGTTCACACTGCTCTTTAGTTCACTACAAACAAAAAGATGCTAAAAAAATAAAAGAAAAGAAAAAGAAAAAAACCCTCCCAAACTGCCACATTGTGAGCTGAAAACACAACCATCTGCAGCTGCTTAGACACAGCTAGAGCTATGGTCCCCGAATCACATGAAGGACGCAAGAAATACTCCTCGTCTCTCAAAGTTATCCTTTAGCAGCTGTGTTCTTATCGCTTGGGAGGTTCCCTGAATCCTTCCATGCTGAAATTATTGGAGAAAATTAGCAAAATCAGCATAACTCATCTGTAACATATCCTGAGCAGATAGTAGCAAGGTGGAGGAAGTGATTGCAACGTGCAGATGCTCAAAATGCCACAATGCTCCTGTTAAAATAAGACCCAGGCAGCCTTTCCAGCCTTTAAAAAAACATTTTAAGCATAATTTATTTTCAACCAGCCCCCCCCACCCCCACACACACACCTTGGAAAGTGACAAATGCCACCCTCTCTCACCAAGTTTTCATTTTCTTGCAGATCTTCTTTCAAGATGATGAACATTCCCAAGGCCAAGAGAAAAGAAAGTTTCAATCCAGAACTAAAATAGCCCCTCAACCTAAGAGAAAATGAAGGAAATAAGCTGATGTTCACACCCCATTACAGATGTTAAGAGGTGACCCTCTGCAAGGAATATATTATCTGGCATCCCCGATTTACTATTCGAAACTTCCTTGGAAACGCACAGGATAAATCTAGACAAAGGACAACTCAGAGCCCAGGAAAGGTGGGTGCTCTCCAACTTCCCACTCTTGGCACCCATGGGACACTGACCTAGTCCCCCTGGGGCTGGGACTGACCTGTTCCTCATGATCTGTTCCTCATGGTCTCTATAGTGGCACCTAGGTACCATCAGATGGTCACTTAAACAGTCTGACAAAGTCTGTTCAGAGTGCTTTGGGGTGGAAGCCGTGTAACGTTAGCTTGTTAGAGGAGTGGAAATCACACGCCCAACTGCTTCCTCACAATGTGCCCCATGACCCCATCACAGTCTCTCGGAGCAGGAACTGGCCGCTGGACTCCAATGGAACTTCCTGCTGACAGCCCGCCAGCCCCAGCACCCTGCAGTCAACCGCCAGGTTCCCGCTCCGAGAAACCCTCTGCTCCTGAATAAATGATTACCCTGACTCCATTCATCAAGTGTCTCTTAAGCCTTCTATTGAGAGTCTGAATTTGTAAGTAGAGGACTGGTTCGTTTCTTACAACCTCTAATCCATGTCCCCGGTAACTTTTCTTTCAAAGTTACAGAATCTGTTTGCAATCTCCTTCATACTAGACTTTACCCAACCTTCTTTCACCCAGAACTAAATACTGCACTGTAAGGAGAAGATTAGCACCGCTTCCAATGAAAAATTAACCTGAGAGAAAGATTCTTAGATCAACAATATTTCTAGAGTGAAAGTGCCAGCAGAGCAAAGCTCTTGTTGCTTAGTCTCCACCTGAGCCTGAGTCCCTCCCTAGAACTGCGCTAGGGACAAAGAACAAGGGTGGGACCTGACAAGTGAATGCGTACCCCTGATGCCCACTGGATACCAGACATGAATGACTAGGCAGCGTCAGAGGGAACAGAAGCTCACTGAACATTCCTGAGTACCTCTTGAAGTTAGAAGTGGTCATGAAAGGGACAGAATGCCCTACTATGGCTGCAAAGTAAGAAGAGGCAAATCAATTATCAAACGAGAAACAGTCCAGAAAGGAAGAAAGAAATCAACAAAGCAGTTCCCCAGTCACTCCTTTATCAGGCTGGGAGGGGGTCAATATCCCAACCTGCCTCCTGCCTCCTCTTCCCTTTCTTCCAAAGCAGATGGCCTGCACTTGTGCTCTTTTCTCTCCCCTCCCCTCCCCTCTTATTCAATAAACATTTTTACTCATGAACACTTTAAGAGTTGTCCTGAAATTCCTTTCGGAGACTTGAACTCAAGAGTCTAACAGTTGTGGCCAGGAAAGACTTGGAAGGTGAGAGAAGGAAACAGGTCAAACAGGGGCAACCAGCCCCTCTTGGGACCAGGCTTCTGTGATGCTTGGCAGAAACCAAGACCAGACTGGGTGACCCATTAAACTTGAGGCCCACCCTCCACAGTTGGGATCCTATCTCATTCCTTTGCCAGCCTCCTGCACCCCTGGAATAGGGTCCATCTCTGTCCCCTTTCAGTCAGATCATTAAGCTCTCCCAGGTGGTCCTTACCTCTTCGGTAAACCTGAGGGTGGACGGAGCCACCAGACTTCTGCCACACCATGAGGCCGAAGTGTGCACTGGAGACAGAGCAGGGAAAGAACCTGGTCCCTGAGAGTCAGGCAGAGGAGGGCTCAGCCTGGGGCACCAGAGAGAAATCAGCTTCTCTCATCTAGACACTGTATTTTGGCATTTAACCCTAACCAATACAGTTTAAAGAAAAACCATCACACTCATAGATGCAAAATACACAATAATCCCCCCCAAAATTAACCCAGCACTGCTGATGAAAACCTTCATGAGTTTTGTTCACGGCTAGAGACATTTACCCACACGGAACTTTTAGTAATAGTAGGCATCGAAAAAAGGACAGCTAATTAAGTCTAGAATTTTAGTGTTAAGTCAGATTTTATTTTGCTAGCCAGAATCTCCAAGGCACTAGTGATTCCAAAAGCTCTTGAATTGTTAGGTTTAATGTCATTAAAAAAAAAAAAATAACCTGAAATCGGAAATTTTTAATTATTTCATTTGAAGTAGAAAGGCAGATGCTTTATAAAGTGATGTCTTTTAAAAATCTTCATTTCCTCTTAGAAGTTCATCTCAGGTACAATTGATGGTTCGGTGTTAAACCTGCATCTGCAGTATGGTCCACATACAGCCCAAGAACTCAGGCTTGCGACCCAGGAACAACTAAAATGAACAACTAAATAAATAAAATGCTGCTTCTTTTTCTCTCTCCCTTCCTGTATGCTGCCTGCTTGACTTCATTTCTTCCTGCCTTCCTCTTGAAGAGTGAAAAAAGAAGTTGATCATGAAAGTAAGAGCAGACTCTGAAAATGAAGAGATAGATTTCTCTTTTATCTAGTTTCCCGAGTGGTACACACACAAAAGGGTGTCAGGAGATGGAGAGCTGGGCTGCAAGCCTGAGCTGGCCCAAGTGTGAGTATAGTAACAAAAGCCACACCTGCCTCTCAGTATACAGGGTGGGCAGTGAGAGGACAGGGAGCCAGAAAGCGGCCAAATCTGATAAGAAAATCACAGCCCTATTGTTGGGGAAGAGGAAGATGAGACTTAAGAAAAATACACAAATGCCTAAAAGAAATGATGTCCCAAACCAGTTGACAATATGACCTTTACAAAGGGCATGTAACCAAGGTAAGGGTAAAGTAAGTTGGCTGTTGTCATATATTTAAAAGTATATGGCATCCCACTTCTGGTTATTAACCCAAAAGATACAAAAACACCCATCTGCAGAAATGTATGCACCCCCATGTTGACTTCAGTCTTTGTCACAATAGTTAAGAACTGGGAACTACCTAAGTGCCCAACATCAGATGAATGGATAAAGAAGATGTGGTGCATATACACAATGGAATACTTACTACACAGCCCTTAGAAGAGATGAAACCCTGTCATTTGAATCAACATGGATGGATCTAGAAGGGATTATGCTAAGTGAAATAAGTCAAAAGAAGAAAGATACCGGATGATGTCACTCATAGGTGGAATGTGAACAGACAAAACAAAGCGGATGAAACAAAACCAACCCTTGCAATGGAACTGAGGTGACCACTAGGGAATGGGGTAGGGGTTGTAAGGGAGTAAGTGGTGGCGGGGCCCACTGGACAGCGGTGAAAAGCACTTTGATTTGGTAGAAGGCGGGGTGTGTTGACATATATCTGAGGAATGGGAAACCTATGTAGATAAGGTTATTTTAATGTGTAGAGTATGTTATTATAATTTAAAAAATAGTTAATACAAAAAAAACTGAATAAAAAGCATATGGCAAAGTAGAAAAACATTATGTGAGTGAAAGACATCTTACACAAAGCTCTCATACTGCATGCCTTCATTTACATAAAGTTCAAGAACAGTCAAAACTTGTCCATGGCAGAGCAAAGAAAAGGAACAGGCACGCCCTGGTGAAGTAATGGTTAGGTCGGCCGCCTCCGGCTGAGTGCAGTCGACATACATTTCAAGGACTGGATGTGGGGAGGCCCAGGGAACAACCAAGATGAACGACTAAATAAAATAAAGTAAAACAAAGTGCTTCTTGCTCCTTCTCTCACTTTCTGCCTGCCTGCCTGCCTGCCTGCCTACATTCCTGCAACTTTCCTTTAATAAAAAAAAGAAAGAAAAGTAACAGTGGCTACTGGGACGGGGTGGGTTGTTGGTAAACTTGGTTGTTGACAAGAAAGGGCATGAGAACTTCCTGGGTGGTACGCCTATCCTAAGAGAAACACAGATTATATGTACGCACAAATTCGTCTAAACATATAGAAAGATAGGCTTAAAATGTATGCATCTCACTTTTTAAAAGCATTAAACTCATTAGTGATATGGATGCTGAACTGTTTATTGAAGTGTGGAACTTATTTGGAAATGTACCTCCCAAAACAGACTGATGGACAGATATGCAAAAAAACATGTCTAGTAAAAGGTTACCACTTTATAGAATTAGCTGTGGATCGATGGGTGTCCGCTATCATACCAAATTCTTCCAACTTCTCTATATATTTGAAAAATTTCATGATAAGAAAATTGAGGCAAAGTATACAGTGATTATGTTGAGATCTTTTGCTTTAAAAGTGAGTTTAAAGGTGAATGCAAATTCTTCCCCAGTACTCACTCTTCTGTCAAGGGACACAAAAATGAAAATGGACAGAAGCAATAACCTAGTGACAGCAATTTAATATACATTTCAGAGACAGAGACAGTGGCCGAGCAGCTCAGGAAAGGAAAGCTTCACTGTCCGCAGCCGTGATTCCTAAGGCAGCCTCACTTGAAAGCTCTGATTAATCAGAATGATTTTCAAGTAAATCACTTTGGTAAATCAAGTACCAAAAGTTAGAAATCTGTCTATAAAATCTTAAAAGAAAACATGACCTTGAGGCATGCCCTGGTGGCCTAGAGGTTTAATCCACCAGGCATAATCCACAGACATCCCAAGGTCCCTGGTTCAAGATTGGGGAGGAGGCAGGGTCAGGATAACTAAGATGAACAAGCAAAGAAAAATCAAAGTGTTTCGTTCTTCCTCCA
The DNA here is from genome assembly GCA_004363575.1 of Solenodon paradoxus. Lineage (NCBI taxonomy): Eukaryota > Metazoa > Chordata > Mammalia > Eulipotyphla > Solenodontidae > Solenodon > Solenodon paradoxus. The sequence goes on along the minus strand of RJWH01001220.1, from coordinate 214,510 downwards.
CGCTCTTCCTGTCTGCCTGTCTGCCTCTCCTGCTCACCTTCATTTCTGCCTATACCTTTCCTTTAAAAAAAAAAAAAAACAAAGACCTTGAATTGCAAATATAATATAGAATGTATATTCTCTGGACAAACAGCTGAAACAATCCATAATTTCAAACTTAAAAAATCATGGTCAAAAGTTACAAACTTCCAGTTATGCTAAAAAAAAAAAAAAAAAAAAAAAGTGCCCTAGGGATACAAAGTTCAGCATAATGACAATAGTTAATAATACTGAGCTGTATATTGGAAAGTCGCTAAGAGATAAATCTTAAAAGTTCTCATCACAAGAAAAAAGAAAAGAAAATTATAACTATGTGTGGCAATAAATGTTAACTAGACTTACTGTGATGATCCTTTTGCAAAACAAACAAATTCTGAATCATTAGGCTGTACACCTGAAACTAATGTGTTATATGTCAATTATATCTCAATTAAAAAAAAAACAAAAACAAAAACAAACGCTTACTTCCCATCTGTAATGAGGACAAAATATTTTTTCATTAGGTTTATGCACATTCTATAACCTTCAGCAAGTTACAATGGGGAAAAAATTAGATTGAGGATTTTACATGATAGACAAGTTAATCACCACTTGGAGAACACAGTCCATCACTTCTTGATGTTGCTTTTGTTAATAACGCCCATTTCTGGAGCTGCCAAACCTTAACAGGCAATGAGAGTTTGGTTTTAGGCAGAATGTGTTGATGGAGACCGTCCAAGGATCAGATGACCAATCAGCTGAGAGCGTGTTTTATTTGGATTTGCTGGTCCCCCACAGGGGTGTCCTGACATACAGGAGATCCTCTATAAAAACTCAAACTCCCACCATTTCTAAAGCCTAACCTGGTTCCTACCTTCTTCTTAATGTTTTCCTACTGTGTAAACCTACCAAATGCTTAGCGACCCAGTGAGTCCTTCATCTGAAAGAAGTTGTATGTCCATCTACTCTAGGGTCTCATTTACATGGGAATCTTTTCCTGGTGTAACTGACAAATGGCCCTGAGCTGGTAACTAGTTCATCACCCACGTAATAAAGCAGCCCATTCTATCAGACAATACTCCTGATTATTCAATCCTTCCCTCAAATTTCTGAATCTATAACATGGGGAAGTTTGATTCAAGGATAATCAAAGTTTCCTTCCAGACCTGAAATGCTCTGTGTCAGTTAATTTGCTGACTGTACCAGACACTATACCAGGGGCAGAGGACAGAGGAAGAAAATAAAGTGACAAGGCCCCTGCCACCCGGGGTCTCACAGCCTAGGGTGCTCCGGAAATCTTAGCATACTGCAGTTGAAAAGGAGACCTCAAGATTGTGTGGCCCCACCTGCTCATTATAAGATGGGATTGCACTCACTGCCTAGGAAACTAAGGAAGTTACAACCAGTTCAACAAGTCACCCCTCACGCCACCTCAGTTTTCTGCAGTAGCAAAGAAATTCTACTTGGCTCTTCTAGATAATGCGCCAATCATTTTTTGTGTGTGTGGGGGGAGGGGGAAGTTTATCTTTTCCCTTTTCCACAAAGGTAGGAAAAAGTTTCGTTTCAAACGAGCTAACGAACTAATGCTTGCAGTGCAGGATGGAGAGAAAATGAGTGCCTGTGGTCATTCTGCTGCTCCCCTGAAGGCAAGAGTTAGCTGGGATGGGTGTTCTGGAATGACAAGGAAAAGAGCAAGATGAAAGGCTAGATCTCTGAAATCCTCCTAGGAGCCTGCTCCTCTCTCCATCCCCATACCTTGTGCCAGTGCAGCATCCCTCTGCTCTACAGCTCTTTTCGAAAGAACTAGGAGTTATGGTGCCAGGCCAAGAGGATAGATTTAGAAAGCTTCACATAACCAGACGCACAGCGACAGCAGCCAGACATCACCCAGATTTAACTGCCCTAAAATTAGCAGTAGGAGCAAAGTAGTTACTGCAATGATTGCGTCAGAGCTCCTCTGACTGGCTAACTGCCAGTTTGAAACAAATTGTCCTGCTTTCTCTACCAAGGAAATAATATTTTGGAACACAGCCAACTAAGCATTTCAATGAATGTTCCAATTCTAGCTTCACTATTAATGTTTTATAATTCAATGACAAGGTGAACAAAGTCTGTATGGGCCACATCTGCAAGGGGGTTATTTTCTTTGTTGTAAGCACTTATTCTTTGGGTGAGTAAAGTACTGTGGATGAATTCTTTTAAATATTTAAATGCTTGAAATTTATTTAGGGATTCAACATTCAACTGGCTTAAACAAAGATTATGCAAATCTAGCAAAGTATAAATGCAAAACAAAAATTGTTTTCCTCCTATACTTCTTTTAATCTTGGCAAAGACTCAGGAGCTAAAGAAATGTTCTCAGCATGATCACAGAAGAGCCCACTTGCTTCCTAACCAAAAAAAGATAGCCTGATTCAATCAGCTGCTACCTCATCACAAATTACAAAACTGCTTGTTAATAACAGATGATCCCAAAGCTGTCAGAACAGGACATTTTAAAAACTAGAATAATAAGCTCATTTATCCAGTTCTGAGCTACCATTTTCCTCCATTTCAGGGACAGTGGGAAACTCCTTGCTCTCATCTCTACGCACCTTCTTCCCTCCCTCCCTGCATCCCTCTTCTCCTTTCATTCATTCCCTTTACTACTTTTGAGATCAACCACACCTCACCAAGAAGCTGTGGAACAGAGAAGAGGGCCCGAGGTAGGAACAAAGAGACTGGGGTTTAAACTTGGAGAACTAAGACTCAAAAAAGACTCAAATACATTGTTTTCTCAATATATCTTTCTCAATATATCTCATATATCTCTTCTCAATATATCTTGATACATCTTATATATCTATACATATAGATATATATCTCAATATATCCCCAATTCTTTATTCTGTTTCTAAGTCAAAAAACATGAGTCTCTTATCATCATTTAAAACTTTTAAAACAGGATAAAGATCCATGATACCAAGCAAATAACTTCCAATAATCATCAACACAACTGGTTGGTAAATTAGCTTATTTTACTATTATTTAGACTAACCTCTAGCCTTGTCTACAGCTCTTACTCGAACATGTCTTCACATACAAATTTAAACAAATAGGAAATAGAAGGATCTTCCCCTGAACTCATGTAATATAGGAACCAGTATTATATGAGTATTAAAGATAAAAGACTTCTACCTGCAAAATTAAAGCTATGCTTACAGAACACTTACTAAAGGCATACATAACATTCTAACTATTTTGCAATCCTCAGACTAAAGGTAGCAAATCAAAGGTGTACTATAGACTACTGGCGGGTTTTAAAAATCATTATTTCCTGTAGAAATTCTTAGACCTAATAGATTCAGTGATTTAAAAGAAAACTCGGATGACTTTCACCATTTGGAAATCATTTCTTTTAAGTTATCTTTATTAATGAAGCAATCTAGGCCTTATTAAGTGAACTGCAATGTCATCTGATCCCAACAGGACTGTGCAGTTGTTGGCTGTGATTGGACTCTGAGACTTGGGCAAGGCACAAACTATATCCTTCATGAGAGGAAGGAAGGACATCCACCCATCAAATGCCCAGACTCCCTGGAACCGCATCCTTCTGAAAAAGGACTAGAAAGGTCCAGAGGTAACAGGCCATGTCTGCCATTACTCTCTTCAGAAACCACTATTCCATTTTAACCAGTTCCATACCAGCGTTTAATCACAGGTCATTTCAAACGACCTGGAAAGGATTTAAAGTGAGATAGTAAAGGTGGTTTTAGATAGATCACTTACAACAGAAATAATTAGAACTTTAAGGCGACACTACTTAGTTCACCAGAAGCTCAGATACACAGCTCTTTCAAGTGTAAACAGACGGCTCTCAATCATTCCTTGAACAAATACCTGTTCACTTAGCAAAAAACACACAAGTACAGGAAATAGCGTTATAAAACCAGAATATCTCTGCCGAGATGGTGTATATATTCTATTGAATTGAGCCAGAAGATAGACATACAGACATTACTTTCAATATGGCATCAGCTGATTAAGTGCTACGGATTAAAATCAAGCAGAACACGAGATAGTGCAAAGGAGGGTGGACAAGGCAAGCAGTGCTAGTTTAACTGGGTATCAGGAGGATTCTGTGACTTGCCCCTCCCTCTCACCATCCTTTCCTAGATACGTGATTTCTAGGGGGCTGGAATGTTAAACCTCTCTCAAGATACGGGCAACTATGTACTACACTTTTAGCCAATAGAACCATACTATTAATCAGTACGTTTAAAGATCTTTTCACACTTTACAAGTTTCTGGATGAGCCAAAGATTAGTTTTGTCCTTCTATCCTGATTCTTGGTCTCATGATGGCTACGTACTTCCTGAACGCCCAAGTTCAACTATCCATTTTCCAAGAAGAAAAGATTCCCCCAAAACATTATTCACACACCCCCATCCCACAGCCAAATGAAACTCTAAGTAATCCACAAGCAATTCTGGAAGAAAACAGGCCAAAGTAAAATAGTGCCCTTAGGAAAAAAGAACAAATACAGTAAATACAGGCCCATTGAGAGTAGAATCTGTCTTAAGCTTCCCTTAAAAGATACTGAATGTTCCCTAGAAATTGTTTCCAAACTGACTTGAGCTCTAACCAGAGAGGGCTGATAAAGCAGTGGCCTCCAGGCCAAGGTCACATATTTCAATAAGTAATAAAGAAGTCCTAGGGGTACAGAAGACATACTCCAACATCTTATCTTTAATATCCTCCTTAAAGATTAATATTTGTATGTTTTATAGTGTCCATATATTAACATGGTAAAGTTACATACACACAGGTATGCCCTGGTGGTCTGATGGTCTAGTACACCCTGAAAGCAGTCCCAGGTCCTGGTTCAAGACCTAGGACCAGGGGGAACAACATATTTGAGCAACTAAATAAAAATAAAGTGCTTCTGTCTCTCACCCTGTTTTCTCCTAAGCTTTTCATTCATCCAAATCTACCACTGATACACAGGCCTCCAAGACCTTTCTCAAATGACCAACATTCCTTCCTAACTCCAGTATTACTCTTACCAACTGGCTTGGGTGATTAGTAGAAACAAAAAAGAGTAGGCTTTTGGACTGACCAAGGATATTTATTTGATTGCAAAGTCAAAGATATCTGGAGTGATAAGAACAGTCCAAAGGGATTTCTGAAGCTAGCAACAGCACAAACAACGTAGAGACTAAAGACAAGAATCAAACAATGGAAGGAAAGGCCAGAGATTTCTCTGGAAAATGTGTAGAATTAATGCATATATTCAAACACCACTTATTGTTTTGCGCTTATATCTGGGAATATTGTGGAAAGTATTGTTTCCATGGAAGGAATTCTATATACACATATTTTACTGAAAATAAATAAAGTGCTTCTTCTGCCTTCTCTTCTTGTCTGCCTACTCGTCTTCGTTCTTGCCTGTACCTTTCCTTAAAAAAAAATTACATACATATAAATGGAGAGAGCATGCACACATACAAACAGAGGCACTAATGAGCATATACAGACATGTACATATGCATACATACATGGGCATACAGGTGATGTTTTATGGATGGGATGCACACTGCAAAGAGTTTAAAAACATTATGACCAAGGAATCATTGTTCTTTGGATGAAAAGAGTAAATATTCGTTGAAACAACAGCCTTTGTCCTATATAAAGAATCAAAAGTCTAATTCCTAAAATTATTTTATTAGAAACCTCAATGCAAAGAGGACTGTTCCCCAAAGCAGTTCTTGAGCCACATGACTATCCACTACTCACAATGATCAAAACACCACTAAAAGATGGTACCAGCAACTCTTACACTGACTATACAGGCCACTGTGACCTAAGTATTACACTCAGATTTTTTTTTTTATGCTTATACAATAGTTCATCATATAACACCTTTATTTACCTGAGAGTTCTTACTTCCACAGAAACAGTTTTTAACATTGGCTCTTTATCTAGATTTTCTTTAAACCTAAGAGTAACTGAATGAATGCATCACTAAACAGTCTACTTTGGACTACTCTGATTTCTTAAACAGCTGAGCTAACTGGGCTTTCCTTCCAGAAGATTTAGCAAACATGCAAAAGCAAAAAATACGGAATGACCTAATTGGCAGAGCTTAGGAGGCCCCTCATGACTAAATGTTTATCTGTGAAGTAGGAAGAGCAGTAACTAGTTAAAACACCAGGAAAATAGTTAAGAATATAGTTCTCTTCCCTAATATCTGAGAGCAATTCAAAATAATACAATATAATCCTGCAAAATTAAATTTAAGAAAGTCAAACAACATTCTGATTTTTTTCCCCACATTTTCCCAGTGTCTAAGACCTCCAGAGATCATTCAGTCATTAAATGTTTCTTAATAACCATCCAAATGCAGAGTACAGCTCTAGTTGTTAAGGACACAGGAAAATGAAACTCTTTTCTTAGCTAACTTGGTCAATAAGCCAGCAAAAAGGAGATCTGACATGTTTTTTTTGGTATCTATGTAGAAAAGGCAGAGATAGAAGCTAGTTACAAGAAGTTAAAGACACAGTAACCAAGAGTGTGACTCTGTAAATCACAAAGGAAGCTTCCAGAGACATAATTCATAGCTCATCCACTTTAACCATTTTTTTTTTTTTAGTAAATTAGGTAAAAAGATAAGATAGTCCAATCCAATGCGAAGACAGCATTCCTTTGGGAGCGCAGACTGAGGTGTTAAAAATTAGAATCGGACATGCCCTAGTGGAGCAAGGGTTGGGTCCAGCACTTCCAAAAGAGTGCAAGGCCACATACCCTTTGGTTCCAGTCCTGGGCCTGGGGGAAAACAACCAACGTGAACAACTAAGCACAATCATAAAAATCCTTTCAAACATGCTGAATTCAAAGAATATTTAGACTGTAGATGTTAATTGAAAAAGCAAAGGTGTTGTGTGTATTTTTTTTTTTTGTTTTGAACCTGAAATATGAAATACTGCCCTAAAAATACAAGAAACCATTTCCAGGTTTTCTACTTCTATGAATGTCCTTAATTCCTTGCAGGGGGATAGAATAGACAGAGCTTTGAAGGAGAGGCCCAGGAACCTCTAGATTCTTCTGCTATTGCCTGTCATAAATGAGTTTGGAGAAAGTATTTCTATGGTCCTTGGTCAGCACCTAAGCCTAAATATTTCAGTTTTCAGCGTGCCCTGGTGGCCTAGCGGATAAGGCCCCTGGAGGTAGTCTCACATACATGCGAAGTACCCGGGTTCAAGACCCAGGGTCAGCAGGGAACAGTCAAGATGAATGACCAAGTGGGTGAATGCTTCTTCCTCCTCTGTCTTCCTGCTTGCCTGCCTGCCTTTAGTCCTGCTTGCCTGCTTGTACTTTTCCTTTAAAAAAAAAAAAAAAATCAAATTCCAAAAGCACCATAAGAAGAACCAGCTAAAATAAAGTAAAACTGAACACAATAGTTATTAGATCTCCCAATGACATTATAGAGGAAGGAGAGACATGGCTTAATGGCAGCATGTGACTAAAGACTAAGGCATTATAGTGAACAGGAACTCACGGCACGTGAGTGGCATTGGTTACCAGAAAAATGCATGAAAACTTGGTCTACATCAGCGCAGAAGGACATGCAAGTTGAAGAAAGGCCATTCACACTCTATACGGGTCAAGATGCATAAGAATACTTCAGTCTGGGTCCAACTTTGATGGGTATTCTTCAGTGAGTACTGAAATAAATACTTCTCTAGAAGGATTTGTTCTACAGGCCACCCAGAGAGTAGAATTCAAAGAGGTTAAGACTGAATTTCAATTCTATAGATTCAAAAATGCTTTCTAGTAGCCAAAAACATCAAAAAGATAGAGCTCTCCACCCCTTACTGGCAACATTAGGGCATTGCTAGAAGACCACTCCCAGAGTATACACACGGATGCAAGCCTCAAGAATGTTAGTTAGGTTAGTCAATAATTTCCAAACTCTGGTCCTTAGTGACGTTTCCACTGGTCTGTACAAAAGCAAAATATATGCAGCAGTGGGTCTGTATGTACATGTAGGGTAAATTTAACCACGATCCTCTCTGGATGGGAAGAACTTAGCTTTATTTTGTCTGAAGCCATGCATAGGCTTCCTATTTTTGTGTATCAATGTTGCTTTGCTCAAATGCACTGGTATTAGGGGATAACCGTCATTAATTTTCAGTACATTTTGTAGCAAGATCAAATACTGACAAATATGAAAATCCCTGCAATTTGCTTTTGTTTCGTTTTGCTTTTAATTTTACAAGTGGATGAAACAAAAAGTCTAGGAACAGGAAGAGATAACCGTCAGGTCCTTTCAGATACAGAACTGTTAATGACAACTAAAGTTATTGCATCTTTTCTTCTTTCCTATCACTCAACTTGGCTATCCAATGTTGTACAAAAAAAAAAGTGTATCAAGGAATTGGGTTGCTCTAAATATGAAATTTCCCATAAAGAAAACCTCTACTGTGAACCAGATCTGACTGCTCTCAGTTACTTCTTAGAGCCAAAGTTTATGAATCAAGTTCAGAAAGGGTCTACTTCATCTCTGAAGTTATGAAACATTTAAATTTCTATCACCTTGCTTTCCCTCCTTTAAAAGGGGTAGCAGCTAAATGTGATTAGAATAGAAAGGTAATTTCTGAATCAGACTTCAAAGTAATCCAAGGAGCTCTAACTCTCATAAATGTTCACTAACTTGCTGTAAGTCAAAGAAAGAAAAGACACAATCATGAAAAAAATATAAACTATCTCAGTTGATTTCATTACTCCCATCCATTTATTTTATTTATTTATTGTTTAAATGAAAGGTGCAGAAATTAGGCAGGCAGGCAGGCAAGCAGGAAGACAGAGGAGGAAGAAGCATTCACCCACTTGGTCATTCATCTTGACTGTTCTGCTGACCCTGGTCTTGAACCCGGGTACTTCGCATGTATGTGGGACTACCTCCAGGGGCCTTATCCGCTAGGCCACCAGGGCACACTGAAAACTGAAATATTTAGGCTTAGGTGCTGACCAAGGACCATGGAAATACTTTCTCCAAACTCATTTATGACAGGCAGTAGCAGAAGAACCTAGAGGCTCCTGGGCCTCTCCTTCAAAGCTCGGTCTAGTCTATCCCCCTGCAAGGAATTAGAGCCATTCATAGAAGGAGAAAGCCTGGAAATGGTTTCTTGTATTTTTAGGGCAGCATTTCATATTTCAGGTTCAAAACAGAAAAAAAAGAAACAAAAAACTTTGCTTTTCAGTTAACATCTACAGTCTAAATATTCTTCAAATTCATCATGTTTGAAAGGATTTGAAATCCTAAGCTACCACCATAAATTCAAGATTCAATGCCTTCCTCGATTTAAAAACAAAAACAAAAACCCCACTCATTTAGCAATTATGGTGGGGTCTGGGGAATGTGTCCACATAAATACATAGTTCTTTACAAGATATACGGTAAACACAATCTCTTTTAAACTAGTCTGATGACCAAACACAGCACTTTTAAACCTGCTACATTTACCAGACAATTGCCCTTTCAAGGTTACTCACTTTCCAGAACAGATAAATTTTCAAAATGAATAACCCAGTAACCCTTTTGCCTAAGGTAAACAGATCCTCCAGTGTGGGCAGGTGGTTACTAAGCTCAGGTATCAAGGAGCCCCGCAAAATATCACTTTAGTCTTAAGAACACACACACACACCCCAAAAACCCTTCCAAGCCCACAGTGTGCAGCTTTAGCAACAATAAGCACCAAAAAGCCAAATCATGATGCTCCGATGTCTGCTATCACTTCCATAAAATTAAAGCTCTTTGAGAAAGACTAAGATCTAAAAATAAAAATATGTGATGAAAAACATACACTTTAAAGTCAACTAGGAAAAAATAATCTGTAAAACATACTCAAAAGCGAGAAACTCCTCCTCCGTACCTGCAATTTTCCTCTCCCTTTATTTTCAGAACGAAATGCTTACACTGCCTCTTATCCAAGTTCATTTCACCCCATCTATAGGTAGCTTGTGGGTACTGATAAAAGCTGCTTCTGATCCCATTTCCTACATCCCAGATGTTTGCTAGAGTTTTTTTTTTTCCTTCAGCTATTTATGAATACACTCTAATTTAGAACAAACAAATCATATTTTAAGCTGGGTGAGACGCACAATAAATGACAACTATGAAGAGAATTTCAAGATATTTCTCCAGCTTATAAATAAGTTTGCGTATCTAGACAAGATTTGAAGAGGCTGCCATGGTCTTCCACCAGGAAAGAAAGAAAAACAGCATTCAGCACACATACTGAGAAGCCGCCACTGTTGAAATAGTTAACATAGGGCTACTGCAGCTCTTATAAAAAGAGGCTGAGCTTTGAAATGAAAAAACAAGCATAGCACCAACTGGGGAGAAAGAAATAAAGCCATCCTTAACAGAACCCTTAGTATGACTCATACATATAAACTCAATTATACCTCTTCCCAAAATGCATCAATGGACTCTTTAGGAAGAATGAGTGTTATTTGTAACCAAGTCTCAAGAAGAAAAGAGGCACTTTCCTAAGCATACTGTGCTTTGATACCACTAGGAATCAAGCAGTTAACTACGACATCAAGCAGTATACATCCATGTCTAAACAGAATTACAAATCTTCACTGCAGAATTAGGAATTTCTCAACCAAGTCACAACATGAAGCATATACCTTTAAATTTGTGACTAAAAGCAATAACGAAGTTGTCTCTTGAAATTCACCTTTAAGAACAAATAACGAGTCATCTTTTGATATCTGCATAGATACTGGTTCAATGGAAAAGTCATGTATTTCAAAGAAAGCAACAGTTTTGGAGATTCTTTCCCCTCCCCTTACTAATTGTAAAACTGGAAGAGCCCCAATCTGGATTGCAGATAGGCCACTCAAAAGCACAGTTTACTAAATGCCTGTCATAAGAAAGCCATCTAGTGTTAACATTTAGAAATGAAAACTGCAGACAAAAGAGGCAAAGAAAAGAAAAATCTGTGACTATCTTGAACTTACTGTGCAAACCTACGAAAATCACCAAGATTCTTTGTTTCGTTGTTCAAAAAAAAAAAAAAGGTCATCCTTATCAAAACCAAGTCTAAATCTCAGCAAAATCTAAAGTGTCTAAATTGTCATTTTGACAAAAATCATGTTCTGGTGACTACAATCCCGTGACCAAGGCACTTGATTTTTCCAATACTCACGCTGGAGTCATCTTGGGCTGAATTAATTTAACTGAAGCAGGTTAATGATGACAAATATCTCCCAGAGGGGCAATGCCAAGTTGTTTTCTCTCCCCGAGAAGCATCAGCTCTCGCTTGTAGATGATGAACCGAAATTGATTCTCTGGGTTTGCCGCACGGTTGGAAATTAATCTCTAGGTGCTCGTGGGGGATATTCCCAAGACATAGTCAAACTAGCTTTAATAATATAGGCGCGGGGCGGGGGTGGGGGACCCGAACAGGACTGAGAGCGGCAGATGGAGCGGGACTCCGAGGCTAGGGAAGTGGGAGAGCCGGAGGGACTCAGAAAGGTCGAGCAGAGTTAGCAGGGCGCTCGCAGTCCGCTCCAGATCTTACAAAGAGGGAGCCGGCGGGGGAACGCGCTCGGGCACACACCCTCCACTAGGGAATAAAGCCCGCAGCAAGTTCGGCAAGTAGCCCCGCCTGGAGCACCGGTGGACAGCGTCGGGTAACCTTTTATCTCTCCTCTCAGGTTAGTCACAGAGGAGCTGCTGGGCACCCAGCGGAGGTCCTCATTGGTGCTCCTGTCACCAAGACAGGAATAACCTTTCAGCCGATCGATAACTTTAAAAGAACAATCGGCGGCGGCCTCTTCCCCGCGGGGGTCGAGAAGGCGGGCGCATCTGCGAGCTGGACCCCGCTCGGCGCCTCTCGTCCCCGACCGATCCGCGCCCCAGGCCCGGCTCCCGACCGCGCCGCTCCAGGCGCCCCGCCGTCAGTCCCCCAGGAGCGCCCGGAGGGCAGCCCCCTCACCTCGGGAGAGTCCTCGCTGAGACCTCCCCTGGACACAACCGCAGGTCACCAGTGCCCCCCGCTTTGGCGCCCCGTCTCCTCGCCCCGGCACGCACCTCGGAGACGCAGTCCGCGAGGACCTGCTACAGCCCGCGAGCGCGCGGCGGCGCGTACAGGGGCTGCCGCCTGGCCGCCAGCCGCTGCCCGGGGCTGCCCATCGGCCCGACTCCGCCGGCGCCGGGCTCCGCCGGGAGGCGGCCGGGACCCGCCGGCGGCGGCTAGAGCAGGCGGCCTGCGATCCGGAGAGCGGCCGAGGCGGGGGCGCGGCGCCGCTCCTCCTCCTGGATCTCCTCCTCCTCCCGCTCCGCCGGCTCCTCCCGGGCTCCGGGTCTGCCGCGCCGGTTCCCGACGCCACCGCCAGCCCGCCCGGCGGCACCGCCCCCCGCCCGCTCTGCGGCCGCCCATTGGCCGCCGCCTGCCGGCCCCCGCGGCCCCGCCCCACGATTGGGCGCGGGCGCCGTCGATCCCGCCGCCCCGCGAGGCTCGGGGCGCAGCCGGTGCGTGGTTCCCAGGCCCGGCGTGCGCTGGAGCGACGGGTCCGGAGGGGCTTGGGCGCTTTCCTGGGGGAGCGGGAAGCGAGGCTCAGGGTGCGTGGCGGCGAGTAACGTCGAGGGAGGGCAACCGACCTGGGCCTGCGGTCCCGGAAAGACGTCGCTGACCTCCTCGGGACTCGTCGTTGCCTCGCTGCCAGGGATAAGTTAAAAATCCCGATTGTGGCCGCGATCCGCCCCTTGAGCCGTCGCAACCCCGACCGACCCTCCACTCTGGAGTTGGGAAGAGATGTGCCAGCCTGGCGCTCGAGTCCCCGCGCCAGTAGGGCCTGCGTGTCGTCGGCCGACGAGGTGGAGCGAGCTGCCGGTGCAGCGCGGGCACCTGCCCCAGGACGCTGCAGAATCGCGGCGGCCGGAGGCTGCCCCAGCGACAGCACCGAGGTGTTCGAAGAAGATCGCAGAAGGGCGAGCCGCTACTGTGTGCGGGACCCCAGAGGGCGCCCCCAGACCGCCTAGGCGGTGCGTCTTCCCCCGGCCCCCCCACGTTGGGGTGGGAGGTTACACAGAGAAACGCAGAAACAAACAGAAGAGGGAATGAGCACTCTAACCCATCTTTTCTACTTTTCTAGGAGATGTTGCCCGCCAGGAGGAAGCATTACCTGAAATAATGTAAATTGCTGAAAGACGAAAGGATTTCAGACTTAAGTTAGACTAGCGTTGACTCGGAAAGGTACCGCGGGAGTCACGGCGTACAAGCAGGAACAGACCGGTTTAGGTAGCCGCGTACCTTGCAGCCCCATTGTAGAATTTCTTGAGCCGATTTCACAGCGGCTTTACTTCAGGAAGTTCCTGAAACTGGTTTCCGGGCTTTTCCTTTCTCCCTTCTAGAGGAGAGAGAATTCTGTCTGTACTTCCCTATCACCAACGCTTCCGAAAAATAACCCTGTTAAAAGAGGCGGCGCGCCCTGCTGGAGTAGCGGTTCGGTCCTCTGCCTCCGGCCCAGTACAGTCCACGTACATCCCAAGTACCCGGGTTCGGTTTTGGCGCCAAGGGGAAAAAAAAAAAAAAAAAAGATGAACAATTAAATGAAATAAATGCAAATGCTTCCTTCTTTCTCTTCCTGCCTGCCTCCTACTCTTCTTCATTCCTACTTGCATATTTCCTTTGGGGAGGGGCAGGAATTTAAAGGCGTCCCTCTCAGGCTGTCTCTCTCTGATCTAAGATATGTACACACCGTACAAGACTTTTTCTTTACAAAACATGGGTATGCTAATGAGAATGAGTATAATAAAATATGTCAAAGAACAATACTATGACCTAATAAAATTCTCGAGTTCTCCAGATTTTAATGAGCTTCCCAACTATCACCCCATTATCAGCATTTACGGAATTGTCTTTTATGTGTTCCACAAAAATTTATGGAGGCTCTGTGATGTTCCAGAAGGTACTAGATGTTGAAAGTATTAAAATCTATAAGACATAGTTTCTACCTTTAGAAGTTTACCATCTCATACACATAGATCACATAATTTGTACTTGTTCTACTAGAGATATGAACAAAATCTCACAGGAGGAGTTAAAGGATTAGCTTCTCCAAGATGATTCACCTTGGCATGTGAGCTAAGGTCAAGAGAGGTCCTAAAAACTTCAAGAGAAATTGTTTACATTTCTTTACCTAGAAGAATGAAGATTACCCAAAGTTAAGGTTATCTCCAGAAATAAACTTTTTTATTGGTTACTTATCTGTATGACAGACATCCAGCTACAGAGCATCTGGTTTTGTCATGAGTCACCCTCTCTTCATCAAGTGAGTCCTCTCCTCACTCTCTCTCTCTCTCTCCCTGATGCCCTAAGACCCTAGCCCATTCATTAGTTCAAGAATAAAATCCCTCAATCTGTCTAATTTACTCGTGACACATTCAAAGCCTTGTAGCTTCTCCATGCATATGTAATTAAGTGTGTTCTTTTTCTCTTACTACTTCGTTAGATGTTGGCTGGTTGACTCAACCAGTCCAAGAAGAACCTAGAGGAGGAGGGGAAATATTTCTCTATACTCCTGCACAGTCATGGAGGGACATTTCCTGGGGCATCTTGGGAAAGACATACTTCCCTTCATAGCACATCACTGCGCTTCTCTTGTTTCATGTAACTGCATGTTTTATTGTCTCTCCTACTATTCTGTTTGAACCATGAGGAAAAGAACCATGGGCATGTGGACTCCTAAGGGAGTAACTCCCTAAGTCAATGGATTGTTGCCAAGATCGCTTTTGCTCCCTCAGCTGCAACTGTCTGTGGTCTGATGGCTGAAGAGGCAGCTTTGATGTGTTAAGGTCCAAGACACAGTGATATGTGGAAGTCTGGCCAGACACTTTCGGGGATGATGCTAGCCACAATTCTCTTCCTCTCCCACCTTGCCATCCCTCTTCCTGCCTTTTGCAAACCAGAATTAAACTGTTTCAAACCCTTTAGGCCACTACCAAAGTAGGCAACGTGTTTTCTGAAAGGAAAGGTGCAGGCAGGAATGAAGGCAAGCAGAGGCAGGCAGGCAGGAAGAAAGAGGAGGAAGAAGCATTTCACTTATTTTATTTAGTTGTTCATCTTGGTTGTTCCTGCTGGCCCTGGATGAGAACTTGGGGTCTTGGGATGTATGTGGACTGTCCAACCTCTATTCCATCAGCACACCAGCATTTTTTAAAATGATTTTAATTGGTAGTATGGGAGTAAATGGTCATGCGTATACTTCTGGGAGTCCTTGAGAATTTCTAATTTCCCAGAACCCAAGGTCATGTGCAGCTCTCCCTCAGCAGATTATTCCAGCATGCTTGTGCTGAGCTCCCTCGCCGTGCATGGTCACTGCTGGACAATGGCAGAACCACACGGACAAGCCCCACAGGTGTGCACTTTGTAGCAGACTGCAAGAGATCTTCAAGAGGTAAAGCTCAGGAGTGACTGAATCTTCTTCTCCAAATAAAATATCCTAGAAATACTATTAGATTTAATGCTTGGTACCTTCTTTGCTTGTCTTCTTTCCAGCAACCCCTCTTGCTTCTCCCCTTTTTAGGTAAGAGTATCTGTAAGATGGGACTGTGAAATTGTACTGCCTATTGAAGTATCATTTCATCACGTTGGCCTTAGGATATCTTACTGAAAAAAAATCTTTTTCTATAAAAGCTATACATTTCACTGAAGTTTTAAAGAAAAAAAATCAACTAAGAAGTGTGAAATTATATTTGTCTAAAAGCTCCAGTCATCATTTATGTGCATATCTCCCCACTTTCACCTTCCCTAGGTCAAGATTTCTCTCCTCTTGTTTTCTGATTCACTTTCTCTCTTCCAAGTCATTTTTCTCCTGTGAATTCATTCCTTCGTACTCTAGAGGTTCCTAAAAAAACAAACTCAAGGGATTAATTTTCTTTGCAATTCTAAATTAGCACATCAGCTCCTTCTGAAATAACTCCAACATGGGTCTTACCTATTGTTCTCTAAAAGGTGTTAAAAGACACAGAGTTCAAAAACATACCAGCTGTCTACTCTAGTCCAAGATTTTGAGTTTATTGGCTGACCTTGGCCGGTACTTATATCTGCTTAACTTTGAATTTAGCAAAATGGAAGTTTTATATCCTTGACATACTACAGCAAGCTTCTGCTTATAAACCAAAATGCATACACTATAATAAAACTAACCGAAAGGCTGTCTAATTTACATAAGGGCTTCCTGCCCTCATTTCTGCCTTCCCTTTTCTACTCTCAACTATCATCACTTTTTGTGTGTGTGTGTGTCAAATGACTTCATAATTTGGAAGAAATCTGTATTGATTGCATACTACATTTAGGACATTATATTAGATTCAAAGGAACCAAGAGCTGTTTTACCAGACTATGTGAATTTCATGATAAGGAGCAGAACTTGGAGGAAGGTCCTCAGGATCACTCATGAGGGGTGCCCCAGGGAGAGTAAGAGAGCCGACCATGTGCAGGCAAAGCTTGGGTCAAAGGAGAAGATTTCACCAAGGATAACAAAGCACCATAAAAAGCAGAGAATAGAGCAATGCATGCAAGAAGCAGCACAGTGGACAAAGACTCAGGAGTTCCTGAGATGCGAGGTGTATTTGGGAACAGCCATGCCCTTCAGTCAGGCATGGGCTTACTCATTTATGTAACAAACACTTATATGGCGTTTCCACCATGCTGGAACCTGTTTTCTTCTTAGAGGGGAGACTTTCCCATAGAGATGAGCATATGGGTACTGCTTCAGCTTTCTTTCAAAGTGGAAGCCTCTCGCCGCAGAAATGTGTTAGGATATGGTCTTATGAATTAAAATAAGAAGTGTCAAGTTCTGCTGCGCTTTTAAAAATTGATTAAGCTGCAGTTCAGAAAGCTGGGTTATCTGCCCTGGTAGAGAGTGTATCAAGAGTGCTGAAATAAAGCACATATTCTTCTTCACATAAAACCCAATAAAATGATGTTAATGCTATTAAATAATGTGCTAAAACCACAGATTATCCATAAGTACCTAAGTAGACAGCCATCTAATACAAATAAATTCAATTCTACAAGTATATTTGGAAGCCTCCTATGTGCTCAGTTCTCTGCAGGGATACAGAAGATAATGAGACCATCCTCAAGGAAGTATAATAAAGCTGAGGTGGAATTTTTACATAGAAAACAATTCTAAAAACTGGACCAAGGCAATGCATTGAAAAGGTAATGTTGTCTAGCTGTGTGCCCTCGAGATCTGGAAGGCAGTATTGGCTGAGCGATCAAAGATAGTAACATGCCCTTCAAAAGTGAAATGTTTCTTGTTTTCTTCGTTGTCTTCTGAACTTTATTTCACAAATAAAAGATTCTGCTTTTTTATTTTTTGCGGTAATGTGCCCAAACCCATGATGTCCAACAGTCTCCAACAACAAAGAGATTATTGAGATTATTAATTCTGATGATTCTGATTCTTGGTCAGCTATTCACATGTTCTACCCATTCCCTCTTCTCTGATCCAGGCTCACAACTAAACGACTTGTACATACTTTGTCATCCTTAAAGCTGTCCCCTGCCCTCTTACCACACATATCTCACTTAAAAATTTTTTTAAATCCCTAAACTATATGTAATTCAAAAGCATCATGCACCTTTGCCTTTCTTTGGATATCCCCAGTAGCAGATATTTTAGACTTTGGTTAGGAAGTTTCTTCGACACATGATTAAAGACAAGTTAGATCTCAAAATTCCCATTCTCCTTATCTTAAAAGTGGGTGTGATCATGTTTGGAAGGGATGTGGTGATCATTCTCTATGGGCGATGAAATGCTTAGCATAGTGGTTGGCACACAGTGAGTGCTGAAAACACAGTGCGTCACCACTGTTTACCATCACCTCTTCCCTTCAATATAGGGGGGAGGATTTTATTTCCGGCTCCTCAAAAGGACACTAGCAGAGGTAGGGACTTGAGAAATGTCTGAGGAATGAGTAAAGGAGTGGGTAGATGCATTGTTCTGAGTCTTATATTATTTTTCCTATTTCCTGCCATGGAATATTTAAAATTATACACTAATACTTGAAATTTTATTCCTACTTGGTATTTTCAGTGTTCTTTAACCAGTGTTTTCTTGTTCTACTTTTAAGAAAGAACAAAATAATAAACAAATAACAATTACATTGATCTATGAGCAGTCACTATTCTATACCACTAGATGGCGTCTATCACTAATCACACTAAAAAGTACTGCGTATTCTAGATCATAATTCTAAAGAAATTAATACAGAAAAGGCATTATACGTATGTATATGCAAATATATACCTACACATATATACAAATTCATATTTGCTTTTTACATGTGATTTTTTAATGTTGGTTATGAAGCTGGAATTACCTACAGTTTGGCAAATTCTGCTTTTCCAATTTTAATAGCCTCCTGCAACATTTTTAGTTGTTGATTAAACTCTAAGCAACCTCAATATGCAAGACTTCTCACAGTACCTGATGACTACTTTCCAAAGCTTACTGTAGAGTTGATAAAAACAAACAAACACCCCAAGTCCTGGTGGGGTTAGAAAAAGTTGCAAGTAATATACAGGCTATCCAAAGGCGGATAAACTCTTCTGCCTGCCTTCGTCTTTCATTCATTCAAGAATGAGAGATGGGGCAGCTAGGGTTTGCCAGCACTGTAGATGGATTTTCTCTCTCACAAAGAGAAGCTACCAGAATATGAAGAAGACAAAAAATGTGTATAATATGACATTTAAATCACAGGAGGCCAGATGTTTCTTAGAAATTCCTGGGCGTGATAAGGGAGAAATAGAGGTCAATGCACAAGATCCAAACAAGACTCGTTGGTTTCTGCTTCTGGGTTTCCAAGCGTTTGCAAGGTCACGTCTCCTCGCTGACTTTTGGTCCTCTGTGGCACGCATAAAGAGTGGCTGCACTGGAATTGTCTTGCGTGGAGAGGGAATAGTAAGTCTTTGATAGGGAGACAGTAAGCTCCCTTTTTAAGATCTAAAGAGTACCTAAGTCAAAAGGGACCATAAAACAAAATAAAAACACCTTAGGACTCCTTATTCCAGCGTTTCCAGAAACTGTAAAATCAGTTGGGGAGGTTGCAAAATGAACTCTGCCTGCTGTGAAAATGTACTTCTTTATTCTTGAAAATGCAGACAAGCAGCTGAGCAGGGAGCCCTTGGCAGGTACCACTTTTACCCACCTACAAAAAAGCCACAAATAACAAACAAACAAACAAAAACCTCCATCAGTATTTCATAGTATTTCCTACATGTCAAAATGTCTAAAACCACAGTTACCAATTTTCTTCAAATTGGCTCCTCTGGCCAATCTTGGTGTTTATGAAATTGACGATGTCACTATACCAAATATGAGGCACAGTTAGGTTTCCCTGCAAGCTCTTCTTTTTCTTCCATGATCCAGCAGAGATCTCATCTGTGTTCCCCCCAAAAGCCTCTCACCCCAGTCTCCTTCCGCTTTCCACAGTCGCCTTGCCTCTTCTGCACTTTTCTCCTCAAGTGTGGCCTCCTCTCCTAAATGAAGTTCGATTTTCAGTGCCTCAGCTTCTAAACCACCAGACAATCTGTATATGTTTGCTGCTCATAATCCTTCCAAAGAGTATAGAGCAAGTGGCGAAGATGTAAAACAGCCCTAGAACAAATGTTTACTCATTTATATTTGCCATTCACCCATCTACCCATCAACTCATCCATCCCTCCATCCAGCTACCCAACTACCCATCCACCCATTCATCCATCCATCCTCCACTCATCCATCCACCATCCTTCAATCCATCCATCCATCCACCCACTCATCCATCCATCCATCCACCATCCAATATTCTTTGTGTGCTCATAATCCTTCCTAAGCTTTCTGGTGCCTGCTGGATAATGTCCAAGTTTTCCTCACCTTACTAACACTTAGACCTTCCACAGTCTGCCCCAGATATGAGCTTCCTGGATCTCTGGGTAATATTAACCATGCAAAGCACTTTCTCCTTCTTGGGACACTCACTTCCCTTTGCCCTGTGCGCTGCCCACTGGAATCCCTCTTACCAGCCCACATCTCACTTCCTCTGAAGCTCCTAAGCTTCTCTTCTTCCTTCACGTTTGGTACTCCTCGGGATTACCCCTACTCTTCTCTCCCTAGGAACCTCATCCTTTCCAACATTTATAATTACTATCCCAACTCTGCTCATGCTTGAACCTATTTAGGTATCCCTGGCACATACATTCAACTCTCATATTCTTACATATATGCATATATGTTTATTATATGTGTATGTGCTAATATTGTGTGTATTATATATGGATATGATAATATATGAATATTTTACATATGTATGAATATCATATTTTGTTGTCAACATCTCTAATTGGATGCCCCAAACATATCTCGAACTCATCCTATCTCAAACACAATATATCAAAAAATCTGACCCTCCTATGATCTCCAAAACTCCCTTTTGCCCAGTTATTGCTTTTTCAGTAATGGCATCACCTCCCATTTATTTGCCATGTCAAAACTTAGAGCTTCTCCTTAATTCCTTCTCTCTCTCATGCACTCATTCCATCAATGACCAAGCTATAAATTCTGCCTCCTGAATATCTCTTACTATATTTGCTTCTCTTTATCTTTCCCCTGCCTTCATAGCTTGCCAGGGCAAAGCAATAGCCTCCTGCATGGCCTATCTTTCTGTCTCCTATCTTGCTCTTCTTGAGCCTATCAGCCTCCCTGCAGTTTTTCATCCACATAAACCAAATCGCCTCCCCCTCTTGCTTCACAGTCTTCAGATGTTTCCCACTGTTACTCATAGAAAAACTTAGCTTCCTCTCTGGACCTAGCCAGCTTCTACCTGGCTATCTTCCAGCAATACCAAACACCTATCAGCTCCTCCTGCTCTTCACACTTCACCTCTGAGCCTCCACACAGGTTTTTCTCTCTGCCAACAACTCGTTGTCTCCCCACCTTCCCCTAGTGAGCGCCCATTCATGCCTCAGGTGGAAAGAGCCCTTCCTCCTCGATTCCTTCATGAGGTTAGATCACCCTGTGACTTCTCAGGTCAGCCTGAGCAGCGCTTCATAAACCTCTGTGTGCTTTCTTGTGCGTCTGGCCTCTCAGTTTCCCACTAGAATAGAAGCTCTGTAAAGGCAGGAAGTTTGTAGCAGCCTTGACCTTCTCCTTCATGAAAACTCTCCTCACAGCCTGATATGAATCTGAATTCTTAAAAGTTTTTGCCAAAGATTCCAACCTTATTCCAGACAGGCCTCAACTGGTGCATCTGATGAATGGAGAGATAGGCCCAGTCTTTTTCTTCTGCAAGGGGTCAAATGGACCTACAGGCAATCAGTTCATCCCTAGAAAAAGAACACATATGGCCTCTCCTAGAAGGTCAGAGTTGAAAGGAGGCATGATGCTTGTATCAATTTATCTTGGAATCTGCTTCTGTATACCCACAGCTATATTATAGGAAGAAATTGAGTGATATTTTAAAATTATCCATTGAAATCAAATGTGATATCAGAACACGAGAAAGTTAATGTTTGTTTTTTTCTATTACAAAGTAAACCAACACTGTGGGATTGTCCCCAGCTTCGGTCCAGACCTCTAGAAAGGCCTGGCACAGCCTGCAG
Source organism: Solenodon paradoxus (assembly GCA_004363575.1). Taxonomy (NCBI): domain Eukaryota; kingdom Metazoa; phylum Chordata; class Mammalia; order Eulipotyphla; family Solenodontidae; genus Solenodon; species Solenodon paradoxus. The sequence continues at coordinate 192,845 of RJWH01001220.1, read as the reverse complement.
GAGGTGGCAAAAGCAGCAACAGAGTTTGTCAGGGAACAAAGGCGAAAGAGGCTCACAGAGGTGGTGGCATCTGGCGGGTGTGGCTTGACCCAAATTGATAAAGGAAGCTGCGGCTCCTTGTGGTCACAGTGCACATGCAACAGATCTACCAGCAGAATCAATCCTGGGCGCTAGAGACTCATGCCCTGAAGCTGCCCAGAAGTGTGTAAGCCAGTCAGTGGGTTTCTGTAATAGAAGATGGGCTGAGAGCCAAAGAGAGACTCATAATTATTCTGAACATGGCCCCTTGTGTACCTGAAGCCAGTCTAGGGGACATCTGGTCACATCCAAACTGAGTGTACCTCTCGCTGGCTTTCACTGATATTATCTCAAACCCTTCATTATTATTGTAATAGGTGCAATCTCTGTCTTGTCTCTCAGACCACACTTGATAAGTGATGGAGATAAATCTGTCTGAGCAACTTGGCTACTGTTCAAGGAGCTTTGAGGAATGCTATGAATGTTTAGTATTATTTTGAAAGAATAGCACATTAAGGGAGGCCTTATTCATAAGTTTTTGTTCCTCAGAGGGAGCAAAACCTGGAAAATGTAAATGAGTTTTGGTTTTTTTTTTGTCTCTTGAGTACCTAGCACCAGAACCCCAATTTCTTTATGACCTTGGATGCTTTAAGGATGGTCATTTCTCCATTATATCTATCCTCTCCACTATCTACCCTGCTATTTCCCATAGGAAATTAGAGAAGAAGGGTGTGAAGAATGAGTGTTGAAGGTATACGCGAGCGAGTAATTATGATAAAGTGATCTCTCCAACTAGATTCTAATAACAAAAAGCAATTGCTTCAGCATTACCTATTATGTTCATTAACCACACTTTTTCTCTATGTAATAGCCCAAGCCATCAATAATAGAGTATGATTGTTTCTTCCCCAAAGACAGGTTATATGAAACAAAACACAAAGCAACATAGTCTCAGACAAGATGGTTTTATGTTAGCGTGTTGTTCAAGACTGTTTGTGACTACCTAGTAATTACCCACCAAGAACCAGCTCCAGTTGCTTGAGTTTTCCAGGAAGGGAACACAAGTGATACCTGCATTTGAGATACCAGTCCAGGAGCCAACAGAATCAGTCAAGGGTTTAAAATATGCAATTAGTGATTTATTCCCATACCTTCTACTGACTATTACTCAGTATTCTTCCAGAGTAAAGCCTGCCTGAAAGGGAAAAAAAGTAACTATGTCTCTGCCTCTCTATGTATCTATATACAAATCAGTGATATCCTTCAAACAGAAGGCTCCCATTAGTTCAAAGAATATACCACATTACATTTCATTCCCTCTTGTTCTGATTCTTTCATGCTTTCAGTGGTTTACCAGCAGGAAACCACTAGAGGGGACCTATCCAGACAAGATTAGACAACATACAATTATCATCTTTAGTATTTCCACTTGGAAAATTGACTGGTATTCATGTGGAACAATAAAATCAAATTTGCTGGCACTTTACTCCCAATTCATGGGTATAAATAGAGGATCTGGTTGGGGTGGGGGGCAGTGGATGTCACTCTGTACCGGGGAAGACACCAAAGATGAAAAGTGCATCTGTATTGATTGCAAACATACAGTTTAAGCGCTGAGTTCATTTGTTAGAAGCATGCTATTTTCCCTCTTTCTTGTGAAGTCATATCATTAAGTTTAGTTTCTTACTTGTTATTTGGAGATAGAGAATTGCTCTTTGCAATTTCATTTAACAAACATATGCATGTCAAACTCTTACAGTGATGTTAGGTAACTTTCTGGGAGTTGGGGGGTGGGGTGCAAAGCCATAGGTCCATCTCATATGTGAAGCGGGTTCATATCTAGTTTGGTGTTGTAAAACACCCAAAGAGTATAGAGCAAGTGGCAAAGATGTAAAACAGCCCTAGAACAAATGTTCACTCATTTATATTTGCCATTCACCCATCTACCCATCAACTCATCCATCCATCCATCAATCCACACATCTACCCATGCACCTATCCATCCATCCATCCATCCACTCATCCATCCATCCATCCATCCATCTACCCATCTACCCATCCACCCATTCATCCATCCATCCATCCATCCATCCTTCAATCCATCCATCCATCAACCCACTCATCCAGCCAGCCATCCATCCATCCACCATCCAATATTCTTTGTATGCTATTGTATGTTAAGCATCGTGCTAGGCTGTAGTTTCAAAGACAAGTTGGAGTTCAGTGACTAGTAGAAGAGACAAGTAGGTGAATAACTAGAATTTTTAATAGGAATTCACTAGGATTTTAATTCACTTTAACAGTAAAGAAGGGATATCATCCTAAAGTTAGTCCCTCAAAATGTCAATTTAACCAGGTGAGGAAGAAACATGTTTTAGATTAAAATGGATTTGCCAGTTGTTTTTTCAGCTGTCATTTTTCTCTAAAATTTACCTATTCACTCCCTAACTCTAATAAAGGCAATATTTCCCTGAATTGTAACTTTTCCACTGGCCTCACCTCAAGGTTATAGTATACCGAGTTTGGTTTTTAATCAAATTCAGTGAAATATTTTCCACTTTAGAGATAATAAAAAAGGGTTGTTTTACTCTTTAAGATGAAATCTCCTGAACCTATTTCTACATTTAGTACTTGACGATTTCAAGCTGGTCTTTTGAACAGAAATTGTTTTGCTACGTTTACATCTTTTTCTTTGCTTTATCATTTCCTCTAATTTTCATATTCTGACTTCAAAACTAAGAAGAAAAATCTGATTTAACTGTCAGATAAGAGAAAATGTTCAAGTATAAATCTCATATAAGCTCATGTATATGTCATGGACACAATATTCAACCTTCCTTAAATTCTTAAATACCATATGATATATTCAGGGATTTCAATCTGAATGAGTATTTTTTTATTAAAAAGAAAGAAAGAAACCCAACCTAACATAACCTCTTGTTATTGAAATTTTCAGTTAACATTTGTACTAATAGAATTGTTGAACTTTATTTGGAAATTCTATTTTAGCTGGGAGAATATAGATTTTATCTCTACTGTTGTATGGAGGTTCTGCAAATGTGTACCTACAGAATGTTAACCTGCTTATCACCTTCCACCAAGAACGTAAAACGAGACTAACTTTTTTTAAGCCCTTTCCAAAGGAAAGAAGATATTTCAAAACATATGTAGTTGCTGTGAAAAAAAGTTTATTCCATTTACAAGTAGAAAGTTAGACTTGAAATAGTAGGGAAATAGCAATAGGCTAATGACGAAGACAATAAAACACATCAAGGAAAGACTGCAAGTCTGGCTTCTAGCTTGGCAATAGTTTGGACACCACAGAGATTATGACAATATTATTCATCTTTGTTGCACCCCAGTGACTCACCTGTGGCCATTTTCACTCCCACGATCATTACTCTGCATGACAGAAGGTTTATCATTCAGGTAAGACAGGTCTTACTACTAAAAGTTGACAATTGAGAATCTCCTGTATGGAATAATGAATATCCTTTGAAGAGACGACAAAGGCACTAAGTCAGTCTTACATGAGACCACTGTATTTGCCAGGCAATGCAATGACTTCTCCCATTAAACTGGAAGCCAGGTGGCTGGAGGTCTAGCCTGGCTCTGCCGCAGCCTAGCGGTGGGATTTGGGGACTTTATTTGATCACTGAGCACCTCAGTTTGTCTGACTGCCAATTACGGAGAGGGAATTAATAACCTCCGAGATCCCTCCTAACTCACACCTTTAGGAGATTATAATGAAAGGACGGATGAACACAAGGTCACTTTCTAAATGCAATTTGTTATGCTTCTGCATTTATTTTGATAAAAGCATATTGCAAGCAAAATATTTTTCTAAAAACCAATAACTCAAAGCATTGTGTTTGCCTCCTTGAGATGTTCTAATTTTTATGAATTAAGGCAGTTACAGCTAGAACATGCAATCCTCTTATCTCATTTTAAAGGTTGGTTGAATGGAGTGGAAACTATTTCTGAGCAAGGGAGTCATAGACCACAGAATCTTACATTCCATAAGAAAACTACAAAGTTTCCAGGTCTCTTCTGCTATCATTCCAAACCAACACGAACCTTTATTATTGTTAGTTGTTGTTAAGTTTTTTTAAATATTCTTTTCCTTTAAGAATTTCAATGTGGCGACCATGGGTCTTTTCATGATTTTTTCATTAGTATTGATTTGTGTCAATCTCTCCTGCCCTGTGCCTGAGCAGGAATCTTCTCTCTGAAAGTATTGGACTCTTTAATAGTCACGACTTCTCCCAGCTGTCTGTCACTAATGAAATGATTGTCACATAGGAATTGCTTCTGTTGTGACTGATGCTTTTCTTCAGGGAGTAGTACTAGCTCTTACTCATTCTTCTTTCATTAGTTACCAACCTCTTCCCAAGGGATGAGACTTTAACTAGAAAGTAGAGCAGACTGTTGACAAGTAAGAACAGATTGGTGGGCCAGTTTGTCTGAGCAAAGGCCTATGAGTTTCATGATCCAAGGAAAACAGCTAATTCTCTGAGTTTATCCAAGACAATAAAAATAATCCTATTGATCTTTATGTTGTAATGTGCATCCTTTTAAGACCAACTCAAATGAAAACAGAAGTTGAAAGCCTTGATAAGAGGAAACTAAAAGAGATCAAAAGCTTTTGGCAAATGGCAGTGAAATATTTCTTCTAAATCTTTTTTTCTAATTAAAGTGCTATTTTAACTGGATTAAAGGGATGCTTTTAGGCCTTCAATGAATTTGGTATCCAATGTGTTTGAATTTGGGGGCAAACTTGGGTTTATGGGAAATGAAGATGAATAAAAACAGGTGATCCTTTTAAGAAAAAGCTTACAAAATTACAAATACACAATAAAGTAGAAAGTGTGGCTATTTGTCTGCCACTCCCTATATAGTTCTGGTGCAGACACCACAGGATTGACGCCTACTGAGATACATACCCAGGCCCTCTCCCTTCCAGCTTCTAACTGAAGGAAAGAGAAGCTTCCTGGAAACAAAAGATAGGCATTTCCCCACATTTGTGAGCGATAGCCTTTCCAGTCAGGATTCACCAGAAAAACAAAAACTGTTTAATGTAAGACAATGTAAGACACTATGCAACAGATAAGGATTCCGACAGGACTCCATGTCTGAGGTAACGTAAACATGAGCAAGATCCAACAGCGTCTTCCTCCCTGAGGGCTGGTGACAACAGGTACAGCTGCCTGAGACCAAGGCCAGTATGATCTGCAGATAAGAGGGAAGGACCTGCTGGTAGGAACTGGAGCCAGAAGTAGCAGTTATCTATGGCTGCATAACAAATTGTCCCAAACACTGTGATTAAGACAACCTGTGGGTGAGAGACCCAGGCAGGGCTGCCCAGGTTTCCCAAAGTTGTGTTGGCCAAGGCTACAACTATCAGAAGGCCACCTGAGGAGATTTTTGCCAAGGCTTTCTTCCTCATGGGAAGTTGGCCAGCGTGCTCCTCCAGTCTCTTACTACACAGGGGTTAACTCACAACATGGCATCTGACTTCCTCAGATTGAGCAGGTAGAGGGCAAAGTGTGAATAAGGCAGACATCATGACACCCCCTGGTGGAGCAGCTGTTGGGCACAGTCCACATCCATCCCAAGGTACCAGATTTGTGTCCTGGAACTGGCAGGAACAACCAAAATGAATAGCAAAATAAAATAAAGTGCTTCTTTCTCTTTCTTCCTTCCTGTCTGCCTCTGCTTGCCTTCATTCCTGCCTACACCATCCCTTCAAAAAAAAAAAAAAAAAAAAAAGATGCCACAGACTTTTTTCACTCCATCTTGGAAGTGGCATTCCTTCTTTCTTGCCACGCTCTATTAACTGCAATATGTCCAAATCATACTTAAGGAGAAGGGATTACACAAGGCCATGAATGCTCTACCTCAGAGGTCATGGTAAGAATTGCCTGCCACACAGGGAAACAAAGACATTGCTAAAGACAGCAGAAGAAAAGGCATGGGAAGAGAGGAGGGCAGGGGAGGAAAGAAGGATTAGCTTGGATTCTCCATTTCTTTCACTGACTAATCCTCTAGTAAGGCCCCTAACTGACGGAAAAGTCTTGGAAACATAGCTCCATGGGCTAGAGTAGAGTATCATAAGGGTAGGGATGGGTCGACGAGTAGGCTGGCTACTGTGTAGCCTGGTGTCCTTGAGTATTTTCTGACATAACTGGACAAGCAACACAAGGGAATTTTATCTAAAAAGAACAATTTAAAGGCTCACGTGTGAGGCAGCTCTGTGCTATATTCTAGTCTTTCTTCTCACCAAAGAACCCCCAACATACACGCTCACATGCACATGCACGGGCACACCCAGGCATCCTCTTTGGTTCTTGCCCACACATTAGAGCTTCCTCGCTTATTTGGGGGCAGGTAAAACATACGAGCTCCCTGTATAGCTATCCAGAGAGGAAAGCTTTAACTGAATGTGAATTAAGTCCAAACTAATGCTCCAAATTATTTGATCATCCAGAGAAGTCTTAGGATCTAGCCAGTCAACGCCCCACAGAGAAAGTGGGGAACCTACGAATCCACTGCGATGTCTTTAATTTCAGATTTTTTGCAATCAGTCAATACTCTGGTTTTGATTTATCTCTCTTTTCTTTAAGTGACCACATACAATGTTTGGGGTGCTACCGTAAAAGTAATAGTAAGCAATGACTGCTAGCTCACATTATAAGATTGTACTTTCCAAAGATGGCTGCAGTGATGTCTAATGTCCCACATGCTCTAAGATGCTTATTAAAAGATGGTATTTCTGTTCATTGTCCCTGAATTTGGGCAGGTGTTTGTGACCGTCTTGACCAACAGAGTTTTATAGAGTATGTGACATCTAAAGCTAGATCATAAAATCCCACATTAGCACCTGTTCTCTTGCTACACTTGTTCTTGGAACCGAGCCACCAGGTTTTGAGGAAGAGAGGCTCCCATGAAGAGGAAGGGAAGGGTCCCAAACCCCAATTTTGCCCAACCAACAGCCAACACTCGTTCTATGAGTGAACCATTTTGAAATGTACTCTCCTGCTCAGGCCTCTTTTCAGCTTCCCCATTTGACACCATTTGGAACAGAGACAAACCCTCCCCACTGAGCCCTGTCCAAATTACAGATGTGTGAGCAAAAGAAACGGCTGTCGTTGCTCTTTCAACCACTATGCTTTGCAGTGGTTTGTTATATCACAATGGCAAACAGGAGCGCGCCCTTCGGGGACTCCAACAAGAGTCGCGGCAGAACACACCAGTTGCGAATGGGTTTGGCTGGAAGTCATGGCAAACCTGACTCAGAGTGACTTACACAAACAGGGATTGACTTTGCTCTCATCGCAGGAAAACTGGAGGTAGGAGGTGGCTGGCATGGGTTTGGAGCTTAGCTCTACCAGGGCCATTTCCTCTGAAATTCGCCTACCCTTTCTCTCAGGCCTGCTGCCCCAGTGCAGCAGGACGGTTCTCTTAGTTCCCTCCGTGCAGGAGAAGGAGGGAAGCGCAGGGGAGGCGGGCCAGGCGCCTTTGCAGCTTTGGGCCCTTCCTCTAGCTTCTCAAGCTCTCAGCCCGTGGTCCCAGGTGCCTCTCATGCTGTAGGGAGGCAGGAATAGGGACAGTTTACCTCTATATCCGGGACAGTGAAGGGGCCACACACACACACACACAAAACAAAAAAACAGGTTGGAGTGGGCTCTACAGAAGCCAAAGTTTTTGCCTCAGGGCTTTGCCAGGAGTCCCTGCGTGAGATGAGGTTCCAGGTAAGTTTTACAAAAACTAAAATAAATGAATAGAAATCCAGTCAGTTCTACTATCAAGAAAAAATGCAATTTGCAATTGTGTTGTCACATATTTTCAGAAATAGGCAAGATTCTGGAACCATCTGACTCACTTTCCGCCAGTGCTTCAAATAACTTTGCCTGTCTTTCCCAATTCTTCTTTGCTGCGTGGCCTCTCCTTGAATTCCTGTTCCTCGCTAGCGGCGGTCTCAGACAGAGAGCGCCCCGCCACATGCAGCCAGTGCCTGGAACTGCCTCACTGTCCTCCAACCAGTTTTCATCGCATCTCGGCATTATTGCTCAGCTTCCTTGATGGCTGTCTTTTCACCCTCTCCCTCACTCCCTTTCACTCTATTGTTCGTGTGTGACATATTTCTGCTTTCCCATTACTTCTGCCCCTGACTTAGTTTGAGCTTCAATGAACTGCCTGTAGAACCGGTACCATAAACCCTTATTGGCTCTTTCACAACCCCACTCCTCCTTCTAGTCCATTCTATACTCACTTGGGAGGTTAGAAATGACGTCTACATGCTTTGATATAGTTTTGTAATATCCTGGAGAGAGAATGTGGGCCACAGGAGTGGGTTCTCCAGCAATACTGTCGGGCCTTTTATAAATAAACACATCGTTTTCTTCTCAAGGGGTCTTGGGTCAGGAACTGAAGGCATAACAGTAGGCTCAGCTTCAATACCTCAAAACAAAGGATGTAGAGCGGTGATTACAGTGAAATCCCTTCCCAACTTCCAAGACCGTAAGAAAGGAAAGTCTGTTCTTGCTACCATGTACAGATAGCATGCTCTTTCATACAACATCCAGAAAGCCTGTGTGAGGCTGTTCTCTAAATCCTCTCCTGTCACATGGGTGGAGTGTCTTGCTCAGCAGTGCAGTGCCCAGCTGCAGGGTCCAGCAGTCTGAACACCAGGAATCATTTTTGCTCCCTTCTTCTCAGACATAGTAATTTGAACAAACTGGCACAGCTCAGCTTCATGCCCACCCTCTGCAGATTAAAGTTTGAGTAGAGCTTTGGTTGTACCACCTCTCTCCCAAATCTTTAATGGCACTGCCTTGCCTTCCATGATGCTACCACCTGACCTTCTGTGCCCATCTCTCCCCCTGAAGGGGGTTCCCGCTCAGTCCACCACTGCTTTCTCACCATCTGTCTTCTGCTCAGGCGGCTTTTTCTGTCTCCACCATGTGCTTCCCTCTTAAGAAAATCCAGTTCAATAAATGCTTTATGTCATAGATGGTATAACAGTAATTTATTAGGGAGTAAAGCCCTTCTTTATCTTTATAGGTTTTAGCATAGCTCTAATATAAATTTGGTACTCCATGGATAGTTGTTGAAAGAATGAATTGAAGGTCTTTCTTTCATTAGCTATTTCCCAAAGAGACAGGTTCTCATTTAGAAGATGCTTGTAATGATTACCTGGTTAATTTGCTGTCCTCTATAATATGTGATGCTGTCACCTGCCACTAGGAAGACTGGCATTTGTCCTGCATTATAGTATACAAGACTTCACGGTCAGAAACTGCTGACCAACCACCCATGGGTCATTCATGTGCTATGAATTTCCTCACTGCTACATACATCTACTTACCTAGATTGTATGTCTTGCACTCTAATATTTGTACTAACACCAGAACAGAAGTTAAATATAAGGGAACATTTAGAAGGAAGGTATCTGCACATAGAGATGACCATAGTTCTTTTTGTTTAAATTTTTTTACTTCACAATGCTATATTCATTTTAGGATATTTAAATTGCTTCTCAACCTATATACCCACCACCAAAGTTCCAGTGTCCTTCACCACCAACTTTCCCCTTCTTTCCTTCCTTTCCTACTCCCCCACTAACCACAGTCCTGTGTCCTGTTATCTTTGTTGGGATTTTTACGGCCATTTGTTTCATTTCATTAGCTTCCCCATGAGTGACAGCATTCTGTATTTCTTTTTCTCTTCTGTCTGCTGCATTGCAGGGCCCCATACATTGGGCTCTCTTGAATTCTGTTCTCGACCCAACCTGTTCAATGTATGAAGCAGTTTCACTAACCAGTTACTAATGTGGATGCACCCCCCAAATGAACTCAGCTTATTTCTCCTTTGTTTTTCAATTTGGCAAAGTAAAAGCTTAGGCTTATTTATGGTTTGAAATATAGTAGATGCCAACATTCATTTTTTTAAATTTTTTTTTGGTTTCTCTGACTTACATAAGCAAGGAGCAGAAGATTCCAGTTTCTCCTTAGTTTAAAGCATGACTTCCATTTGAATAGCTTTCAGCCTTTATAAGGAATCCTATCATTCTAAATTTGCTTGCAAATTCAGGAGTTCCCTAAGCACCATCTTTCCTCAAGTTTATGTACTGACACTTTCTTACATCTCGATTGTTATACTATCTTGGGTCTTCATAATTTAGGAAGGGTTCCCAAGCCCAGGAAGGGTGATTTGGGACCAGAAAGGCTGCAATCTTACCTTGGTAAAATGACTTTGCATACATACATATCAAAGACCATCCCATGTACTCTTATTGCAAAGATGGCCATCATCCCTCCATGTAAGAACATAGGACATTTAAAGCCAGGAGACAGCGTAAACATTGCTGGAAACAGTATCTGCTGAGGGTAGGACCTTGGTGAATCTTTTTCTGCATCTTCCTTTTCTGTAACTAGAAAATTCCAGTAGCTGCTTCCATGAGAGACACTGCTGAAGCTTGCAAGCTGATTTCATTGAATCGTTGACTCCTTCACGTGTGTATTCAATACCATTGCTACTAATCAGCTACATGACATAGTCTCTATGAGATTTCTGTTTCATTCACGAGCGTATTTTCCATTCTCCCCCTTTTTTTCATCTTTCTTCTTATAGGTCAGGTTAATATAATTGCTGTAACTCAGAAATGAAATGGTATAATGTCGGAGCTGCTACTAGCAGAAAACTGAACAATGTTAACGTTAGAGATTTTCCAATTACTTAGACTTAACCCAAACAGTTTTTAGAATCAGAAAACATCTCAATATTTTGTTTTATTTCATCCCTCTTATGTGAATATCATCTCATTCGTAAGTCTACAATATTTTACCTTGATACCTCAGGCTCTCTAGCAATTATTTAACAGTGAGCTCAATGTCTACTATATAAAGGTCAAATGCCCAGTAAAAACTCAGTCATGATTTACTGAAGAAAAGAATGAATGAATGGGGAAAATAGCACAAAACCCCAAGCCAATATGTCTGTGTGTGATTTTTATCAGATGAATTCCAGCACCAGGTTATATGAAGTGATTTTTTTAAGTTCCATTTGATAATAATTTGAGGCAATGATGATTAGCAGTCAAAGCTTACATAGTTGATATGGAAGTTAAGGCTAATATACAGAAATGTTCAAAACTCAAAATCAGAAAGCATAAGCACTCTCTTAAAGTTAAAAGGCTCCTTTGATGCTCTTTGCATTTTCCACTTAAAGAATCGGAAACCCTGAGAAATCTCACAATTTGCCCAAAAAGCACACGGTTAGGCAAGGTCACGGAGCCTGGGCTCTTGACTCTCCTGGCAGTCTTCAACCTATAAAGTTTCTCTCCACCCCCAGCCCATCTGCTGATTCTGGGTATGGCATCTGTATTAGATCCAGCTTCTCAGAGCATATCAACTGTGAGCCAATTGGATGTAAGTACAAAGGGAGCAGAAAACTCGCTTTTTCCAGGCAGCTGGAAAGTTTCACTTGGAATTTATTTTTAGCATCTTGTGTGTGCTCAGGAGCAACCATAGCAGCAAAGGCACCTGGGAGGACCTGCTGGGGACATGCACAGGACAAATGAATAGCACCAGAGGGAAGCGGCTTCATCTCCTTGGGGAACTGAGGGTAATCTAGACATGACCTTGTCACTAGGAAATCCATTGCCAGAGAAGAATAAACTCGGAACAAGCAAGACTCGCTTCCACTTAGGCCATAAATGACTGATGAGATCATCTCTGTAAAACTGTCTTCCCTTCCTCTCTCTCCGCTCCCCAGCATCAATACCATGTGTAAATAAAGCGAAACACGTCTGACTTTGAGGTCTGATCATATGTCATGTTTTGTTAACTACAGGCCCTCATGAATCTTCTAAACCTCCTAGCTGCAGGAGAGGAAATGAATCCTTCAAGATCTCAGAACTCCCATTTGCTGAATGGCTCCAAAGGTATTCATCAGTCATTATTAGCTCAGTGAGGACAACATCAGAAGCTCCCTCTTTCCCCTCGAAGAGCAGGGAAAAGGATGATTGAAGTGAGAGGCTGCACAAGAAAACACACCAGCCTGGGAGAAGCCAAGTTGGCGCTGAGAAAATGGCCACACCTGGTGAAAACTAGCACTCACACTGACTTCACACAGGTCTCTTTTCCCACGCCAAACCCTTCCATTTACTTGTGGTAAAGAATTCAGGGCCATCTGGGGAAAGTGTCCAGCTCCTGAATTTCTCTGACTACATCCTGAACATTGATAGACCCACGTAGGAGCTTATGCAAGGTCACAGTTTGTAAGTTTGGGGCAAGACTTTCTAATCTTCTCAGATCGACCCATCGCTATACATTCCTTTGCTTAAAGTGGTAAAGTGCACTTGTCTCCCTTACGCTTGTTGAGAAAATAGCTATGCTAGATGGACCCTGCGGGCACCATTTATGAGATAATTGAGCCAAACATGTAAAAGATACTCCTGCTCTTCTTGATCATTTAACATTTCTTTGCCTTGTAGCTTTTTCATGGTGACTTTAGAAAATCTTGAATGTTTCGCATTAAATGTAGTCCTTTTTCCAAAAGGAATCATGATAGTGACTGATAAAACCTTTTCAAACAGGCATATCTTCTCTATTTTTAAACACATTTCAGCAAAGTCTAAAGTTTCATGGTGATATCACTACTTGGAGTTAGGCTCAGACAGTCCTCTCATTCAATCACATTGAAGACTGAGGACAGAGTTGCTCACAAAGGGTCATTTAATAAATAATAAATAGAGCAGCAAAAGAAAACCATCATTATAGTCACATGACTGGAAAGACCTCTATTGATCTTTACTTCCCCACAAAACCACATAAATATATAATGATGTTATTGAACCAGCTTCCTCCAAGCAAATGAAATATGGCATTTCCCAAGAAGTAGCCACGCTATTATGGAACAAAATCCTCAAGATAAAATAAGAACTGCACTGCACACTGAAGAAGATTGGAGGAGGATATTCAATTTGCTTCTACTTTCTTATCCTAACCAATTCTAGGAAGCAGCATAGATTCTCAGAATTAGAAACATCATAAAAAGGACTGTTCATCATTCTTATATATTCCCCATAAACTTCCAGTGATAATGGATAGATCCATATTATATTGGGATGAGTCACTCACTCAACTTAAATTACTAGGCAACTATGTACTCACTAGAGACCAAGCTCAGATCCAGAATAAAGGGTGGTCCTGGGAGAAAATATTTAATACAACAAAGCTTCTCTGGACTTAGGAACAGGAATCCACTTCTATTAACATTCATTCCCCAGATTGTCAGTGTTCTGAAGTATTATCATTCACCATGGTTACCTCCCTGGGGCAAATGAGGGTCAGAAGCTGCCAGGCTAGCACCAAAATAGAAGCATTTCAGAAGAGCTCCTATATCAACAGGGATGATGCAAGACACAGTTTTAAGAGAAGACTTTGTTAATTTAGAATATATATTAGAAAGGAAAGTTGTGAGAAGAAAATAAATTCCCCTACCTATAGCTGATTGGGAAATGACTACTATTCATTCTCTTCATAAAATGTGACAAGACTGCAGTCCAAGTTGTACCGCTTTCTCTCTCTCTCTCTGCCAAAAATGGAAGCTTCCTTTTTAACTGATTTTTTTCCCTTTAAAAGTAGATGATAGAAAATGTTGACTTCTCTACAAAAGAATTGTAGAGACTAAAAATACCGTTCTAGTATCTCCATGTCAACTCCAAATGAATCAATAGGATATGGTGATGTGTGCACAGTCTCATGATGTGCAGGACATTCGGGGCCAGATTTAGCATCACTGTGCCACCTAGTAAGACAGAAACTGGTTAACGAAATTTCAGACATGAAGGCAAAATATAGAAGAATGGCACTATGAATGTCAAAGGTGAAGACAGCCCTCAGGAGAAGAGATAGGCACTGAATTTATTGCTAGTAAATGTCCTTCATCAATCAAGATGATGATTGGCCAAGGAAAGGATTGTGCTAGAGAAAAAACAAACAAGCAAACAAAATTAGCTAAGTTACTCACCAAAGCTCCTATTCCAACGGTACTTTCCCTAACCCCAATTGCTATGCATTTGCTTACGTTATCTCAATCCCTACCTGAGCAAGAGAAGTCTATTGCGACAATTTCTTTCTTGAAATACAACATAGTTTATTTCTTATTTGTAAGACTGATAAAAAGATAAAAATGTACATATATTTTTACTTTTCTGTAGGTGACATGACACAGTTGAAGATGCTTGAGAGTAGCAGCCAGTAAGCTTGGGGTTAAGGCAAGATAAGGAACTTAACCTCTCCAAGATTTGGTATCTACCTCTGTAACTAGGGACTGATAATGCCTATATAATGGAGATAATGGAAATTCAAGGTCCCAACACCTGTGAAAATGGTACACAAATCTTGGTCTAGACAGGACCATAGAAAATCGTCTTAGTTATCCCTCTATCTTTCAACAGAATCATATCACTGTTTTCATGAAAACAGTTAAACAAAATCAGAGAAGAATGGAAGCATTTCAAGTATATGCTATCCATAATCTTCGTATCATAGCTTGTCACTATTCCTTTTTCCTCCTCTCAGTCATGGTAGAAAGTTACCATATAATTAATGACCTTTGTTTGCAGAAAACCTGTAATGTCACTCCTTAGTCATTTCTTTTAGAGACAGAATTTGTCAACTCTAACTATGTCTTAAAATCACACTTGTAGGTATTGCTATGCTCTTTCCTCTCTAGTTCCTTCTCTTCTGGACCCAGAATTCTAAGTATGAATTAAATTCTCCTTCTGCCATGTTTCCTGGCTTCTGCTTACAATTCTCTGAGCCTTCTTTCGCTACTGACAGAATTTCAACGCCTTATCTATCTCTCAGTCTCTTCCTAACATTAATTATTTTGTCTTAGACTTGTGTGTTTCTCTCCATTCTTGTTGTGTTTTCCTTATTTCAGGTTGCCAGCTTACCAAGTACACATTAAATTTCTATATTCTAATGTCTCTGTACTACCTGCCTTAGTGTTAACTGCAAAATGAACAAAGAGTGCTCTCATTCCATCACCCAGCAATTATGCAGTACTGGGTCTAGCATCAATATTCTGGAACAACGGTTGTGATGCAATTTTAATTTGGTGTTGTTCTTTGAAAACATCCTTCTTGTATCTGAATTTTACATCAGGAATATGGTTCTCTATGTGCTGCATCATTTAGATCATGGAGTCCTAGTACCTTAGTACAGTACATAGTGTAGCATTAAACCTCAACTAAGAGACCTGTGGCCTTCCCTGGTTCTCCCTGGCTTACTTTTGTCAAAGAAGAGAACTTGATCGGCCTGAAGGAGTTTGTGCCTCACAAAGCTGTGTTGGGGACTAAACAGGACTTTCAGGCTTTTCAAGACAATTTCAAAGTGAATTTTTCTGGGCTAGAGGTTAAACAGTTAATATTGATAAGATAGAACAGATACAATGCTGACTCCTAGGACGTGTAACCCTTTGCTTTGAGTTGACTTTTCGCTCACTTTCAGAATGAAAGGAGAGTGCACTAGACAGAACAGGTAACTTTGAGCAACGGACTGGTAATTATAGTCCTTCAGATGAGAGCAGAGGAAATGTATCCTTTTTCCCATTTTGCTTCCAACTTCTAATACTACAATCTCGTTAACAGATGAAATAAAGCTAGATTTATTAATTCAATGCAAGTCAGATGCTCTGAATGAAAAGAAGAGAAATGGCTCTAGTTAGCACAGGGGAAATGTTTTGAATCAGCTGCTGGCTCAGTAATATGACTTTCCATGGTAGTCACGGGTGCTTTTTACAGGCTTCCAAATCAACTTGACAATAATATGAGCAGAAGTAACAGTAGGACTTATTTGGAGAGAACTATTGAATAACATGAAATTTCCCACTCAAGTCTAAATTTTGACCTCACACTTTGAAACACAGAAAAGGAATTTCAGTCTCCACAGTGAAGTTTATAGCCATCATTCAAGTTAGACCCAGAAATAACTGATCCTTGGAAAGCTGTACAAGAACACTGATTTACCGTATTTTGGTGACTTTTTCATAGCACTTTGTCTTCCTCAAAAAAGCCTCTGATAACTTATACTGAAATCATCAACATATCTAGAGAGATACTTTTCCCTACTATTATAATTTATTTCCTCTAGGTTGACTGACTCTTTTTCAAAATGAACACAAAAATGATATTTTCCCCTACATTCAAGATTCATTCTAACCAGCAGAGCATTCTATAACATTTAGACTAGAGCACTTTTCTGAAATGTAGCAGGACCTTATTTTTAATACAATGCATTGCAAGTATGAAGCAACTCTCAGTAAAGCAATTTCTACAAAATAATCCCTCATTGTATCCCTCATAGGTCAATGAGATAAATGATACTTGGAAGACTGAAAAGAAACATTCTCCTTTGTGAGTGAATAAATTGAGACATTGAAAAATGAATCTACTTTCTTAAAACCACCTATTAAAATGGTGAACATTTAATATAAACCAAATTAATGTGGGAATTATAATGAAACTGTATGATACTACTCCCTAATGAGTTTGCATATGTGTTGCAAGGTGGCAAAACTAGTATGTATGAGAAGTGAGGCAGGGGTGGGGGTATGAGTTGTGTCACAGAATCTAATCCTATGGCAGAATACGAAAGTAATATGTGGCATAAGGAAACGTTGGTTGTTACATGTGTTAGAAGGATAGGGACATTTAAATAATCTCTATGATCCTGAAATTCCATAAAAGGAACTGGTCATAACAGACCAGAACCTATGACTAAAGCTTGAGACAAATACATCTATTCCTGGTTTTAGATTTGCTCATTCACAATCAGCAACTGGACTTTAGGAAGGGACTTATGGGAGATACAGCCTCTTCCCTCAGGAAGACAGATATGTGACCCAAGAGCCTGTGTCTTCTTTCCTTCCATTAATGGAAATCATGCTGGCTAATGCTACTAGCACTCTCCATTTTCTTTTTTCTTTAATTATAGATATTTATTCTCTTTCGCTCAATTCTACATTCATTTTTGAATATTGACTTGTATCTCAATCTATATTTCACACCACATCCCCGGCCAGAGTTCTAGTTCCTTCACTACCACCTTTTCCCCTCTTTCCTTCCCTCCCCGCTCTCATCTTATATCCTGAGAGTTTTTGCTGGAGTTCATCTATTTATTTTTTCATTTTCTTATATTCCACACATGAGTGAAACCATCCTTCATTTCTCTTTTTCTTTCTGCCTTGTCTCACTTAACATGATCCCTTCTAATGCCACCCAGATTTCTTTTTTTTTTAAGTAGCTGCATAGAATTCCATCGAGTACATAGACCACAGCTTCTCTATCCAGCCATCTGTTGTTGCGCGTTTAGGTTGTTTCCACGTGTTGGCTGTTGTGAACTGTGCTGCTGTGAACATAGGGGTGTAGATATTTTTTCTGGTTAGAGATTTGTATGATCTGGATATACGCCCAAGAGTGGGATTGTTGGATTGAATGATAGATCCATCTTTATTTGTTTGAGGAATTTCCATACTGTTTTCCAAAGAAGTTAGATAAATTTACATGTCCACCAACAGTGTAGGAGCGTTCTCTTTTCTGCATATCCCCTCAAACACCTGCTATTTCCAGTTTTTTTGATATAGGCCGTTCTCACAAGTGTAAAGTGGTATCTCCTTGTAGTTATTATTTGCATTTTTCTGATGATGAGTGATGCAGAACATATGTTCAGGTGTCAGTGGGCCATCTTTGTGTCTTCTTTAGGTAGATGTATATTCAATTCTTTTGCTCAATTTTCGAGTGGATCATTTGCCTTCTTATTGTTGTGGTGTGTGAACTCTGTATATTTTGGAGATTAAGCTCTTATATGATGCATGCTGTATGAAAATCTCCATTTTCATGGGCTGTCATTTTGTTTTAGTGATGGGTTCTTCTGCTATGCAGAAGTTGTTCAGTTTGAAGTTCCAGCACCAAACTGTTTTGATGATGATCACTCTGTAATACAGTTTGAGGTCAGGGAGTGTGATTTCCCCACTGTTCTTTTGTTCTCTTAAGATAGCTTTGGCTATTTGAGGCCTTTTGTGATTCCATACAAACTTCAGTATTGCTTGCTTCATTTCCTTAAAGAAAGTTCCTGGGATTTTTATGGAAATTGCATTAAATATATAGATATTACCTTGGGTAGAAAGACCATTTTTTTTCTATGTTAATTCATCCAGTCCATGAACATGTAATATTTTTCCATAGCTTTGTGTCTATTTCTTTTATTAAGTTCCTGTAGTTTTTTTTTTTATAATAGAGGTCTTTCACCTCCTTTATTGAGTTTATTCCAAAATATTTCATCTTTCTTGGTGCTATTGTGATTGAGATTTATTTCTTAATTTATTTTTTCCATTACCTCATTTTTTGTATATAAGAATATTGCTGATTTTTGTGTATTGATTTTATATCCTGCCACTTTGCTGCATTCATTCATTGCTTCAAGCAGTTTTTCATGGAGTCGTTAGTGTTTTCGAGGATAGTATCATGTCATCTGCAAAAATGATAGTTTTATTTCTTCTTTTCCAATTTGTATTCCTTTAATGTGCTTTTCTTGCCTTATTTTTCTGGCCACGACTTTCAGAGCTATGTTGACTAGTAGTGGTGATAGTGGGCAACCTTATCTTGCTCCAGATCCTGGAGGAAAGGCTCTCAATTTTTCATCATTGATTATGATGTTGGCTATGAGTTTGCCATATGCTACTTTCATTATGTTGCGGTATCTGCCTTCTATTCCTATTTTGGCAACATGTTTTTTGTTTTGTTTTGTTTTGTTTTTTAATCATGAATGGGTGTTGAATCTTGTCAAATGTTTTTTCTGCATCTATTAAGATGATAATTTTTTTTTCATTTTTCTGTTTGTTAATGTGATGTATTACATTGATTGATTCATGTATGTTGAACCATCCTTGTATCCCTGGATTAAAACCCAATTGATTGTGGTGTATAATTTCTTGATGTGCTATTGAATTCTATTTTCAGGAACTTTGTTGAGGATTTTGCCTCTATGTTCATCAGCGATATTGGTCTGTAGCTTTATTTTTTGGTACTGTCGTTGTCTAATTTTGGAATAAGGGTAATATTGGCCTTACAGAATGTATTTGGGAGAACTTTCCCTTTTTAAAGATAAGTTGTAAGTGCAAATTTTTATGTGAAGTCTTCTGATTTCTCAGTATTAACTGACATTTTGTGACTTTGTTACCTCTGCTTTGGGTTGTTCCAGCATTTTATGGTGAAATTTGTTAGACTGAGATTTAAGACAGTGAACATACGTGGTTTGGCAACCAACGATGTCTCTGACTATAAACTTTTATCCCCCAGGTGGTTACAGTACTATGAACCTATTAGTGAGTGATCGTAAAGGAATTATCTATCTGACTCAGTCCACCCTCAAAAATCCTAAGGAGTTTTTGTGGGGCAGCTGTTATGAAGTTTAGGCACAGTCTACATAACCAAAATTCTATTTGGCCAGCAGCTGTTATTCATTATAATGAACAGAATTATCTAATACATCAATGATCTCCAAGTAATTATGTTTAATTTCTAAAACTAAGGCAAAAGCCAAGTCATAGCATATTGAAACAACAGAACAGAGACTTTATTTCACCTAGACTAGAAGATACTTGAGGGAGAAATCTGAGCTTTGAAATAGTCTGTGTAGAACTTAGCAAGCCACTTGGAGAAAGATCATCTTTGAATTGCAATACTCAGCATAATTGGGGCTCCTGTAATAAATTGTATTTTATATCTATGCGTCATTACACTAGTGATTGGCAAGACAGTCAAAGTCTAATATCAAAGGTGCATGCTATCTGTCCTGGGGTGGGGGCCACCTTCCTATTATATGCAAAAACAAGAAGAACATCTGACATGAGGCAGGTGGACACAGAACAAACTATTAGATAACTGGCAAAGGTTTTCTGTGAATGACAGTCTAAAATCAGCTCTCCTACTGCTCTTTCTCATTTAGATCCAGAAGCTGACTTCCCTATAACTAATTGTAAATGCATATAGCATATGATTTATGTTAGAGGAAGGGAGATTAGGGTCCATTAAAGAAAAGAATAATTGAACCCAAGTGTTACAAGATTGGGGGAGATGTCAATTATCTCATTTTGTCCCTTTCTTCTGGAAGGACCTATTACTACCATGTAATTTATGGGCCCGGAGAGACCCATAAAACCATGGAGAAGAGGAAACAGATGAATCCAGGCTGTTAAACAACATGAGGTAGGATGTATAGATCTTTATCCTTTATTTTTGAAGGGGCTCTCTAAAACCTAAATATAGGGTAGAAGAAAACAGTGATGATTAATTTTAAAAGTTGTTCTGTCCTTTTTATAAGAATTTTTCTTGTAAAGATAACACAGCTCCATCACTTAAACCATTTTTTACTAAACTTTTTGCATCTAATGTTTTCATTTCTCTGACATTTGAATTGTAACCATTTAACATATAGACATTTTGATAGCAGGGCCCTGTTTAAAAAAGGACATTAATTTCACAGACTTACCAAAGATAAGCAAAAGATGAAGTATGGTTAATTTTCCCATATTCAAGTGATAGAATTAGTTTTCTTTCTTTCTTTTTTAAAGGAAGGATTCAGGCAGGGGTGAAGGCAAATAGGCAGGCAGGAAAAGAGAGGACTAATAAATATTTTTTTTTAATTTTATTTAGTTTTTCATGTTGGTTATTTCCCCCCATCCCCAGGTCATGAACCCAAGTCCTTGGGATATATATGAACTGCACTCCACCAGAGGCGGCAATGTAACCACTAATCTACAAGGGCATGCTAGTAAGTCTTTTTATACACATATCCCCACTTTCCAATACATCTTCCCATGACAGTTCTTGTGAGTAGGAGGGAATGCAGAGGTGTATCTTTAGATATCCCCACAGAACATGGAACCAGAGAGCAACTATCAAACAATGGCCAGGAGGGAGTATCAGCAATCTGTGCTAAAGCATTGCCTACCCATGAGAAACAGTGAAAGGCAGACAGGGATTGGTTTGGGGAAGCTACAGATAGGGTCAAAGTGTTGGAGACATGTAGAGAATAAAGACAAGGATCTGTGAGTTAAATAAGTGAGAAAAGAGAGGACAAGAGAGGACGGCGGTGCAGTTCTTGAAACTGCCGATCATTGCTCTCAACAGCGAGACATCTGTGGGTTGGAGTCAGGGAAAGAAAACAAGATTAGGCTGACAATATTTTCTTGAGACAAAAACAGGACATTGGGATAGCAAAAATGGGACAGGGTTAGGCACTGGCCGCTAAGGGGAAGGGAGGAGGTGGAGCAATCTGAGCAGGAGCAGAGCAGCCAGGACAGCAAAAAGTAAGTACTATGTGATGCTGATTGGCAATTGCATAGTGAAGACATGTGGTCCTGTGGGATTTCATACAAACGGTCGGGGATGGTGCAAGGAATTTTGGCACGTTAGGTAAAAGCCAAATTTGTTGCCCCTATAAACCCTGCTCTAAATGTCCTGCCTAAAACATATGGCACTTTAACCATCCCAGTGTCAGAGATGCACAGCGGTGTTCTGTTCCCTTTGACGAAAAAGGCATGGCAGGGAGGCAATCCTCCTCCCTATCCACTTCTATTTCTTCGCAGGGTACAGGGAACAGCAGTAATGACTTCAGCCGGTCTCAGTCTGTGCTGGTAAGGACCATCTTTAATGTGGGACAAAAGGTACAGCTGCTTCTGGGCCCCTCAAAACACTGAGCCTAGAGCAACCCAACTGTTCCCTTTGCCCTGCATTGAAGATGGTTCTGGTGTGTTAAAAATGGCACAGAATTGACATCTATATTAAAACAACAGCACAGTTGGGAAATACGAAAATAAACAGTGCTATCCCATTTAAAAAGGTGCTTATGGTCAGCCCAAACAAGATGGAAACACTATGTTTTTTTAAAGGAAAGGTGCAGACAGCAATGAAGGCAAGCAGAGACAGGCAGGCAGGCAGAGAGAGGAGGAAGCAGTTTTTATTTATTTTATTTAGTTGTTTTAACTGCTCTCCCCTCCACACTCTGTACCTGGGGTGTATGGCAACTGCATCTGGTGAACTTAACCTTTAGGCCCCCGGGGCATGCCAGGAAGTAAATGCTATTTTTAATGTTTTTTTATTTCTACTTGGCCTATAGCATGTCTCTCTTCTAGAAAAGCTTGTTCTGAATTCATTCTCTCTAAGAGTGCTTTTCTCTTCACTTCCTTTCCATTTGACTAAATATGTAATAACTGTCTGCTTAACATAGACAGACCCAATATGCTTCACCTACATTTCCGCCCAATTTAAGATTTATCTGAGCAAGTATGAGTTAGCTACTGGACAGAGAGCCTCAGCATAAATGTTCTAAGTTTCCCAGACTGTCTTATCTTTATGTAAAGATAAGCATTTGAAGCAGTATTATTCTAAACAAAAGCCTAGTCAAACTAAAAGCTTAGTAAAAGTTCATTATAGTTTCCATTTCTAAAAATTATTTCATTTCATTCTATTGTTTTATTTCCTTTGTGCTTTTATTTCTAAGTATCAGACTGTCTCAGGTAAGCTAAGCACTGAATTCCTTCCCCCTTTTTCTTCAACAATGAAGTGAATATATATCCTGTTTTATTATGTTAGTTTGTTGTATGGGTCTATATAAATACATATGGTGACCTTTCTTCAAAGTTTAAATTGTGGTTAGTCCTTAGGAAAGATTCAAAGTAGCATAAAATTACCTTACAAATAAGCAAATTTATACTTTTCTCTCATATAGATTATAAACTCCCTGGGGACAAATAAAGGAACATAGTAAGTATTTTGATTTGCCAGAGTCAAATATATTAATACTTCAATTACAAATATAAAGTATTTAATAAGTTAATAAACATGTAGTGATAATTATATTGAATATGTGGGGTGTGCATGTGTGTGTGTGTGTGTGTGTGTGTGTGTGTGTGTGTACATCTCTGTGTGCTTTTGGCCTCCTTTTCCTCTTCTGAACTCCCTACACTCTAGTGGAACAGGATTGTTCATTGTCACCTGTAGAGTTTCATTCTTTCATTATTTATCTCTTTATTTATATATTCATTCATTCAGCATTTTATCTCATTCAATCAGAGTTTAGTCAGAAAATAATTGTATTTTCAAAATGCTAAAAGAAAATACCCAGTAAAAAGATCTTTAAAAATTAAGGTAATCATATATTTTCAGGTAAACACAAAATTGGTGGAATTCATCACCCTTAGATCTTTAATAAAATAAATATTAAAGGGAATGATTCTAGGATGAGGAAAATTTCATGTGGTGCTCAGAGATTCTGGAAGTAATGAAGAGCAATAGAAATGGTTACTGTATGAGTAAATCTACAACCTCATGCTAACATATTTGGCAATTTATTCTTAGAAAAATACAACTGATCAAGATTGATGAAAAACAAAATAAATTTATAGTTAAAAGCTTTCTTATAATAGAACTTACCCACCCAGATGACTTCATTAGTGTTCTTCTAAGCACTAACAGAAAAAGTAATGTCTATTATATACAAATTGTCCCCAAGAAGAGAAAGAGAGGAGGCATTCCACATTATAAGGAGGTGAGTCTAGCCATGATACCCAGGTCTATAACCACAATACTAAAAGTATGTAGAAAGGCCCCAGAGCCAACACCTTACTTAATGATAAAATGTTGAAAGTTTTGCCTCCACAAAACAAGAAGGAGACAAAGATGCCTATTATCATCAATGTCATTCCACATCTTCTTGAAGGTTCTAGCCAGAGAAATAAGACAAGGAAAAGAAATGATAGAAAAACTGGAAAGGGGGAAAACGCTCTTTATTCATGGCAATAAGATCGTTGTGTAGAAAATCCAAAAGGTTCTACAAGCATTGGAATTAATATATAAAGTATTAGAATTAATGGAAGAATTTATAAAAGCTCTAACACTCAATATCAAAAGATTTCTTACAGCAACAGTAAGCAGAAAATGAAATTTATAAAATGATACATTAGCATTAAAAATGATCAAACACTTAAAAATAAATATAAAGAATGATATGCAAGAACTATACACAGAAACCATGAAGTGCTATTCAGAGACATTAAATGAGAGCTTAATAAGTTAATGACTATATCATGCACACAACGGGCTTCAAAAGGGAATTTGAGGGGTTGGCAATTTTCTGTTTCTTGACCCTAGTAGTTACCTAGGTATAGTAAATTAAAATAGTCAACCTATACATGTATACTTTTTGTACTTTTCTGCTTGTATGCTGTACTTATAGACAAAATTTTTGAAAAGCAAATAAACAAACTAAATCAATCAATAAAATGTTTTGTTTCACATTTTAAGAAATACTTATAAAATCATATATTTGCATTCTTCTGTGACTTTCTGGGTCAGGTTTTATATATTTATGTTAAATGTGTTTCTAAGACTAGAACTGCAGTGATAACATTGTACATATAGGAAATGATTTCTGATTTGTGACCATCAACCAGAAATTTATAACCTTGAACCTGACAAGAAGGGTTACACATATTTTAATCTAGTTACCACCTTTAAGTTGTATGGAGGAACTTGGAGCATGATTTAATTGAAACCTTTCTACTACCAAGCCAGCTTCCATATTGTTTGGGCCAGCCTATACATAAGGTAGGACTAGAGTCTCATTGCAATATGGTTTCTAAAGACTGCATGCGTGGTTTCAATTCACACTCCTGGAGGAATGAGAAGCATTTCTCTATGGCTCCTCCAGGATGGCATTGCATCAAGGTAATTAATGAATTTTATCCTGAACATGCTGTGATGGATTGGCAAGGAAACACGAATGGTGGAACGGTGTGACAAATGATTTTGAGAATTTTGTATTAAACTCTTATCTTAATTTGATCCCCATGGTGCAATGTGTGAGTCTACTCAGGTCATTCCCTGATACAGATCCTGTTTTTGCCTTTGGCCATGTCTAGCTTCTTTATGGTTAGGATACTGATAAGGTAAAGATTGTTAAGTGATTTTTTACTTCTCTAAGCATTTCTTCAAAGATTAGGCACATTATTTTTGATTGAGCCAGGAAGCAATAGCGAAATGAAGAGCAGATGTTGATTGTTGATTACCAGTTAGTTCCATTTTCCATCAGCTGGCAACCTTCACTCACTTTCACTGAAGCTATATTTACCCATAAAGCCAATACATCCCGTTTTTTAAAAATTAGCAATGTAAATTAGAACAAAACATCTGGATATTAAGTAAATTGGCCAGATGTCTTGGTGGTTTATAAATAAAGCCAAAAAGAGGAAAAAAATAAAAAAGGTCAAGAGAGTGGGTAGGGACTTAAAAATGTGACTACCCCCTCATTTCTCCACCTTCTTAGACTTTGGGAGAAGTAACTGTGTGAATAATTATAAAGAAGGCAGAATTAAAAGGATAATAAATTTGGAACATAGCCCTGAACAAAGAAGAGTGACCTTCATTGTATTGAGGAGGAATGGAAGATTGCCTCAGACTCTTTTGTATCTAGAAATTATTTCTCAATTGCTCATAATTTTTGAATTATATTTATATGGCTTCTTAGATCCAAGCCAAAATATCAATTCTTTAAGAGAGCTAGATGCTTTGCCAAATTGGAAATAGATTTGTTTTCCATGTTGGAATTGCTGATGAAAACTGCAGGCATAAGTTTCTCCCCCTTCCACTTCTTTTTGAAAGAGGAAATATGTCTTGCTGTATTCTGTTTCTTTCCTTCTCAATATAACATGCATCATTGAATAATTCTCAAACAGTTTTGGAAAGAGTTCTGTTTTGAGAATAAGTTTTTGCTCCAATTTCACCTTTTTGCTTTTTTGGCTCCCAAACATTGGGCAACTTAAACTTTTAGAGCTTCGATTTTTCCCTTTATTAGATGGAAATAAAAAATAATTACCTGAAAAAGTTATTTTGCGAAATAAATATATTAACAAATGCAAAAGACCTAGCACCTTTTCAAGCTGAGCTTTTCTTCTATTTGTGATTTGGAGGTGAGCTATTTGGTTGGGGATAACTACCTCTTAGTCCAGACCTATGCAAAGCTTTAAAAAAGGACTGGCTGTCATAGATGTGAGCAAAGATAAATGAGATCAGAATGGAAAACTTGCCTGCATACCTACTTATGGGTTAATTTGATATCCTGAAATATAAACTATTTCACATGTATCTTCATTTATTCACTCAACAAATATTCACTGAGTAACTGTTATAGCCAGAGAGAATTCCAGGTGTTGAGGACACAGACCTTAAGCCCTGATTTCATAGAATTTACATTCTAGGGTCAGGGTAGAGATGGATGATAAGCAGAATAAACAAACTATATAGAAGCTGAAAGGTAATGTCTATAAAATAAGTTAGGGGATTCAGAACACTAAATATATGACTGTTAAGTATGTTGGTAACTTGCAAATATTTCTAAGCTTTATGAAAGATGTTACATCTATCAGATCACAGTAATAAGAATAACAAAGACTCAATGTGACATCCTGGCAGGGGAACCCATTTGCACTGGGATTTTTACTTAGTTGCTGTGAATATTAAGCTAAGACTGATGACCTGTCATTTGGACTAAGATATAATCCTTCTGAAGAAAAGAAACTGAAACAACTGTAGCATGGAAATAAAATCATCAGAATAGTCCCTACCCAGAGGTATATTTCAAACAATATTATTTCCTAGGGAAACTCGCATTACAAGGGGCTTGCCCCCATAGTCCTATATTTCTAGACATCATGTTCTGATTCTGAGTTCTATGTATTCTGAAATGATTACCCTATAAAATGCTATAGGAAGAAAATCTATCGCTGAGAGTGGCTAAGTCTTTGTAGAAATATTTCAAGTTTCCAAGTTTTTTCTTTGATATAAAGAAATAATTAGTTGGAAAAGAAATTAATGCCACAATGAAAGGGCCTATCAAAATACCAGGAGAGGTTGCTTGAGACTAATAGTAGCTAAAGGACTTTGAAGTGTCTGGAGGAAAGGAACCATATAATTCAAAGTAAGCTTTTTATTATGAGGCAAGAATTTCAGTATTTATCTTTAGCAGATGACCTTGTCTCTTATTTTATGCAGAAGATGAAGGATAAAGGAGAAAATACTTAAATTTCCATCTCCAACTCTTCCCCCAAATGTAAGCTTATTCCAAAAACATCTCTCCATTCACCATTCCCTCCATTCTTACTCAATATGTACTCCTTTCCCTTAATATACATTTATCCTGTATTTTTGAAATGAGTAGTTTCCTCAGACCTCTAGCTCCGATGCCCTTGAAACTCTTAGGAATTTTCTTTTCTGATGTCTTTTCTTTTACTGTCTTCTTTATTTTTTTTTTTTCCTCTCTACCTCCAACTTTTCTTTTTCTACTGATGACTCTGTTTCTTCTGCACAAAGCATGCTTCAGTCTCTCCCAGCTAACAGCAGACAGAAGCCACCACCACATCACCAAAAATCAGCAGCAGCACCACCACCATCACCACCAGGACCAGCACCAACACCGCCACTACCACCAGCGACAGCACCAGCAAGTGCACCAGCCCCTCACCAGCAGCGTCATCAACACCAGCACCAGCAGCACCATCAACACCAGCATTAACACCAGCACCAGCATTAACACCAGCACCAGCACCAGCATTAGCACCAGCACCTTCACCACCACTAGCACCAGCACCACCACCAAGTGCACCAGCACCACCAGCACCACCAGCATGAGCAGCACCTCCACTAAGTCAGATACCACCATCAGCACCAGCATGAGCACCACCACCAGTCACATCACGAACACCAGCACCAGCACCACCAGCATGAGTACCACCAGCACCAGCACCTTCACCACCATTAGCACCAGCACTCTACTGGCTGAGCACCAGCACCAGCACCACCGCCACCAGCACTGTCACCACCACCACCACCGCTCCCTCCACCTCCACCACCATGAACAAAATCACTTCTCTCACAGCTCAACATCTTCTTCCACATATTCCCCTCTTTCAACTCTTTCTCCTCAAACTCATCAGGAAGGTCTTTAGAACAGACCAGTGTCTCACCACCCTGTCCATTTTCAGCACAAGGCAGTCTATCATCTGGCTGTATTTCTTTTATTAATGACATTTTAAAAAATCAGGTCTATCATGACCTCTTGGCTATAAAAAGCAAAAGATGCTTTTGAGTCTTTATATTACTTGATATTTAACAGCATTAGAAAGGTGACAATATTTTACAGCAAATAGGTGCATATTCTCTGCTACTGTGCTGGAACACAAGCACATAGAAAAAGGTTCATGAAATTTCTGTTTAAAATTTGCTCTTCTCATAGCTTCAGAGATGATATTCATCCTTGGCTCTTCCCTACCTCCTCAAACTCCCCATCTCAGTGTGTTTGTGGGCTTCTCTTTTACCTTCCCTTTGAAGATTAGTTTCCCTAGATTTCCATATTGATGCTTCATTTCTCTCTATCTCCTTCCTGTAAGCAGAAGCCACTTTCTTGAGCAAGTGACCTGTATAGTTGCAAAAAGTTAGTCTTTAGGAAATTCCAGCCCTTGGATCAATGCTCTACTGCTGCCATATTAAAATTCTAATTCCTGAACAAGAGCTGCTTCCCTTTCATATTTCACAAGATCCCACAAATTATGCATCCGTTCCTGCCCCAGGTGGTCTCATCTGCAACCAAGAATTCCATTACCATCTGTGACTGATTAACATTCTGACTGTTAAATTTAGTATCGAACATTAATCTCTTCCTCTTATCAATACTCGTGATATATATTGTCTATTCTGGGATTCTAGTTCTCTGCCCCAAATGCCTTTACCCTTTCTTTCTGCAGGTAAAGCCACAGTTTTCCTCAGGAAGCAACGCTGGGTCTGTTTCAGCAAAGGAACAAGAGCTTGATTGTGTCCCTGAAGAGCTGCAGTGTAGAGCAAGGCTCAAATGACATGGGCTTGGAATATGTTCAAAATAGGTTTTGCTAATCTGTACCCACCAGGGCTATGGGAAAATCTTTAAAATGCTTCTGTGCAATGTCTGTTGAGCAAAATAGATTCCTTGTGAATCTATCATCATGGATTAGCTACGAAATGTGCTACCAAGTAACTGAACAAACAGCAACTGCCAGAAGTTATTTGATTAAAAGTAACAGAGTTCTCAGAAAACTCCCCTGAATAATGATCTTCCTTAAAAATGGTCAGTTCCAGGCCATCTTTATGACAAAGTGTATTTCCAGACTCTAATGCCTTTTGAAATGGCTCTTGGTTCACTCGAGCATGTAGGAGGACATTGTTTTCCTTTATCTGTGGCAGAAGGTATGTGTCTAGTTGATGTGAGAGTGAGTTCATATTAGTAAAAAGGAAATAAAATAAAAGGGAGTGAAACACAGGCTGGTTTGCTGCCTTAGATGCCTATTACTTGGTGTCAGAAGTCTGCTCTTGCCAATCCTGACTTTTTTAATGTCATTAGTGGTTGGGATCTGCGTTAGCCTGAAAAATGGATCTCCCTTTCATGCATCAAAGCCAGAGAGAGATAAAAAGTTATTAAAACTGTACTGCTTTACATTATTCTTTTCATATTTATTTAGCAAATGGATAGAAAAATGTAACAATGATCGATGGTAGAGTGTTCTTAAAACTCTCTTGTTCTTCAAATAAAATATTGGACTGATAAGCCCAAACCTTATAGTTTTTCTGAGAAACAAGCTAGCATAATAATTTGAAGAAATGTTGGGAAAGGTAAAGATCCATTTTTGTTCAGAGAATCATACATTAATGGGTCCTAATGATTATTCGATATTTCTCTTTGTTCCTGGAATATTATCCCAGAAATAGGGCACTTCATCCCTACCCCAAGTTCCCTTTTTTATTGTAAGCAGTCTGAAACTGAGTTGATAGTAAAGGGAAAAAAAAGAAAAAAGAAAAGATAGCTTCCAGCATCCTTCTTCAAGATCTGGCCCTTGCCTGTAATATCTGTCCTGTCATGTTTCTCCTCCAACCCTCCAAGGTCCTCAGCCCTGCTCCTGTCCCTATCTTCCTCCTGTTCAGTGGGCCTGACCCTCTGTAACATTTGGGGGATAATTTGAAGGAGATGAAAAGGATCCTCAGTTTTATTTTCTTTTAGAATCAGATAATCACAAATGAGCACATAGTGCAATAGCTCAGCTTCCCAGAAAAAAGGAGATGCTCACCAAGAGTTAGCAAATGGCGTCTTTGTCCACATTTTAATCTTACTTCTAACTTTTTCCTAATCCATATTCCTCATGTTAATAGCACATCTCATCTCCAGTTTTGCGGTTGAGGGTCATTATCAAGCCAGGCACACGTTGGGGACTGAGATATTCATTTTCAATGCTACCTCAGATGTTCTCACCCTCTTCTGGACCATTGAATCTATAGATCCAGAACATAACTCATAGGACTGAAGGTTTTGGTACTGCCAGGAATTCCTGACACCTCCCTAGCAATTAAATTTGTTGTTAGTCCCTGCCCAGCCTTCTCTGCAAGATCCACCCATCAACAGAAGAAGAGTTTGTCCAGATTATCTAAATCTTACATGCATGTTGTAGGAAAGGGACCCCTGCCCCTTGTGCCCTCATAGGTACAAAGAAAAAGGGCCTACCTAGCGTTCTAGAGAGCTTTCTCTTTAGATAAAGAAAACTCAGGGTGTGTTTTCCATTGTTGAAGGTTTATTGTGGTTTTTTTTTTTTATGAGTAAATGTGACATTAGAAAAAGTATCATTTATCAAATGACTTACCTATACTCAGAAACTACAAGTAGGAGAGGACACCCTAGACAGGGCAGGTGTTTAAATCTTCTGCATCACAAGTTAGGTGCCCAGTGTCACTCCCTCCCTGTGATTTGGCATCAGGCTATACCCACCTGACAGTACTTTAAACTCGCTGCACTTGTAACCTACTAAGTCTCCATATTTGTGAAGTGCTCACTAAAACATCTTCTTCACCTTGCCAAACCCTACACCCTCAGAGGATCCTGCTCTCTGGGAAGTTCTTTCTCCTCGTGTGCACAGTGGCCGACTGTCCTTCAGCTCTTTTTCGGAAGGTCATGGCGCTTGTGCTCTGTCTGGCATATGAGACACCCAGAAAGGATGGAAGAAGAAAGAAGGAGGGAGAAGAGGAAGAAAGAAAGAGGGAGGGGAAAAGGAAAGAAGGGAAGAAGGAAGGAAAGAGGGAAGGAAGGAAGGAAGGGGAAGGGAAAATAGGAAGGAAAGAAAATGGAATTCAGAAAGGAAAATGTAAACAAAAGAAGGATATAAAGAGGCAGAGGCATGCTAAATGCTCAGAATTACGGTCTCTAAGCAGGTTCCATTCTAAAGTCCAGATAAAAAGAAGGTAATAATTTCACTCAGGTGAACAGCCAGTGGGGACTGTTAATAGATGCATATACCTAACAAATCAATTTTCTTCATGCTTGTTTTGTTGCGATAAGAAGTAATAGTCCCTGATTTGATTGCTATTGCTTTCTCTATAAAACATCACCCTTTATTACAATCACAACATAATTTTAACTAAATACTAATTGCTATCTTTGTTTAACTAACAACCCTTAAAGAAATACATACTTAAGAATTCATTTCAGGTAAGGTAATTGTGTTTTGATTTTCAAGGTGGTGGAAGGGCAGAGCATTTAGACTAGATAGGAATCACTGCTGGCTTCTCCTCCAGCACTGCCAGCTCTGCTCACAGGATTGATGGTCTCTGTTCCTGACAGTCCTCACCATCCCTCACCAATTCCAACCGGGACTTCAGAAGGGAGGCAGGGCAGATCCTGAACCTGGAACTGGCCTACACACAAAAAGGTGAACTTTGAGTACCCATGTGCCCTCTAATTTGCAGTTTTCCCTAAAGTTCTGACTTGTTGACACAGTGAACCAGTTCAGGTGAGTAGCTCCAGTTTCCTGATGCAAATGGAATCCCCCTCAACCCTGTACGTGTTTGACTGAGACTCTGTTGGTTGACCTCTGCTCTTGCCAGCCCCCCTTCTCAAGCAACTTAATTTATTCCTTGACTCCATAGCCACTGACTGAGATCCTGTTTTCATGGACTTCTCACTCAGGACCCCAAGAATTCAATCTGCCTGAGACGAAGAGTCACCCTTCAATTTGTGTTGCTCAGATCCATCCACTAACTTGAATGGTCTTCAATGTAGTGTCAGTTCAAAGTAAGCCCAAGTTCCCCAGGCCCCTTTGGCACTATAGACTAGAATGACGATTGACTCAGAGGCCAGACCCAAGGTTGTACTGATGCTACAATCATGGCTGTCATCTCTGGTCCTGTCTTCCTTAAGGTTCTTGCCTATTCACATCTTTGAGGTTTCATGCTGAAGAACAGTCAAGCTTGCCTAAGCTGTGAAAATATATCAGAAAATGACACAGCTGGTAATTAGGCATATTGTCAAAATGTGTAAGATACTGTGTCCTAACCATAGTAACACCCCTTCATCCCCCTTTGGTTCAGAAATAAGATCCCCAAAAGTAAAGAGTCAAGAAGGCCTCCTTCTGCTTGGTTAAAAAAAGAAGATTGAATACAATTGAATGATGACTGTAGGGAGGATACTGGCAAGAGCCAGAGACAATAATCAGGAGCTTAGATGTTGGGACATTTGTTTCATATACAGGGTTTAACTGCATGGAGTCTACTTATGCCAATTGTTTTCTGTCAGCAGGCTTTATAATCAGACGTTGAACCAACTGTGGATGTCAGCTGGTTGAATCCCCTGATCTGAATCATCCAGACCGTGGTGGCATCTATGTCATCTATATCAACAGCCATCAGCTTATCTAATGCTTATACAATGTCTTGTGAGTGGAGTACAAATGTTTAAAAGCACCTAAATGCCCAGCTAAGATTTAAATTTACCCTCCATTGCCCGTTCACTTCAGTGCCCCCATGCTCCCATTGCTCACCTGCATGGAACCTTCTGCTCTGCCTCACTGCACCTTGCACAATCCTGCAGACAGAGTTTTCTCTCTGGGTCCCACTGGGCACTCTTGAATTGTGTACCTCCAGGGCAGGGCAGAATGGTCTCCCAAGAGCTCCCCTCTCCAACCCCAAAAGCCTCAGAATGTGGAGTCAGTCACTAGCTGCCCTGAGACCGAGCTGTCTCAGCTGGGACACAGTCACCAGGAGCAAGCCTGGCCCACCCCTCGCCCCCTTTTTCAGTGTGCCCCGAATGCTGTAAGCCCCACGGGGCCTGTGGAGTTTTGTTTTCTGCTCACACAGGTTGTTTTAAGAGGACAAGCCCTTACCTCTGAACGCGTCGAACACATTTGAACAAACAGAACAGGCTTTAAACGAATTTCGCGAGAGGTCTCCTCACACCTTGGAAAAGCTGTTTGGCCTTTGAGTGATTCATTCCGCCCACCGTGAAGGGGAGGCTGGAATCAACAGCGCCTGTTCCGGAGGCTCCTGGGAGGCTCTGCTGGCTGCTACGTGCTTTCTGTTGCCACAGCATGTATGTATTTTGTGCTTAACTAAAGAGCAGATCTGCAAATCTGAGTCACCCATGTGCGTGCACTGATAAAATTGTATGCAAACCATGTCTTCCTCGCTTGGCAATTAACTAATTAATTGAGAGCTAGAGTAAACAGTTGAGTCTAACGTCTAAACTGCATTAATTACTGTTTATAGAACTCCATGAAAAGCCTACGGGGAAAGGTGCAGTCTGAGTGGAGGGCGTCATTATCTCTGTGGTGTCTGTAGCTGTGAGGGGAGGGAAGACTGGGAGACCTAAAGAGCAAACGCAGGGGTCCTGGGGTCTTGGCCACTGGTATTGGTATTTTTGCAAATCTAATCCAATATACAAAATCATTCAAGTACTTTAGATTCTTTGAAATAGATCTGGGACAACCAGAAGCCAGAAGTGCATTAATAAGTCAGCAGTGGGGTCATAGCATCCGTGGTATACAGAGGAAGATGATTTAAACAAACATCACATCAATTAGCATTCAGATGAGGATTGTCCTTTAAAGTAGTCACTCTGGAAGGCTTTGCAGTTATTCAATTCAATGCAATAAATATTTATGGAGCACCAACTGGGCTAGGCACTTATGGGAATAAAAAGATCAAAAACTGAAACTCATTTGCAGTGATGTTGCAATCTAACTGTGGATCTGAGACAGGAACACAAACAGTGAAGGCCCTGGGTTAAGTGCTAGAAAGTGCTAGAATCAAAGGTTTAAATAAGATACTAAGGTAGCCAAAGAGGTTGGTCATAAGTCTAGCAATGATATCAGGGAAGGTTTTGTGAAAGAGCAGTCCTTTGAGAAGAGCTCTGAACGGTGGCAATGTTGTTTGGGGGGAGTTAAGGAGTGGAGAGGTAATGGGAGAAGATATAAAATACTTTGGGAGCTGAAAAAATGGTATGTACTAAGAAGACTCATCAGAGACCCCTAGAAAGTGCTCTATACTTCCCCCTTCTTCTTGTTTTCCCATCCCATTCAGCTCTTCCCCACCTTTGAAGTGATATCTAAAGCTCTACCACTTCCTTGCATTGAAGACTGTATGTTTATCCAGGGTGTAGATAGCAAGACAGGTTTTTAGTGCTAGAACTGGAAGTGCTAATATGTAGGTGGTTTTGGCAGAGGCTGCAAGTGTGGGGAGGCAAAGGGTCAAGTCTGTGTTACTAATCCATCCACATATTTTTTTCATTCAACATGGCAGTGTCTACCATGTTGGTGAATGATGCCAGCTCCTGGGGAGTATAAAGAAACATAAGACATGGTCCCTGTCCTCCTAGAGCTTATAAACAGACAAAAGCAGGCAGACATGTACATGTCTGCATGACAGCAGAGGACTGGAGTTGCTATGAGGCAAGAATGACTGAGTTACAGTAGGGACACAGTGGCAGGAGGTGAGAAGTTCATGGACATCAGAACAGGCAGGGTCACAAGCTTTAAGTGGGTGACAGGAATGACATGGTGGGACAGTTGAGTCTCGTCAGAGGCAGCGTTTCCAGACTGCATGTATATATGGTTCTGGCCCACAGCTGTAGATTATGAATGAAGTTCTACTGAAACTCCAGCCAGGGCATGTGGTCTTGGCCTAATATTGTTGAAGTTCAAGTTCAAGATTTATTCATGGGATACATGAAGAAACATTTTCCCTTAATAAAAAAAACTTACATAGAAGCATTTTAGTTTACCAATCAATATACTTTGACCAAAATCAACAATCTCAAAAAGATAGCAAGACTTTTCCTGCTCAGATTTCTCGTGATCTGCATACTTCTCGGGAGGTACTCTGAGTGACGGAACATAGAGATAATTATTCTGAACAATGGTGGTCTACCATGCATTCCTTGGCTTTCAGGGTTTCCACTGACTGCTGAGCTTAAACCGATTACCCTTGAGTTCACTTCAAAATTCTCAGCAGTCTTGAAAGCACTGGAAAGGACTTTAAAACATCTTCTCCCCTGAAGTTCTATCAAACTTCAATGACAAAGGACCAACTTACATTTCACCAGCTAGATAAGAAACTGTGTGTGGAAACCTGCGTTAATAAACACTGTCATTTCAGTTCATCTCAGTGCTATGCTATGCCGTTTAGATTTAGATTTGCTTCTAGAGAGCTGCCCAGCTAGCCAATTCTTGAATCTGCTCTAGAATAATTCCCATTTCTGAAGAAAGGAGAAACAGAGATGCTAGGGTTGTCTGTCCCTTGACCTCTGTGCAAAAGGAGTGGAGCCCTGTTGTGTGACATTCACTGGAACCTCACTGTGTGTTCACGTCGAGTGGGTTTGACAGGAGGAGTTAGAGGACGGAGAGGGTGAAACCATGCATAGTGCACAGCACAGGGCAGGAAAGCCAGAGTTTTGGCCTCCCTCACTTTGAGGTGGATTAAACCCAAAGATAGAAAAGGAACTTAGGAAGATGTTTGTTTTTTGAGACAAACACCCCAAATTTTATTTTCAGATCAATACTGTACCTCCTCAAAGAGTCACCTCGAGGAGTCCTTCAGTGAGTCTCATAATGCTAACTATTTTCAAAACACAATTTGAAACTCTTCTTGTGGAATGGACATAAAAATCTATGTCATCTTTTTCTGATCATCCATAATGAATTTAGACTCTGACCTGAGGTTAATGAATTGCAAAGTAATGTAAGCAGTAAATATAGGCTTTGGTGCTTATCTAGCCTGGAACACCTGAGAACTAAGAGCCAGATGCTGTGGTTGTGCCAAAAAGTACTATAATCAAAGATTTTTAAAAAATACGAAAATAGCATAGAAGGAAGCTGGTAATTAATTCTGGCTGTAGTCACCAGAGAAGTGTTTATGAAAGAGTTTCCCTTTGAAAAAGGCTTTGAAAGTTGGCAATTCTTCTTCTTTTCTTTTCCTTCCTTCCTTTCTTCCTTTCTTCCTTCCCTCCCTTCCCTTCCCTTCCCATTCCTTCCTTCCTTCCTTCCTTCCTTCCTTCCTTCCTTCCTTCCTTCCTTCCTTCCTTCCTTCCTTCCCTCCTTCCCTCCCTCCCTCCCTTCCTTCCTTCCTTCCTTAGATGGTTTTGCAAAGAAAAATTAGGTTCTTGTGCATAATGTAGGAAGAAAATAGTTGGGGAGATAATCAAGAAAGGTGTGTTTTTATTCCTTTTTGTTCAGAGATGGGAATAAACTTATCAAAGAGTAGCAGGAGGCTACCTCAGTACCGTGGTGAAAATCATTTCATAGTTCTAGGAATGTGCACTGATGTAAAAGGCACCTGGGGGATCCATATAGTCAGGGGGTTGCTCCCTAGTGAAGATGAGTTCTGAGCAGAAACTGCAATGCTGTAGAGTCCAGGGCCCCTGTTCTAGAGCCTTCTTTTCTTCTGCCCCATTCCCACTTCCTTGCTCTCCCCTTTAGTAATTCACCTCAGGTCTAGACTTGGAGACAAATGCCTGAACTGAGGAGAAAAGTGCTCTATTACCTGTTGTAGCAAATCATAAATTACTTTCGGTCAGTACCCTCTCAGCCCAGACACAGCTGGAAGGTACCGCACTTACCTTGGGTTCATCTCAAGTATCATTACTGTGGTTTACTAGTCTCTGCAGAGGACTTGAGCGATCCATAGTCTAGCATTTATGGGCTGTCTGGACGTTATTTGTGGAATATCCAGCCATATGGATACTGCATTTACAAAGAAGAATATAAAAAATACATCTTTCTCTATTTCTTTGAAGCTAAGGTATAGGTGTGAGACCAAGGCCTCACCTATGTGATACTTTTTTTAGACATTAGAAAAAAGAATGCACTGTAGATTCATTTTAGTAGCTCATATAGAGACAGAGTCATCCATCTTTTGAAGGTGAGGTTATTTGTAAGGTCAAGACCCATGGGTAGAAATAGCAGCAATGGCTGACAACGGTGATTTCCTCTAGTGCTCCATGGGGTAGAAATGGTAGCAAAGGTACTAATGGTTTTCATCAATCTCATCCTACGACATAATTTTGTCATTGATCCTTGGACGTTTAGCCCACATATCTTTGAGCTTTCTAGCAGTTTTGTGAGGTACCCCAAATTCTTTTATTTAGTTTTTGTTTTCTGTTTAATCAACCCGAGCTAGTATCTGTTATCTACAACCAAGAACCCTGGCTGACATACACATGTTGATCCAGAATAAATGTGAAATCTCAATCTCTGAAATAAAATCTTTACAACTGCCAAAATTCTATAGATCCATTTAATTTGATTACTGAAATTTCTCATCAAATATTAAAGGAAACTTTATTTACTTTACGCAAGAAAACATCCGATAGTCTCTATTTCACACAGATGGTAATGCCAAGCAAAGTCTCTCCTTTCTCTCTTAGTTATTCCCCTAATCCAACCATCTCCGCTCAATCAATTTGTATTAACTTTCTTCTCCCTCCCACTTCCCACCACATTCCATTCAGCTCTATTTATTCTGTCATTACTCTTCTCTGTTTTTTAATATGAATCAAGCTGGTCTGGATTACTTTCCATTCTTCCCTCATTTATTAATTCTCTGTTGCCAAGAAAAATCCTAGGAAATGTACCTGATATAATTTTAGAGGGACCATGAACCCAATTTCAAAAGGTCTTATCTAATCCAACCGAGGCCCTGGGAGGTCAGTAATTACCCAAAGATATGATGCGTTGTTCAGAGACTGAATTGGAGCCCAGGGACTCAGAGGTCAGCCCAGAGCACCTTCTATCAGGCTTTACTGCCCCACAGAGTCCTGGGATGGCTAGGGCCTCTTGTATTGCTCCAGGCAGCCATGAACCAGACCGGCATGTACTCCATTTCCAGGGGCAGAATAGGCTGAAAATATTCAGGACGGTGCGCCCATGCACAGTTTTATATGTACTCTAAGGAACAGCACAGAATGCACTTTGGTGAGCACGGTGATAATACTCAATGCTAGCCACAGAGCGACGGAATGAACTTTTCTCTGGTGGATCATTGACATAGTCTGAAAGTACTTGCAAAAAACCAAAACAAAAATAAATTCAAAGGACTTGTCTTTCTGAGTCTCTGTCATCTGCCTTTCCCCTTCAGATTCTATGTTTTAGGCCCTCATTACCTCTCAAGTGGTGTATTAAAATGTCTGCTTAACAGATCTGTCTTCTTTTAGTTTTTCCATTCATTGTACACACGACTACCAGATTAATCTTCCTCAAGTTGGAGCTTGTCACAGTTCAACAAAAATCCTTTAGTACACAAAAGAACTTCTGAAGTCCCTTGTATGTTTTCCTCAACCTTGATGACCAACCATCTCTACCCCTCTTCCCATGATATGTTCTATGGAGTTGCTAAAGTGAAGTGTCAATTTTCAGATTTAACATCCTGAACCCAAGTGCTTTCCAAATAGGGATACAATTTGAGGGTGTTTATTCTGTGCATATATGGAATATTTAAAAAGAATAGAAGATAAGCTCCATGTTTTTCTCATTGGTATTTTCCAAGTATCCAGAACAGAACTGGGCACCTAGGAAACCTTTAATAAATATTTATTATAGAAGTAAATGATGGGCAGGACTGATTGTGAAAAAGGGATTATTGAAAGGCTGTGGCAATTGAAGTCTGCATGGAAATATATAAGTAAAGTATCTAGTTCTATATGCGTATGTCTGGGTGAGATTGCCTTAAAGGCAACTTTACTTAGAAAACTTTGATGTTTTTTGTTTTAAATGTCCGGAGAATTTGGAAAGCAGTATTTTTATTTATTCATTCCTCCATTCATTCACTCAATTTATTCAGCTTATATTGGCTTATAGAAGTGATACTAACTTTTATGGATCTCCATTTAAAAAAGTAAGGTTAATCACTGTGCTAGGCATAGGAAATTAGCTAAAAAATCCTAAAAATAATTAGTCAAAGTTGCTTCTGGAACATATATGTCTTTAGACAGCCTACCTAATTCACCGGCTTCAGTGAAAGGAATTGAAGAACTAGGAGTTAGCATTATACCCTAAATATCTGGTGAGAATTGGCATCAGATTGACAATGTTCATAGTTTTGAAAGTTTGTCATCTAACAGTCTGAGCTTTTTACTGTTAAGTGACCTTCACATAAACATTTGTTCAGTTATTTATTAAAGAACATTCATCAAAAGTCCTTATGAGCTGACATCTGGAGAACATGACTAAGAGGTAGTACATCTTCTCAAGCAGCTCTCTGCCTGGTAGGGGACAGCACATGAACCAGAAAGGGAGAAGGAGTGATCTAAGAATCAGAACTGGAAATTTATTTGCTTTGACTAATTATAAGACTTCTTTTAGTTGGGAAAACTGTGCAAAACAGTGGAATTGGACTCTTATCTTACTACATACACAAAAATTCAACTCAAAATGGGTTAAAGACTTAAACATAAGACCTGAAACTGTAAACTAGCTAGAAGAAAACAGAGAAAAGCTTCATGACATTGGTCTTGATGATGGTTTCATGGGTATGACATTAGAATTACAGACAACAAAAACAAACAAGTGAGACTTCATCAAACTAAAAAGTTTCTACACAGCAAAGGAAGCAATCAATAGGAATGAAAAGGTAACCTGCAGAATGGGAGAAAATATTTCAATACTATCTAGTAAGGAGCTACTTTCCAAAACATGTAAGGAACTCCTGCAACTCAAATGTAAATATCCAGCAAGCTGATTAAGTGGGCTGTTTGAATAGATAGTTTTCTATGGAAAACATGTAAATGGCCAACAGGTATTTGAAGGAAATGCTCAGCATCACTGATAATCAGGGAAATGCAAATCAAAACTGCAATGAGATACTACCTCGCACCTGTTGGTATAGATATTATCAACAAAAGAAAAGACAGTAAGCTTTGTTTGGTGAGGATTGGAACCCTTGTACACTGTTGGTGGGAATGCAAAATAGTATAGTCACTATGGAAACAGTATTGACATTCTTCAAAATATTAAAAGTAGAATTACCATATGACCCAGTAATGTTGTCATGGAATATTTATTCAAAGAATTAAATCAGCATCTCAAACAGATATTAGCATCCCATGTTCATTGAAGCACTATTCACAATAGTCAAGATGTGGAAACAAAATTCATATGTTCCATGACATATGAATTAACAAAGAAAATGTGGTAAATACATAAAATGGAATATGATTCAGCCTTAGAAAAGAAGGAAATTCTGCAATAAATGACAACATGGATGAACCTTAATGACATGTTAGGTGAAATCAGCCAGTTTAAGACAAATACTACATGATTCCATTGTTATGATTAAATAGTCAAATTCTTAAAATCAAGAGTAGAATCAGGATTGCTAGGAACTGGGAGGAGGGGAAAAGGAGGAGTTACTAAAAAACAAATGCAAGACATTTTCTTAAGCAAGATAAACAAGCTCTGGAGATCTGTAACTACAATATTTTACTAATAGTCAGCAATTATATATTGTATGCTTAAAATTTTGTTAGGAGGGTAGATGTCATGCTAAGTGTCCTTATGACAATGAAATTTCAAAAAATTAATTAGTTGATAAATTTTTTTTAAAAAACTCTTCTTTCCGATATTTCTATTGCCTGCCAAGAAGCTTGGAGTTAAGGTGCCAGAGTCTCTTAGCTCTAAATTTCTGAGACTTCCTACTCCATTACTCAAAGTATAACCTACACATATCATTTACATAGTTTTATTGTGCTTGTACATTTTAACATTTTTGAAAGTAAGCAGGACATAAATGAAAAATAAATGGATGCCACTCAGAAGCATAACAGCAGTGGAGACATTAGAACCCAGACTTCCCTATTATCAGATTTGTGGCAATGCTGGGACACTTCGGCAAGAAACTAAATTTCCCAGGACTTACACAGTTCACAGCTTTGGGAAAAGATATCTTGCGGTATTTGCTTCATGAGTTGAAATTGGTAGGCAGGTGAGAAATACTGAGCTCATCTTTATGATATCCCTGATGTAAGCTGTTTCAAGACAGACTGTGTTCTACTTGTCTTTGATCCCTACAAACCAAAACAGCATGGAGCACAGTAGATGATATTAAATGTGTGCTGAGTAAATGAATGAAGGGACTGGATAAACTGGGCTAGTACTTCCATGAAATTTCCAGGGTCCCCTCTGATGAATTCCATGTTCTTCTATTAATTGATGGCTTGGAAGTCCTCCAACAGTTCCATGAACCGGAATCAACAAGTAAATGGAAGTGCAATTGCTTCTTTATCAGACCACCATACGAGGTCATCAGAAGACCATTGAAGCACTCCAGTGGGAACATCAAGCTATTATTCCCCCAAATCAGACACTATTCTAATAAATACCTGGTAGGCATTCATAGACAAGAATTCACTTTATTGGAAAATGGCTCCTGACATGAAACATTGAAGCAGGGAAAGCTATTTTTTGGCAAAGATGTGAACTAACTGTAAGGGACATCTAGACATTATTAGCTGTCTTTTTCAGGACTCCACAGTGGCAGCCAGATGTCATAGCCATATGCTGAATTTTCTGGTGTTCCTGTATCAAAAATCTCCAAAAAATCAAATGTCCAGGTGGCCTAGTTGCAAGACTTTTTGATGATAACGTCTCTTGGTTGGGACATGACCAAAACACATTTCTAAATAGGATGTAGCTCAGGAAAAGCTGACCCCAGAGATACAGAACATTGCTCTTGGCTGGCAAGCTAAGTGCTTACTCTGGGGGCCTATGTTCTCCTCTAAGCCTGACTTCCTTCCTTAGGAAACCCTGTGTAACCATTTGATAACCTTTCCAGGTGGGCACTGTAGGAACCTGAGCTTGCTGATGATATTCCATTATCCTTGAAACACACACTCAGTAAAAGTCATCCAAACTAAT
Organism: Solenodon paradoxus; assembly: GCA_004363575.1. NCBI lineage: Eukaryota > Metazoa > Chordata > Mammalia > Eulipotyphla > Solenodontidae > Solenodon > Solenodon paradoxus. The sequence goes on along the minus strand of RJWH01001220.1, from coordinate 150,512 downwards.
TCAGAACAAAGAGGAAACTGCAGTTCTGAGGTTCCAGGCTTCCCTGGGGGCATCACCTGTCTCTGAGTCAGTGCTGACTGAGACTGCCGAGCTGGCGAGCAGCTCCATTCTGATGACAATCCTAGTCAGCCTCATGGCTCCTTTTGGGACTATGACTCAGCTCAGCAGCAGCAACAGTGGCTCAAAGGCTGCATTAGCTAAACTCTGATTACCACCACCTTCCTGTAGATCTGATGTCCTGAGTGCTGTGGGGGAAGGGCACTTGTCCTGAAGGTGGCGGTGAGCACATGTACCGTAGGAGCATGTGGGTGGTAGTAAGAAGGCCTCTTATCCATATCTGGTCTCTCTGACCCAGAAGTCATATGGCTAAAATTACTTTACTATAATTAATTCTGTGAATTTTTCCCTACTATTTTTTTTTTTCTGATAAATGCTAATTGGAGTTTATCCTAAGTGAGTAGTATTTTAGGGAGAACTCATTTTTCTATGTGGACAGAAAAGATCTAGGATGATCTGGGTGGGACTTCAAGGTCTTTAACACACAAAATAGAGCCTTCTTCATTTTCCTCAGGACCCAGACCTTCTTGACCTTAGAAATGGCATTCACTTTTCCAAAATGACTCAGGGTCCATAAGTGAAGGTCCTTCACAGCACAATTAAGGCAGCTTCTTCGAGTGAAGGCTCATTTGAGAGAAAATATTTGGTGTAGCTTGGCTCATAGAAAATCCTCAACTCTGAGAAGCTCATTCCCTCTGCAGATTCTGGGTTCTGCTCTGTGGTTTCACTCTTCTCTTAGATGTATGTCATGGCTTTTTCTAGCGCAGAGAGTAAGTGGATACTCATTGAAATCTGAACACATGGCTATGCCAGGCCTTTGACATTCACTTACCTCTATGTCTTTGTTCATTCTGCCTCTTCCCTGTCACTTAAAGTAGTGACTTTATGGTGCTTAAGGAGAGGAAGACATGTGGCCTGTTCCACAAAATCAAGACCAAACCAAGAACCCCAAATGATCTATCCAAATTATGCCCAGTGGCTTTCTCTCGTTGTCTGTTTCACTTCCTCCCAGAATGCTTGCTTCTGTCTCTAGCTCATCCTTCCTTTTGATGCCTGGGAAATGAAGCTCTCTAACAATGAAGCTCTCCTTGCCTCCCAGACCGATTCTGCCTCTCATGTTGTTCTGTTGCTAACCCTGGGCATCACTCATTTTCTGATTACTATGCCATTCTGTGCAACTGATACATCCTTTTCTTTCTCATCTTAAAATTCTACTCATCTTTCAAAGATGAACTCGGTTTCCACGTAGGCATTAATGTCTCCCTTCTCCATATCAGTAGCTTGTTTACATTCTATTATATAACCTGCTCCTGCCTAAAAAGTATAAGCAACTCCGTATTTTATCTCTAAATTCTGATTACTTAGACTGAAAACCTTTATTTACTTGCATTTTTCTCCAACAGCCTTCACTATGCCTGGGGTCTAGAGGTTGCCTAGTAAAATAACTACTGAGTTGGAGCAGAGCAATCCACTGAGCAGGAAATTCAGAAACACAGTCTGATCATCTACTTTCAACGAGCTTCTAACTTTTTGTGATCAGACTATCTAGAAGTGAAAGAAATTCTACTTCCAGTGAAATTAGAATCAGAATTACTAAGCTTACATCCCAGCTCTTGATACTCTAATTGCAAGCATATTAGGTTATATTTTTCTCTTCTTTAACAGCTTGAAGTGGAGCAGATGTGTGTTCTTTGTTTCACACTGTATAATAGTGATTTGAGGGTCTTTATATCTTTGGTCAGTATCTCACTAACGAATATTCTCTTGGAAGCTTATAGAACTTGATACTTTGCTCTTTAGTCAAAAATATAAATCTCACTTCATTTCCACTTTTGGATGGAAATTGATATTAATCAGTGTAGAGGAAATTATTACCTCTTGGATTTCAAGGTGTCTATCAGATACTTCTATGGGCTAAAATCTGTAAATGAAAATACTGTTCAGGCATGCCCTAGCGGCTCAGGAGTTACGGTCTGGGAGAGTCCGTGTAAAGCTTAAGGACCTGGGTTCACAACTAGGCCTAGGAGAACAACCAAAATGAATAACTAAATAAATTTTTTTTAAAGTGCTTCTTCCTCCTCTCTTTTCCTTTCTGCCTACCCACTTGCCTTCATTACCCCTACTTCCTTGAAAAAAGTTTCAAAGAAAAGAAAATACTGCTCAGTGGATAATTGCCAATTTGGTCTGTTCTTCACAGACCAAAACAAGAGTACATACATATCTACATATATATATATATATATGTAGATATATATGTATCTTCCATGTAGAAATAATGTTAGTTTATATTCTATTACCTTCAATAAATAATGGCTAATTTTGTTAGAATTAGTGATAGATTTTTGTCTCCCCAAGAGTTGAAGGTTAAAGATTCTAGAAAACTATCAAATTTATTATTTTAAATGTCTGAGCATGCATCGATTATCAATAGAATAATTACTTTAGTGTAATACTTCCCAAAATGTGTTCTGTGAACATTGTTTTCAGAGCAAAAGAATCTATTGTCAAATAATTTTAGGAAATGCTAATTACTGACTTCCATTCTTGAAAAGTCACAATGAAGGAATATTAAGTTTCTATACAATATTAAAAATTCCCAAGGGAAAGAGTTTCTTTTCTTTAATCTGGTCTTTTTCTAAGTTTTGTTAGCATAGATAATGTGTTATCATCTCAGGGAAGTAGTCCTTAGAACACATATTGGGAAATGTTGTTCATGAATATCCTCTGGGAAGTTGCTAGAACTCCACACCTCTCTCTTCAGTAGGCAAGGAGTGTTTATTACTACAATATAAGATAATAGCTCATGACAGATAAGCCTCCTAAGAGCAGGCAAATCAATTGGTTCCTATTTGGGCTTTTTCTCAACTTCAAAAGGCCCAAGCCATAAGAAGCAGCACTTACTCAATCTGCTTCCAATTTGCACATTCTAAACACAATCTGGCTTTCAGGTAAAGGGATGATTAAAAAAAATTTTTTTCCATGAAAATCTGCCTTTTATAAATGTCTTCAATTTTCTGGCTCCAGATAAATCAGAAAAATACCCTGCAAATAACTGTCTTTTGAGTATCTTGAGTTTTGGGGTTTTTTTTCACCACTGTCTCCAGGAAAATATCAGAAGATTTGAATCCCAAGTTGACAAAGATTCAAGTTGGTTTAATTCCACCTATTTAGTTCTAACTCTAATATAGGAAAAGAGAATTAAGGAGCATGGAAATACTCTGAATAACAGGCGGGTGGACACAGAAACAAGAGACGTTATAGTTATGCGCCCATGGCATCAATGGAGTAAATCATGTGTTTGATCACGTCCACAGTCTACTCAGGGTGGAGTAGGGCAGGACTGGAGAGGGCCACAGGCCAGCCAGACCCTTTCGTACAACAAAAAGTTTGAAGGAGAGGATTTTGTTTGCAGCATACTTTTTCTTATAACAATCTTAGACATCGTGTTACAATTTTTCCCATGATATCACCCCCATCCAATTGTTGAAATCTTCTCTCACTTCTCTTCCCACTTTTTCAGTCAAAACAAGCTCTTAGGAAGAGTTCTTTCAGACCAAAGTCTGAGAGCAGATGAAGCTGAGAATGGTATCCTTTCCAGGAGTCTTTGAATGTGAATAAGTTTAAAATGTCTTCTGAAAGCTTCATTCCACCCCAGCTGTTTGCCAGAAGAATGCACTCATCTTTGGGTGGGCGGTCTCCCTTTGCAATTGTATCTTTCAGTGAGAATTACCATATATTACTAGTTACTATGTGGCAGGCACTATAGTAACTGTTTTCCCTTCTATTCCATATATTCCATATATTCTTTTCTAAAGGAATGATGCAGGCAGGAATGAAGGCAAGCAGGCAGGCAGGCAAGAAGAGAGAGAATAACTTTTTTTCCATTTAACTGTTCACACTGGTTGTTTTCCCCTGGACTTGGGACTCAAACCAGGGATATGTGGCCTGCATCCCTTTAGAGGCAATTGACTTAAATGCTATTCTACTAGGACGTGTCATATTTATATATTTTAAGAGAGGAAGGATGAGGAGGAAGGAAGAAGTTCTTTTTTTTTTTTTTTTTTTTTTTTTTTTTTTTTTTAAAGAAGAGGAAGAAGAACTTTTATTTATTTGTTTATTTATTTTTGGTTGTTCCTAGCCCTGGACTGTGAAGCCCTGGGTCTTTGGGTTTTGCATGGTCTGTGTCCCAGCCCTTGGTTTAGCAACTAAGTCACCAGGGTGCATCTGTTTTCTGTTATTTAATTCTCTCAACAAACTATGAGATCAAGTAATAGTTCCATTTTAGAACTAAAGAAAAAAATCCTAATTGGTGAATGGCAGGGCTGGAATCTGAACTGAGATTTTATCAAACTCTAAAGCAAGTGATTTTGACATCTCTGCACACTTTCTATCAGGAGTCCAGCCTGGTTGGTATCTGTGATTCATGCCCAGCAGCTGAAGCAGATGGTGAAAGAATGCAGGTCACAGAGCCCTCTCAGTCACCCATGTAAGGTGAGATACTCCAACCCTCTTCTTCCAGGGCTCTCTACGTGCATGCACAGGATCCTGGTCAACCCTTGCCATTGGATATCTGTAAACTGGAGTGTGGGGTAATGGCCTTGTATTCCATTCCAGAATTTCTACATTCCCAGTCTCCTTTCCCAGTATAATACCCCTGATTCTGAGCAACCATTTCCTGACATTTTATGTCAGCCTTTCTTTTCCTCATGAGAAGCACCTCTCAGCTAAGGGAGGGAATAGGAAAAGATACTTTATATTAGCTATTGTTTCAGTATTTTCACATCATATTATATGTGTGAACATATTTATATACATACATGTATATAGAATACATATTTATATACATACATGTATATAGAATACATATTTATATACATACAAGTACATAGAATACATATTTATATACATACATGTACACATATAATAAACACACCACTTAATGGTTGATGGCTACAACTGTCCTTCCATTCTAGTACCATGAAGAGTGTTCATTCCCAGAGAATGAGGAAATGGTGACTGACATCAACATTATCATATTCACATTATTCTGTTTCATCAATAATGTGCAATACACTTCTGAGTAATTAATTAACTGGAAACTATTACTGTCTCATCACTATCAATGAAAAAGAAGAACAGTTTCACTCACTTTAACACTGAACCCATGTAACATCCAATAAATATTCGTGGAAAACCTAGAAGTAACAGGTACCACAATGGGTACTGGGGATGCCAAGTGGAAAGAATCCGATTCCTAGCCTCTTAGGACTTATCTTTATAAGGAGCTAGAGGGCAATGCGCTTCAAAGTTCAAAACACATGGGTACCATGGTCATATAGCAATAAGGCTGTCGCAGGTGAGAAGACTATATTCCTTTCCTTAGCAGCTAAAATTGATTTTCTGTTTTTGATGTTGTGGTTTTGATCTCAAATGAGTCCAAAGCTAGATTTTAAGACTTTCAAAAGAAATAATTCAGCCTTTTGTTCTTTCAAGCTGCAGGTTCACAGTTAGTGGCGTCATCTGCCCATAGTCAAGCCTTGAGTCCGAGGCAGGTTACTTCTGTGCTGCATCAAGAGCAATATTGAGTTGCTTCTCAGAGGTACTCTAAGGACAGGTTAAGAGAAATGAGGCCAAAATGTTTCATCAGTGAAAAGTTTCAAGAACTGTAGAAATATTTCACCACAACCTACTGAAGGAAAAAAAATGCAAGAGAGAGCAGGGCTTTTAGAATAGCTTTCAGATTGCAGTTGCTGTCTTAGAGAACATATAGAAACCCACCAAGAGAGAGCAAGCACATCAGGTAGCCACCTGGGTGCCACTAGGTAAGCACAAGATCGCCAGGACTGCAGGAGGATGTCCTGTCCCTCAAGGAGGTTGACAAGGCTCTAGGACTCATGCAGGTACTGGGTGCTGGGCAGAGCTTCCCTCCCCACCCCGTTAGGTGGAGAGGAGAGTGCTTTGCCTGCCTAGTTCCCAAAGACAAGCATGAACTCAAAGATAGGACCATCCAAATTGGTTTGGGGTGTGTGACCAATTCCACTTGGCATTCAGTATCCCCAAATTAAGATTCTTTTTCTGCTAATCCCCACACAAGCCTATAACATGTTGTTGCAGAATGTGGTTGAAGATGCCTGCGTTAGGTGGGACTGTTGACATTGCTGAATTAAAGGGAGATGATGTCACTAGTTTGAAACAGAGCACAACTCTGAACCTCAAAAACCTGTTCTGCTTTTAAAACCTTGTTTGATTGTTTTCATAAATATATGAATAAATACACAAGTAATATTTCATGAACAATAGAGACCTATCCATCACATTTGTGAAACAACAGACCGCTAACCTCATGGATTCTAAGTACAGTCTTCACCTTGAAATTCTTTAAATTATAGAAAATGGTGAGTCATTTCAAAAGTGCTGTCCCCTTGCGGGTTGTCCATCATTTGTTTTTTACCTCACTATATTATCCTTTCTAATGACCTATTTACATCTTCCGCAAGACTCAGTTTCTTGAAGACCATTCTCAGTTTGGCACATGCGAATAAGTGCTAGAGTTTTGAGTGAGTGGATAAATAAATAGATACCCTGTTTAATGTAACAGATGGTATTGGGCTTGTAATAAGAGTCTCGGCTGCATCACGATAGTTTGGGCCTCATCGCTTTTCAGATGAGGGTCTCTTCCCCTCCTAAGTTGTGTTCACAGTCCCTGAATTTCTGTTCGCACCATCAGAAATGCTCAAGGTGCTTGGTTTCTCTATGAATCTACCAGTGGATCTAAATGCTAGTCTTTATATCTCATTTCAAAATGACAGGGGCATCCTTAGTACTGTTTTACAGAATGAGACGAAAATTCAGGGTGCTTCCTCTTTGCCCTGACCCATGACTTTTGGGCAGAGTCCAATGCCACCTCCCTGGATCCTAAGCTACAGGCTACTCTGCTGGGTGCAGCGGTGAGATTAACTGCAGCCTCCCTTGGACACTCAGCTGAAGAGTCTCATGGCACATATAAAAACTCCTGAGAATCTTGCACATGTGCTAAAGTTATTTGCAGTTAGGTCCTGCCTCTACAAACTGGAGCCAGCAAGACTCCTGTTCCTTATGGCACAAAAACATGGTAGAGAGGAGAGAGCTAACTATAAATGTTGACCCCACATCTGGAAAATCAGAGCACAGGGGATCCATAGAAGCCATTTCAAAGAAAAAGAGAGGCAGGAGGTGTGTGCACCTTTGCTGGTTACTGTGGGTCTGGTGGTGAGAGTAGAGTCAGGGAGGGTGGCTGGGCTGTAGGCAACTGGAGGGAAGGCCTGTGGAAGTTGGTGATGTAATGGGATTTTTTCCTATGTCATGTTGAGTTACACATCGCCTTGAAGAGATTGCATATCATATGAACAAAATCTGCTTGCAGCTAAGTCAGACCCTTTTTTTCCATTCACTCCTCTTGGCAAATTTCCCAAGTGACCCAGCATTGCTGATTCATTAGCATGGTGTTTCAGGCTTGCCTTTAGCCCTAGCGGGGCAAAAAAAAAATCTGCAAGTAAGGCCTTTACATTTAGATGACTTTCTGACTCAGAATTTTATTTCCCAAAAGAAAAGAAAGAAGCAAAATCGCAAAAGGACCCAGGAAATCATTGGAGAACAGATAGTCATTTCAGCCCTGGTGGGGAGAGACTCAGGTGTCTCAAGAGGAACGGAGCACACACCCAAGCCAGATATTTTGGGGTGTCACTTTGGAGTACAACAATAACATCTTACTGTTGTCTTTACTGTTTGCAATGCTTTTGTGCACCATTCATTTCATTCCCTCCTCACACAGCCCGGAGGTAAGCCAGGGGCATGAGTGTCATTGCCCAAAAGGGAACTGCTCTCCCTCTCTGCCTCCAGAATATGCTGCTGTGTTCCCACTGGAACGCTGATCAGGTTGTGTGCCAGTCACTTCTAAAGCATTCGGGCAAAGTTAGGACATTGTTGATTTTTTTGGCTAGAGAACTCAGGAATACCTTTACTTTGATCCAGGAGCACACTTCCTCCCTGCTGGTTCCCTGGGGGAGGTATACAAATAAGGGACAATGGATGAGCTAATGAAGACCCACTTTATTTTTAGATAGACTCCTTTTATACTGCAACAGGAGGGTGAGCCTCCAGATCTACACCTCTTCCCCTTTCCCAGCAAGAATCTAGCTTTAAACCCCAAGTAAAAAGTCCATAGATTTGCTAAGAAGAGAAAAAAGAGCAGGAGGCTCCATCCCGGAGGTGCAGGTTCTACCGGTTCTCTCCATGCAGCAGAGAAGATGCTGGAGCACATACACACATATTGCTTAGAAAGAGAGTAGAAGAGGCGTGGCCACAGCTTGAGCACCGGAAGCAGGAAGACTCAGAGGGCATGCGCGAATGGAATCTTTATAAGATGGCGGACTCGCCTACTGAGATGTGGGGCTCCAGCTAGTATCTGGAAGTCAACTTTCTGGGATTTGTACAGAAGAGAGGGAGGTCAGGGATTGTTCTCCTCCTTTGTATTTATATACCTTTCCATCTTCCTCCAGCCTGTGAACTTGGAAGGTGGGATGGGGATTGGAATCTTAACCATCCAGGGGGTACCATCCCTGTCCTAATATGTTCTGCGATGCAGAGAGGCTCAGAAGCAAAGTCAGGACTCACCATAACTAGTAAACTTCCACCATGACTAGAAAGTAGCAGTGCTGGGACTTGCACCCAGGTTTTTAAATTCTATATGCTTGCCTATGCATTGTAGCTCTTTCCCATATGACATCACTGGAGACAAGCAGAGATCTGTCACCGGGATTCCTGAGCCCTGTGGACCTCTTGAAGGTGGAAACAAAAGTTTTGTATGAGCATTTTCTGGAGAGAGCCTCCCTGAGTTTCAAAAGTTTCTCCTATCCCCTTTCCTTTTCTGAATGGATAGACTCCCAGTGACCACCCTACGTTCACATCTTCACCTATGGAAGGTGCTGAGCTTGTAGTTTCAAATTAGAAAAAGAGTTGATTCACATAGAAACATATTTTCTGTAACTTAAAAAAAATTAAGTAAGTTACTTTTCAGCCCTGAAATATCTCTATCAAGGCAGAATTATACAAAATGTCATCAGGATGATGGACAGACAGATGCCTCCTAATATTGCTAATAACTATCTTACTTTGGAGGATCAAAACTTCAAAATAGTCAACTTTAAGGCTCATGACATCACCAAATCTGAGCGGAAAACAAACAGCAGAATTAATAATGTTTGAATTATGCCCATAGTGCTTTTTCAGAATTTTTTTCCTACTGTGATGTCAGTTAGAGGAAACATTTGGAAATATGGGAGGAGGAGGAGAGCGCCTTCAATGACTTAAGATTGTTTTGTTGTTGTTTTCATATTTATCAAAGCCTGTGTTAGTCAGTATAGGGTTGATTATGCTGCTGTAATGAATAATTCCCAAAGCTCAAAAGTTTAAAACCACAAAAATTAATTTCTGTTCATACTACATGTCCACCACTGGCTAACAGGGTCCCTGATTCTCATAATTGTTGAGGAACACAGGCTAACGAGTTTCATCATTTTTGATATCACTAATTTCAGACAGTTTCAAAGCTGATTTGGGAAATGGTCATTTCTACTCCTGTCAGCTAGTAAATCACACAGTCAAATTCAGCATTATTAGAGATGCGTTTGTATACAGCAGTGAGTCCTGGGTGATAATTAATCCCTGAATCCTGTGTCAGACATCCTTTCCTAACCTGAGTTTAAAATATTCATATGACACAGGAAAAAATAAAACAAATGTTTCTGCCACTCATCTATATCATTATTTCTATTTGATCTAGAATTGAATAACCATATTTACAAAATAGAGGTAAAAATGCCTCCACAAAGGATATAAGGTCTGTAGAGAAAATACGTTTGTTTGGGAAGAATTTATTAACAGGGTACCTCCAGTTAGTCTGAGAGAAAATACATTGATGATAGCTGAAGAGATTGAATGAAAACTTGCATGCTCAAACTATAGTTTCAGTAAATTGTTTCCACAGAATTTGTAGTGTGGAATTTATAAAGACACTTTTTGGTTGTGATGGAATTGCGTTTGTTTAAAGTGTAGTATCTCTGTAAGATTGGTACTTACAAGACATGTCAGTCACTTTCAGACCTTCAGTGAATTCCTTTCAGTTGTCATGGCTCATCAGGTGACAACTGAAAAAATTACAGAAAAATGACTATGGTCCCTGGGCAAGGATGTCATGCAAAGTTGTGAAGAGCTCCATATTTGAGGAGGAAAATTGGAGAAGCTCTGTGGATGGATAGTGGTGATGGCTGTACAATGACATGAATATGTTTGAGGCCACTGAACTGCATGCTTATTGGTTAAAGGAATACATTTTATGTTGTGTGTATTTTGCCACAGTAAAATTTACCATGTCGAATTGATAATATTTTGGGTATTTTTGGCGATATAAATGATATTATTAGCATTAATAAAAAGTCAGGGTACTTATTAAACACAGCTGGGGCAGGCGTCTGCTGTTATAGTCAGACTACACTATAAAAAGCAGATGATAACTGGCTAATAATTATAACACTTTATTTTGAGCACTTAGTGCATGACATGAACAGGTTTCATAATTGTAGCTGTAGTAATCCACTTATGCCTTACAATAACTCTGATGGTTTTGTTATTTTCTTCATTTAACAGACGAAAAAACAGAGCCCTAAAGAAGTCACTGGCCCAAGGTCAAATGGTCAAAATGGATAGGGCCAGGATTAAACTCAGGAAATTTGACTCCAAAAGTCTTTGTGTCCCAGCAGGATAAGCCCGGACTGCTCATGAAAGCATCAAGCAGAAAACAAGGTGCTGGATCAGACACGCAGGTGACAAAACAAAGTATTAGAGGCCCTGCTTCCATATGAGCTTGACTTGGTTAGCAAGCAAGTAGTCCCACCATGTCCTGGGGACTGGAGGACAGATGAAGTGTGCAGGAAATGCTCCAGCTAAGTTAAAGACATAGGACTCTCTTTGGAGGAATTGTGTCCTCTACAGTCACAGTATCACTGAGGACATGTAGCACTCTTTTCTTCTATAGAAATTCAGCCCGCTTGTGGGTGCCCTGGGGTTCACACTTTATACCTCCACAGAGTTAGGAAGCAATATGCAGGGACAAAGGTAACAGGCAGTGCAGCCCACCCACAGCCATAGAGAGTTTCTATCCAGGGCACAAAGGTCATCGAGTTGGTCAGTCTGGTGATGCATATAGCCTACAAATTGACCCTTGGCTGATAGTGGTGGTAAAGGGAAAGCTTTAGTCAATAACTCGAGTCCCAAGTCTTATTAGGAAGGTCAGGAATCAAGAGAACTCATGCCTACTTGCACTCCTTCCCTCACATGCAACCTCCTCACATCCACCTCTACTCCCCAAGGTGGCAGGTAGATGCTACCTGGTGAATTTGGTGAATACTCATCCTTTGCTGCCTCTGCTTCCACAACCCCACATGCAGACACTACCCACACATTTTGAGTCCATTCTCACAATCCAGAGATCGGTGACTCTAGCATGGCTATGCAAGGGTGCATGTGAGGTTGTAGCTGTGATGAATGCCAGGTAAAGCATTTAAATGCAAATTGCTATTTCTTTTCAAAGGACAAGCATACTAATTTTAAAGTGGTCAAAGGATTCTTGAAGCCTATGGACTGCGAAGAAGTAGGCTGGTTTATTTTCCTGTAGAAATTATCTGTCCTCTTGTCTGTCAACCCAGCCAAGCTGCAAACCCTGGAAGGCCGAGTTTGTGGTTTTCACCTTGGATTTTTATTCCATTTCATTTCTTGAGTGATTGGGACATGTTTTTCCTGGAAGAGTTCCCAGATAACACGTGATTGCTCCTTCACCACAGTCAAGTCTTTGCCTTTTCAAGGACACCTTCCCCAGCACCGGAACTTACATGCGTTCTCCTATCTCTATTTCTATCATCCCTGCTCTTTTTTTTCTGATTTTTAATCGTGTCTTTGTTGTCCTTCTCCTCCCTCTAAAATGTCACTTCCATAAGCACAGGGATTTCTGTTTGTTTAATTCACTGTTGTGACCCCAGTGCCTAGACTAGATTTGTAGGATGAACAAATGTATCATCTTGTGAATTGTCTAGCATAGTGTTGGACCCTAAATAATCTATGCACCAGGATATTTCCATTTCTGATTTTTCCACTGAGCTGAAAACATACAGTGGGGTCCATTGCTGATCTGATAGCCTCACCTGGCTGTCTGAGAAAATTGACCAAATAACATGGCCCTATAAACTGCCACTGACCCTCTTTCTTTCCACAATCTCTCATTTTAAGTATTACCTACTCAGTTGAGCCTTCCTTGACCTTCCCTTCCTTCCACTGAAATCATATCCTCTCCAACCAATCATTCTCTCTCATATCATCCTATTCTTCATTTCTTCATCTCCTAGTACTTAACACTGTCTGACATTATCATGTAAATGCTCTTGATTTTCTGTCTGCATATCTTCTCTCATCCCACCCTAGTAACATATAAATTCATTTCTATAAAAGCATAAACCTGCTTTATATAGTTTACCATTGTGTTCCTAGTGCCTGGAGCAGTGCCAGGTTCACTCACGATAGGTGATTGAAAAATGAATATGCATCCAATAAGTGCAGAGAGGCTTGGGGTTCATGTGTGCTCTTGGGTGGGTGAGGGGATCCAGCACTTTGATACCATGGAACCAAGCAGAATATCTTCGTCTTGTACAACTAAATTAAGCACCTGGGGTTTAGACAGATGCCCCAGTTACCTACCAAGCAGGCTGGAACCTCAGAGAACCAGGAACCAAACGGGGAAACAGACATTGCGAGAGTAGGGTACAAAGGTAGAGGCAGGACTGGCCAGAAATCTGACTACCTGTAAAGGCCCACTAGAAGAATACCTACAGACTCCCTGACCCAGGCCCAGTGGTTACAGATGGGATTAAAAGTAGGGGTCAATTTAAGTTGGCCTCTAGAGGGAGAAGAATAAAGAAGTGGGGATTCCCTGGTAGCACCTTCTGCTTTGAAAAGCCTGAGTCACAATATATACTTTCTTGACTGACTTTATAACTCTCATTTTCTCCTTCCTAATTGAAAGACATCCTGTCATCCTATTGGGCCATTTGTGCTCAGCTAAGTTCCCAGTCTGGTGTGTTCTATTGCTACCTGTGATTTGGCATGACATGCAGAAGTGTCAAGATGTGTTGGAATAGCCTCGTTGGATAATTCTTTGTTGCTTAAAGAACCAAATGAAATCAAAACTAAATAGTACCACCACTGTCTGGTTAGTACACGAGTGCTACTGTGTAATTTCATATGAAAAGCACAGACACACACACACACACACACACACACACACAGAAACATAAATTTTAAGGAGTTTTGTTTGTTTGACCTTTTCATGGTGTCTAACAGTCTCTTTGTTGTAAACATGTTGCTGGGATCATGCCTCCAATAGTCAGAAGAAAGACTATATTGCTTATTTAATAACTGCCAGTTTGGTGCACAACCCTAAATTCCAAATTCTAACCCTAAGTTTGCAAAGATATAGTTATACAACTTTTCTGACAACCATGGGCTGGCTAATGGCTGCTAATGGGTCAGCTGCTCAATGACTCACTTCACTTCGGTAATCGAGCAGATTCCTTCCTCACTGATTCTGGCAGAGGAAAATGGTGACTTTCTTTGTAAATTTGTACATTTGGCGCCTGCTGGGAGCACATGACCTACTGTATTGTATGAATGAGTCCCTCTTCAAAGAACTCAATCAGTCTTTTGCAACAACATGGATGGATCTTGAGGACATCATACTAAGTGGAATAATCAGACAAAAGGAAACAAGTACTTGCATGTGGAATCTGAAAAATGCCAAATTCATAGACATAGAGGGTAGAATGGTGATTCTCAAGGTCTCGGGGGAACAGAGGAGATGGCGGTTAGTGTGCAAACATCTAACTAGAAGATGAAAAGTTTTAGGGATCTAATATACAACATTAACAATATGATGGTATATACTTGAAAGTTGGTAAAAGAATAAATGTTAAATGTTCTGACCATGCATGCAATGGTAATTCTGTGAAGGGATAGAGATATTAACTAATATTATTATATAATCATTTTGCAGCCTATACATATATCAAATCATCACATTATGCACCTTAAACTTACATATGTTATTTATATTATATATAATATGTAGAAATACACACATGTATGTACATGTATGTTTGTGTGTATATATATATATATAAAACTCAATAATATCCCAATTAAGCTGGGGAAAAAGAAAAATGAAGAGCTTACTGTATTTTGTCAACAATTTATAAAATCAAGAAGAATGTTTAAAGTTTTGAATATGATTTTTCCTTTTTCCTCATTTTAGAATGTTCACACATGCATTTTGGCTACTGAATTTGAACATGTATCTTTCTTCTTATGTCAAATGTGCTATTATTAATCTTATTCCATGGGTAAAAGACAAAGAAGATGACTGAAATTAAGTTGGAGTTTTGGGTTTACCTGTGGGGCATTTGCAGTGAGAGAGAAAATTAGGAACAACTAAACAATTGGCTTCTATTGGTGGACCATTCCAGTATAATGGGTACTTGCCAGTGGAGGTGTCTTCCTCTCAAAGAAAACTCTACATTGCATATGCTAGGTTAAATTGGCAAAAACTTAATTGCAGGGGCTTTCCTATCACTAACAAGATATTTCGCATAATAAAAGGGTTACTTTAGATAATGTTGAACATTGTTCAAAGTGCAATTCGCATCACACATGTCTCAGGACCTGTCAGGAATAGGAAATGGAAACAGTTGAACAAACCAAGCATGAAATCAAAGATAGCAAGAGCCTGCTAGCCAAGTCACAGGTCCTGAGACAGGCTGCCTGCTCCTTCCCCCTGCCAGAAAATGACCCATATTCTGAGTCCAGGCCACGTACAATAGATGCCCCCGCTTATGCAAGTTTTCACTTTGTGTGGCTTCAAGTCTGAAAAGATTAAATGCAATAAGGTATTTTTGAGGGACCATATTCATATAACTTTAATGAAATATATTGTTATAAGTGCTGTATTTTATTATTAATTATTATTGCTAACTTCCTACTGTGCCAAATTTATGTTAAACTTTGTTATAGGTATGCATATGTAGGAAAATAATATACTTGCAGCTTGCTATCAGGCACTGGGGAGGCCTTAGAATGTATCCCCCTGAGGATAAGGGAAAACTACTGCATTCTCTAGGGGAAAATGTCTTCAGATATTTTACCTTCACGGGTAGAATCCAGATCCAGCCATATTAATTCTTTTAATTAAGAGAAGTTTTGAAATATAGAACCATGTCTCTAGGTTCTAGGACAGTAGTTTAACTTTTCTGTGCCCATTGAAACTTAATTGGTATTCAAAGTGCTGATAGAAAAGGACTTCCAACCAAGGATACTCTACCCTGCTAGATTAGCACTTAGAATTGAAAGGATGATCAAGAGCTTTTTAGAAATGCAAAAGATAAGCAGTTCATCACCACAAAACCAGCTTTACAAGAAATACAAAAGGAAGATGTTATTGGTGCTGTTACTTGAGTGGCCAACCGCCTGTGAGGGTACACACTCCCAGTTACCCCAGCATTAGTCATAACTCCATTTCTTTTCTTTCCACTAGAGAAATATCAGAGCAAGCTCTTGCCAGTTAAATAAAGGTATTCATACTCGTTAATGCCTTCACAGTAGGAACGAATTACTTGGATAGCATTCAGATGTATCACAGCGCTGATCTAGAAAAATGAGATGAAGCACAGAGATGTTTTAAGACTTGCAGACCTAAAAGGGAAACTGAGCAGGTTGACTTTAACTCAAGTGGCTTGTCCCCAAGCCCCAAGGATTATGCATCAGACACATCCTGCACATGCGTGTGCCACCCTGTGAAAGCCCACAGTCTGTGCGCTTCATTAGGTGAGGTTCACAGACCTGAAAAATCATTTCTCTTCTAACTTGAAACTTGAAACTTCAGTCTTCTTTTCCTCAACTCCAGCCAAATCAGGCCACCTTATTTCCTCTTGAACCCCTTTCCCTCTTCCTGAGTTGGCACTTTTGCTCATCCCCTTCCCTGGCTTGAAAGACTTGCTTCTCTTTCCATCATTAGCATCAAGGCTAATGTAAGCCCTCCTTCTCACCTCCCCCATCCCAGGGGCTTTTATGACATTGTGACTCCTGTTACCATCTCTGCCTCTCATCAGGGCTTCAAAGTCATACCTGGTGTTGTTAGATGTCTTTAAAAATCATCATATGTCATCCCAATAGAATACATGTTATTTATGAACAGGAATTGTACCTTACACTATCCATTCTTTCATTTTATTTTGTTAATGATTTAATAATTTATTACTCCTCACCTGTAAATGTTTTGAGAAAACTTACAAAAATGAATATAATCTAAAAAGATAAATAGTTGAAGTAGTTCAAGTGAAACAGAAAAAACAAAACAAAATGGTATTTCATGCCCTTTATACCCTGTGCAGTATCTAGTCATAGAAACTCATGCATCCTTTGTTAATGTTAAGGCTACATGGTCAGTGCATCCTAGTGGCCTAACGCTTCCGGGCATAATCTACATACTTCCCAGGATCCCTGCTTCAAGATCCTGTGCCTGGGGGAACAACCAAGATGAACAACTAAGTAAGATAAGTGCTTCTTCCTTTTCTTTATTACTGCCTGCCTGCTTACTCCCTTTCGTTCCTGCCTGTACCTTTCCTTAAAAAAAAAAAAAAAAGAAAAAGAAAAAGAAGGACTAAGATACATGGAAAGGATCATGTCCCTGTGACTCAGATGACTGGGACATGGACCACGTAAAGCCCAGGACCTGGTTTTGTGACTCTGGACTAGGCTTGACTGTGTGTGTTTTGGGACGATGGTGCGGGGAGGGTGTGGGATATGGAGACCAAAATTAAAAAAATAAAAAGAACATGGAAGTAAATTTTTAAAAAACGCTACTTTCTTCCCTCTCTCCCTCTTTCCTTCCTTTCTTCTGTCCTCCTCTTCCTTCCTCCCTCCTTCCCTCCCTCTTTTCCCTCCTTCCTTATTTTTTTACTTCCATTTCTTTAAGAAAAATAATCTCAATTGAATTCTTTGTAAAAAAAAAAAGTCCAAAGAAAACAAGGTATTATAAAGATATAGGTTCTTTCCATCTATACATTATTTTACATTTTTAAAAGTACTCACATAAATTATGTCATTGCAGCTAAAGATTTCTTAGGAATATATTTTTGAACTTTGTTTTATAGATAAGGAATCAAGAGTCAGAGATGTGAAGTGCCTTGTCCAGGTTCACTATCTGGTAAGTGCACACTGACACTTAAAACTCAATTTTCCTGATAAAAATTTAGTACCCCATCTGCTGGAGGAAAACACTTTAGAGAAACAGAAAAAAAGGATACTACTGGAAACCAAAATGGGGAATACCAAGAAGCCAGGAAGAGAGGAAAGACTTAGTTATGGGTGAAGAGGTCATTGATTCTCATCGACCTTGGTTAACATTGATCTCCTATGGGAAGAATGCAATAACTAAAATAAAACAAGAGAAAAAAGCAACAAGTAGCATAGCAGTGGAAGCTAAACTGGGTGGCATGGGTCACAGGTCCTCTAGTAATTCAGAGAACTAGGGGATAACATGGATAAAAGTCATTAGGAAAGGTGCTTAGAGAAGCAAGAGCAGAGGGAGGAAAAACTGCGCTAGAATTCCAACCCTTTCCCTTAGTGTACGTGTGACCTTGGAAATGTTGCTTGATCTCTTATTACTGTTTCTTCATGAAACACAGATCAAGCTTTAATGGCAGCTTCCAAAGAGATGGCAGAGGGCAGCATCTACTTAGGAAATATTACAAGTCAGGAAATTAAAACCAATGTAGGAATTCACTTCTAGTAACAACTCTGCCCTTGGTTAGCATTTATTTTTAGATTTTCTAAACCTTTGCAATTTATTTCAGAGGATTCAAGCACCAAGTATGATTTTCCCAATGGGATGGAATGAGCTCCAAAGCATGAGTCATCACTTGACCTGGGTGATCTGCTTTTGCTGATGGTTCAGTTAAATGTTCCACAGGGTATTTCCTACTTCCTGGCCAAACTCACAGTTGGGGGAACAGGAGAAATATCAGGGACCTTTTCCAGGAAGACTGTTGAGTAACTATGACCAGGTGCATCCCTGGGCAGTGGTGACCCTGGGGGGAACAACTCCACACTCTCTAATGCAACATTGCTCCATGAGGAGCAGAGGCTCCCAGACAAGGGTGGAGGGGATGTGGGTAGGGGTGAGGGTGGGGCGGGCTGGAGGGAGCCAGTATCCCTTCCTGGAAGCAGGACAAGAACATTGGGAATCAGAAATGATTTCCCTATTCTAAGCTCATCAGAGATGGTTAGTCTGGGCTCTTCATGGAGTTCTCTGTACACACGGTGTGATTCCTGGGGCTTTGGGGCTAAAATGGAATCTTTTGGTGCAGCTGAATGTCACATCCAGCGCTCTCAGCCACCTCTTTAACAGCACTCCACAGAACTGAACAGATGCTTGCTAGTCCATCAGGGCTTTAAATGCAGTAGTAAAATGGTGATTCAGCAGATTAAGTGCAGACCTACACAATGCTTAATAGGGACTGAGTCCCTATTAGTATAATATGATTCTTTTTTGACTCAAATGACCAAGTATTTTCATTCCTAGATTCTATATGCCTCAGAGAAAAGTCAAAGCATTACAACAGATCAAGTCAAAACAGTAGCAGGAAACACTTTGCAATTTGCCTTTTCTTACTTAGATTGCTGCTGCTTTGTTTATCCTTATGGAAATATTCCTCGTTCTTCATTTCTGAATTGTCCCCTTTGGATAAACTGGTGGCCGCTGCTGCCGTGCTGGCAATGGTCTGTCATTTGAGATCTTTAGAGGTGTGGGCAGAATATTACCATGTTTTCAGGCTTTGCACTCCTTTCTTGAAGTGTCCATGAACTGCTTTTGTTGTTTAATGAGGGCCTCAGATAAGGAATCATCAGATACCGTTTTCTAATCGTACATGCTGGTGTTCTCAGCAAACCTCACATTCCTGGGGCCAGGCTCTGTTGCCTGCCCATCTGATGCCCTTTGAACCATCCCATTATGATAGCAATCTCTCTCCAAAACTGGATTACCTATTAAGCAAACAAATGTTTTTGCAAGTTCTCAGGACCTTACAATGTTACTTCCTCCCCTCCCCATTATATGATTACATTTTCTTTCTTTTTAAAAATTGTTCTTTTGATTTACCAGCTATCAATCTTTCAAAAAAAGTTTTCAGTTAACCCTTTTGTCTTTTCTGTTTTGCTGGAAACCACACCTAGTCTTTTTACTTAAGTAAAAGGCAATGAAAATATATTTTCTAAATATTAATTAAAATCCAGGTTAAATAGAAATTAAAATCCAACAAATCTACAGAAGTAATAGAAAAATTGCAAGCTCTGTTTAAAGCTTATTTAGAGAAAAAGTTCATGAAATTTTCAATGGATGGGTCGTCTGTGTAGCAGTCCCTTGATTTATGCCATATTGCTTTGTGGCAATAAATAGCAACATGACAATCTAACTCCTCCATGTACTTATTTCCCTAAACAGGCTCTTTGGGTTGTGAATATTGGTTTAATAATATTTTGTTCCGCACGCCCTGGTGGTGCAGCGGTTAGGTCAATCACCTCTGAAGGAGCCAGGTGACAAGCCCCTGGGTTCGGGGAAAACAACCAGTGTGAACAACTAAATAAAAATAAAATAAAATAAAATGCTCCTCCTTTCTTTCTAAAACAAAAAAACAAACAAAAATTGGTTCAAAAATTTCATACTTTGTGTTCTCTTTCTCAACTCTTCTTCCTCTTCCATGTTTTAAAGTGTTGGCTATTTCTCTCCTCTTCCTTCAATTCAAACACACTTCTGGAAAAGATCAGTTCAATTTCATGGAATGTATCTTCATTCTTTCCCGTTCTCTTTCTCTTGAGACTTCCACAATTAGGAAATTAAAAATGCATCACTATGAATAAATCTCCTCATTCAAAACATATGAGAATATCTGGTCAAACCAAACTACTCATGAGACTGTTTAAATCATTTGATATACTGACTGTGACATTGTCTTATTTAATTTCCTTGTGCTCATCTTCCCCAGTAGATTCAGTTTCTTGACTTTGTAAATTATTCATCTTTATAATGGCCTCCCCACTGAATCTCTAGCACAATACTTTCTATATAAATTCTTAATACGTCTTTATTGTATAAATAATAAAGTCTTTTAGCTACAAAATTGTCTTCAAATTCAGGTGGAAATTTTCCTGCTTCGAGATTATTCTGTGTTGTCCTTAGTCCACAGCCTTTGACAATTTATCTCCTTATAAAATAGAGAGAAATTGATGCTTCTCCTGTCAGTATTTCTCAGGAAAACAGGACACACATAATGACTGGCTAGCACCCTGTGTGGGTGTGGAACGGATGGCATGGCCTTACTGTCCTTTTTTAAAACTCAGTTCATCGCTCTCTCAGAATGTCACATATTAACTTCATGACTGTGGCTTGCTTTATTTTCTTTATTCTAGAAGTTGGAATCATTTTTGATAGGTCTTTTAGGATTATAACTATGATTCATTATCCACCATCTCATAATTTCTTCTAATTGTAATTACATTTTAATTTTTTAGCATAGTAACTCAGAAACAGTTTAGCAAGTCAAATAGTTCTAAGATGCTTCTAATAAAAGAGGCGGTTCCTTCTCCCTCCTCTGTGTTCCAAATTCCCGCTCCGCAGAGGGGATCCCTTTTAGCTGTCTCAGCTGTTTCTTTAGGCTTATTCCTTGCTGTTTTAACATAGCATCCATATTTTTTTTCTTTTTTCAAATATAAGTATTGCATATTGAATTTCCATGATGAAAGGTGGGATTTGGGTCTCCCTTATGCTCACAAACACATACAGATCCTACTGTCTTTGTACCCAATTACATGGTTGCTCTGTTCAACTCAATATTGAAAGTGTATATTCATAAGGTTTACATCTGATCACAGTCATGAGGCATATAGCAATGGGCCGAATGTTTGTATAACAGTGGTCCCCAAATTCCTGTTGCCTAATGGCACTGTAGTCCTTGCACTATCGTTTTACACCAGCATCAGCTTCATACCTCCCGTGCCTACTGCATCTCTTGATGGCATGATTTCCTTTGTACTTGGCTTAATCCTATGTTGCTTTGTTCAGCATGGCCACTAACTGTGCGAAATCCACTGCTAATGTTCCCATGTTGAGCGATTGAAACTGAAAATGAATTAATAGTGATTAAGAACTACAAATGTGGAAAATAGGTGATGGCTATTGCTTGCTGACTAGGCATGCCCCATTCTACCATAGCTTCCATGTTGAAGAACAAAAATTTGAGAAGGGCCTGTATCAGACATGGAGAAACTTCTAATCATTGAGATTGAAGGCCAGCTCCAGAAGCATAAATCCCTCAGAACCACGGCAGTCACAACCAAAGCAAGAAGTTTGTTTACAATGTTGAAAGAAAAGGCTGAACCCAGCACGATGTTGAACTTGCTGCTAACTCTGATTTTTCCACACAACAAAATCGCATAGTGATGTATTTCGCAGACTGTATACCTTTTATTAAGCAACACATCACTGTACATATTTACTATTTACAACTGAATCCTATAAAGCAATATTATTATATTTTCTTCCTTGTATTTATAAGATTAACTAAATTATTGTCTGTTTCTTTTGCTGCTTATTTTCCTATATTATATGATATTATCCCTGAAATTTCCCACAGAAATTTAAATTTCCCCCCAAGGTGTCATCAGTTAAGCTTTTATCTTTTGATTTGTTAATTCATTATAATTACCATCATTATTTGACAGCATCTTCCTTGGAGTGCTCTCAGGTCCCATGTGTCCTGATGGGAGTCAGCTAACTCCCTGGGACTTTCCTTCCCAACCTTCTGTGAATTCCCTTTGCTCCTCTCCTGGAATTTGACAACTGTTCCTCTTTCTTTGGTTTATTCCGTCAGCTAGATGGAGCTAATTTTTAGCTGCTTGAGCAATAATGGGAATAAATGGAGATAATCATCTTGAGAAATTAAATATTGGAATTTTTTCCTAACCTGTCACTTCATTGATAATTTTACTGGATATAGAATTATAAATTAGAAAGAATTTTCTGGAATCTTTGAGACTTCACTCAATGTCTTCAAGTTTCCTCTCTCTTTTTGAGAAACCCATACTATTCTGATTCTCAACAATCTATATGTAATCTTAGTCTAACGTTTTGTTTTGTTTTATTTGGATAAGATTTTCAACCCTAAATTCTATATTGGTATGCCATGGAGTGGTCTTTTAAAATTCCATTCATGATCCTTTTTATAATCACCTTTCGATCTAGAAACCCAGATACCTCTACTTGATCACTTGTATTATTTTTATGACACTTCCTTCTCCATTTCTCCTTTCTGTCTTGCTGTAATGCCTACTAGTCGGACGTTAGATCTTCTAAATGAAGACTCTGTTTTACTTTTTCTCCTAGTTTTGCATTTTGTCTCCTGTATTTGTATTTTAGTTGTATTTTCTAAGAGAATGCCTTACTTTTCTAATGTTTCTATTAATTGTTAAAAATCTCTGTTAATACAGCTTTATTTTTCAAAAGCTCAGTCTTTCTCTCCAAACATGAGAATGCCCTTCCTTGCTTTACCATTGCATTATCTGTTTTCTCTGAGGATTAAAAATATGCATATTCTAAATGTTTTACCTCCTTGAGTTTGTTTCCTATTTAGTGGATTTTTATGTCTTTCATGGTAAAGACTTTTCTCAAATGTCCAGTGGGTCTTGCCTGCCTTTTTATATTTAATAGAGAAGAATTAAAAGACTAAAACAAGTTCTGTATATATTGACTTCTTAGAGACAACCTAAATATTCTCAGTTCTTTACATTTTACTGCTGACATCTTATGCTAATGCACTTCTGTTGTTTACGAGGTAATTGTCTATGAATCATCTCATTTAGCTCTCTCAGTGTTCCTGGGATATAAGTGCTGAAGAAGTTAGTAATATGCACAATATGACAAGAATCAGGGTATCTGTTTAGATCTTTTGATTCGATTGGGTACTTTTTTCCTTAACTGTGGCAAAACAACATAACAAAAACATTACCATGTAGTCGTTTTAAGTGTACAATTCCATTGTGTTAAGTACAGTCACATTACTTTGTAACCAATCTCTTTTCATCTCACAAATCTGAAACTCTACACCGGCTTTAAAAATTCTCACTCTCTCTTGTCCCTAGCCCCTGGTAACCACTCTTCTGTTTGATGTCTCTATGAATTCAACTACCCAAGTATCTCATAGAAGTGGAATGATACAATATTTTTCTTTTCGTGATTGGCATATTTCTTTTAGTATAATGTCTTCGAGTTTCATCCATGTTGCAGTGCATATTAAATTTTCCTTTCCTTTAAGGATGAATAATATCAGTTGCTTGGATATACTGCAAGTTGCTTATCCATTCATCTGAATAACATCTTGATTGACATTTGGGTTTTTCTAACCTCTTGCTTATTGTAAACAGAGTAAACAGAGTATATTCACCAATTCTACAGTGAATGAAGACCTGGACTGATGGTGGTAAACTTTAATATTCATATATAGATGTTGATTTATAATGATGCACACCTTAATACAATGTTGTAATGAAAAGTTTCTTCAGTAAAATTAAGTTTTTAAAAAAGTTTTTAAAAAAGCCACCGCCACCGGAACAAAAAAACAGAAATACCTTTTTGAGTCCCTGCTTTGATTTCTCTTGTTTGTAAACCAACCAAGAAGTGAAACTGCTGGATCACAAAGTAAATTCTATTATTAATTTTTGAGGAACTCTCATGCTGTTTTCTGTAGCAGCATTCCCACCAACAGTGTCGACGGGTTCAAATTTTTCCACATCCTCACCAATACTTGTACTTTTCTGTTTGCTCTTTTATTTTGACAGTAACTATCTTAAAAAGTTATTAGGTAGTACTTCGTTATAGTTCTGATTTGCATTTCATTAATTTTTAGCAATATTGAACATCATTTCATGTACTTGTTGAACATTTCTATATTTTCTTTGGAGATATGTTAATCCAAGTCCTTTGCCCATTTTATAATTAGATCATTTGTTGTTTTTTTGTGTGTGTGTTGCAATGATGTATTCTAGATATTAGCCCCGTATCAGATAAATGATTTGCAAATAATTTTCCCTTTCCATGAGTTGCCTTTTCACTCCATTCATTTGTGTCTTATAATCCAGTCAAGTTCTCAGGGCATCAATATACTTTGTATCTTTAAGGGAATTTTTACAGAAGCAGTACAAGGCATAGATGGATTCATGGGTATATGGGTAGAGAGAGCCCAGTGATCAGAATACACATGTGAGGTCACAAGACTGCATCAAAGGGATAGATACTGAGCCCCACATTCTAAGAATGTTGTGGGAATGGAGGTACTTTTTCTTCTGCCTAAATCAAGTTTTGTGATGGAGGCTAAGGTAGGGTTATATCAATACATGGGAGCCATATAATCCCCGCAACGGTGAAAGAAATGATACCCATGGTTGAAAATTATTTAAACTCTGCCTTTTGGATTAAGTAACATATAAGAAGAAGTGGCAGTTATTTTCATTTCTTCTCTAAGAGATTTGAACTATTATTCGAATACTAATAAGTACCTGGGAGAGTCCCACCAGGTACTCAGGGAAGCATTTAAGAGCATCTTACCAAATGCAGATCCTGGAAGAACCAGGTACTCAGGTTAAGTTTATTATTTATTAATGAAATTCTAGACATTTAGTAAAAATGATCCAGGACCTTGGGTAACCAAATTGACTGAAGGTAAGCCTTATTTTTTTGTACATAAGAATGAATCTAAGAACTCCATGTACCAATGTCAGATCGACAGTAGAAGATTGGTACCTTTAGGATAAGGGCTAAAGTCTTCTGAATAAAGACAGAAATAAAACCAGGTTAGCAGTGAGCCAAGATTGGCAGATCAAAGTTGATTTAACAGAGACGTTAGGGATTAATTGATTTTTTTTATCTGAAGTCCACAATTTTTATCCCCCCACCTTATTTGCATTTCAAGCATCTGTCTCCCAGAAAAACCATGTGTGACATTACTTATATATTCCCTTTATATAGATTTCTATATAATCAACTCGCTTTATAAGTTTTCAATTAATAAACTTCTATAGACATAAGCAAAATGTTCTTCCAGAACAAATTGCTCAGGTCCCACTGCCAACAACAAAAGACACCAGTGATCTGTATTCTCATTTTAGATTCAGTCATCACACTGTTCTTTCGTCTGTGTTTGTTATTGAGCTGTTTTGAGAACATTATTGAACTAGTAATATTCGAAAAGTACTGTTGAGTTCATCTTGAAAGCATTCATACCAGAGGCTTATAAGAAAACAGAGGAAGTGACTTTGAAAAATTGAAAGTAGTAAGGAAATGACAAATACAGCACATATCCCTGAGATGAATTGTTTGACAGTTGGAATTATTCCCAAGGATGAAAAGTGAATCACCAATGAATGACAAGGCTTAGGCCTATTCGATTGACAGTATCAGGCAAAATGAGAAAAAGAGATTTATGCGATTGAAAGATCAACCTTAGAATGAGGGGTTTTTAGTCAATTCAGGAGACTTTTTAGGCTTTAGTTTATACTAAGGAGTCTAAAGCTAAGAGTTAGAGAACTTGAAGGGAAAACAAGGTGACATTATTTTCACAGAAACTTTTATCATAAGCAATGAGTGATTGATTAACTATCGCTTCAATTTGCATAAAATCAAAGTGAGAAGTGAGAGACGTATATGGAGCTGCCCGGTATCTAAGGAGTTAATAGACGTGCTTTCAAAAATCCTCAGGGGTTGGGATGGGGATTAACTATCCAAAAATCTTCAAAAAGCTATGCCTAATTTTAATGCTTCAAAGACATGATCCACACCCACTTTGGTGAGAATGAATTCTGGAATTTTAAACTTAAAATAACCTCCCTCACTTTGCATATATGAAAAAATGGCTTATCAAAATTTCTTTTAAAATAGAATTGGTCCTTCTGTAAATCTGTTAAATTTTTTCCCACTTTGTTCTGTATCACCTGAAAACTTGATATAAATGCTTTCTCTATCTTCATAGGTATTTTTGGTAAAATGTGTTAGACACCATCAAGGACAAAGCCTAAAGACATGCACTCAAAGAGCATTCCTCAGAGTGTGCTTAATGGGCTCTGCAGAAAAAAAGATTCCATGATATATAGCTTTGGGAAATGCTAAAATATTCAGTTAATGAAAGTTATATGTTTCTTCCTTTTTATTTTTTTAAAGGAAAGGTGGAAAGGTGCAGGCTGGAAGAGAGAGAAGGAAGAGACATGTTTTTTAAATTTGTATTTAGTTGCTCAATTTGGTTGTTCCCTTGGCCCCAACACATGAACCTGGGTTGGGTTCTTGGGATGTAAGTGGACTGAGCTCAGCCAGAGATAGCGAATCTAACCATGACTCTGCCAGGGCACACAGTGGAGATGCTTCTTTTTTGAAAAAGATGCATGAAAGTGATTGTCATCAGAATGAAAGTTGTAGCTGACTTCTAACCACAGAGAACATTACTGACCAAATGCTCCAGCTGCTGCCCTCCAGAATCCATCATCACAAGTGCTGAGAGCAGGGTTCCCAGAGGCTGCACACTGAGCTCAGCAGGGAGCTAAGACAGATTGACTACTGGAAGACACAGAGTTAAAAGTTACTAAAGAAAAACAGGTATATTTTACATGAACCTTAAGAACTATTATGGAGGAAAAGACAGAATATGGGAAAAGTAAACAGAAATAATATCTGAAGGCTGATGCAAAGAGTTTGCACTATGCAAAGAGATCTTACAAATTAACAAGAAAAAGACTTAGAGCCCAATGGAAAAGTAGGCAAAGAATATGAACAAGCAATTCACAGGACAGAAACTCCAAGTTTTTCATATGTATATTATATATCTATATATAATACACACTCATACATGTGTGTATGTATTATATATCATATCTATTATATTTATATATGCACATATAGAGAAAGTATATATATAATTTTGTATGTGTATTATATATGTGTGTATACACACATACAAATAAGGACATTAAAATTTACTAGTAGTGGGAAAATCACAAGTCAAATGACTTACATCCAGTTTTAATAAAGAAGACTTTTTTTGCTAGGCATTGATGTATTAATGCATTAACATATTCCCTCACTTAGTGCTGGAAATGTGGAGATATGTGTATATATATATATATACAGATAGATATCATTTTACTGGAAATCAATCTGGTAAAATCTATTAAAAAGTAAAATAAATTGCAATCCCATTCATGGGAATATTTCCCATAGAAACAAAAGTATCAATATCATAAGGTTAGATGGATGTATAAAATGTTTATATAAGTTGTTTGCAGAGTTAAAAATTGTAAGCATTGTATAGAGAAATTGTTTAATAATTTATGATGCATCCACTGCTGCATGGAATTTTAGAAAGCCATCACAAAGAATAAATTAAAGCTATGACTAAGGAAGAAAAAAGATACAAAGACATTGCATAATACCATATTCAGAAAACAAAGTCAAAAGACTGTATGTGTGTATTATATTTTATGAGCTTAGAGGAAAGTAAGGAAGATTTCACATCACATTGGTAAGAAAACTAAATTTGGGGCTGGTTACTGAGTCAGCAGTTGGAAAAAGGAGGAGAAAAGTGAAAAAAATGTCAGACAAAATACTCAACATGTTTGATTACTATAAATTAAGTTAACATGTCCCATTAACACAAAATTATATTCAGGCACATATTTGTGAAAATTAATTAAATTTGAAACAAATGATTATAAATAAATATAAGAATTTTTTGTAGTATAATTGGTTACAATATTTCATAAAAATAGTTACAAAGTCAAATATAAACTGTGGCTGTCTCTAAATGAAAAAAGCAGAAATGCAAAGATTGACAGACGCTGTGTTATACTGAAAATCATAGAGCACAGTGTAGGAGATTTAGGATTATTTCCCATTTTATTTTCTAAATTTGCCTGATATTATTATATTACATAAAAAAAAGAATTTAACAAGTAATAAAAATAATGATTAGAGATCAGAAACCATGTGTCATGCATTTCTTGAAATTTGCAAAGACGCTATAATTGCTTCAAAATATAATATTGTTAGCATCTGGTCCTTACCGCCCATCACCACCAAAATTCAATCATGCTTGACAAAATGATACCAAAAGGACAAGGCTTTGTTTAAAACATCTATATTTTGGGGTTTGACTGTTCAAAAAGTAACCATCTCAACCTCCCAGTGGAGTGGAGCCTTTATTTATTTATTTGTTTGTTTTTACAATTTTTTATTGCAGTAACTGACTTCACATGTTAAAAAAAAAAACTCATGTTGTTCCCCATATGTGCAGTTTTCTCCATTCCTCAGATATATGTCAACACACCCTACCCTCGACCACATCTCCAAGTGTTCTTCACCATTGTCCAGTGGGCCCCGGCCACCGGGGTTTTTTCAAAGGGCAAGGGGTGGGGGCTGGCGGTGAGAGGAGATGGACTGAAGGGAGGCGGGAAGGTCTTTCCTGGAGGAATCAAAGGGGTAGGCAGATCTGAATGGCCCCAAGGGGATCAGAGATTTGGGAAGGAACCAGGCTCCACGTGCACCCAGAAAACAGCTGCTCGGCTTTCCATTCTGTGCCTTGACCCAGCTCCCCCGACAGCCCCACCCATTCTGATTCTAAGCAAATTTCAAGGAAAGAATAAGAGAAAGATTGCGAGAAAAAACAAAACAAACAACAACAAAAAAACAGGCTTGTTATTTTTGTTCATCATTTTTAAAGTCTCCTTCAATGTTATTTAATGGTCATTTCCCATTGTCTTACTTTGTGTTCCTGGAGAAAACTGAAATCATAAGATGACAAACTAACCTGTAAAATAAACTGATAAACTTCCAGAAACGCTTAAAGTAAATGTGTGCATTCATGGAAACCCTCTTAAAGAAATCAAAGAGAACTTGGGATGACTCCTGAAGAAATCAGCTATTCCATAACTTTTGTCATTCTCCTTTCTCCCACTCAGCGGGTCTTGTTCACAAGTGACTAACTCTGAGTAGGGGTCAGAGAATCAGGTTGTGTGAGATGGTAACAGGACACCAGCAACAGTGTTGTCATGGAAATGAAAGAAGAGCCTAATGGAAAGGCAGCTCAGATGATCACTCACACCCCGGAGCCTGCAAGCGTCCCATTATATGGATTCCCTTAAAGTCATCTGGTCTTTGAAGTAGATTATAAAATATCAGTGACAAAAGTATTTGCTCACCTGAATGGTGTTTCCCATTATAATGGTTTAGGATAGATGTGGCTGGAAGGAATAGTGGAGAAAAGAGTACAGAATTGGTTCCTGTCTTATTCCCTCTTGGAACATTTTGGTTTCTCATATTTCAAAATGGCAGTGCTATAAAAAGTCCAGGAATGTCGAGAGAACAGACCCTGTCAAACAACAGGGCAACTGCTTCCACAGGAATCCTCCTAGAAGACTCCTTGTCACTCAGGTTATCTCATTTGACCTTGTATTTCCCCCATAGCTGGCACAATATAGCAGAAACCCAAAGTTGCTCTCCTAAATGTGTGCATTAAACAATGAGCTTTACATGAGCCTTGATTTCTGTCTTGAAGAAGAAATCATTACAGCCTTTCTGGGGGAACAAACTTTTCTCCACTGAGAACATAGTGATTCTACAAAATGGTTGGAAGGTCTCCCTTTGTGCATGACTTCCTGCCTGTCATGAGCTCTCAGACTTGTAGGGAAGGGTGTGAGCCCAGACTTTCTTCCTCTCACACTTGCCTGCTCAATTGGTCTTGATTCTAGTAGTCTCCAGTGCCTAAGGTGAGTCATGAATACTCTGTGAGCCAAGTTCCTAGGCTTGGGACACCTTCTTCCAAGTGAGACAATAATGTACCTGGAAGCACTCTGAGGAAGAGGACACTTGAGAACTGATGTCTCCGAATGTCTTCCTGTACATCACTTGAGAAAGCGATCGCCTTGTAATTCACAGGTGTGTGTCTCCTAATTGCTTCCTGAGCAGTTCTAAATGACAAAGCATGCATGTTGGCAGCAACCTCCACTTCTCACCTACTCCTCCAGGCCCAGGAGAGCACATTTCACTTCACTGCAGTGCTCACAGGAACTACCCAGTTCATGAATCGCAGACCTGGCTTGCTTTCACAGGCAGGGGTCTCAACAGAGCACTATAATATAATGAGACTTGGTTTTCCCATTGATTTTGTCAAATCCACACATTGCCTATTGCAGCCCATTCTCTCCTTTCTACTCTACCTCTCCCCGCCCAGCTCTGAACGGATTCCTCAGATAATGTCTTCATAACTTTACTGAGCCAAGAGAAGGAAGGACTTTATTCAGTGTGTATTTGACCTAAAGGACTTGGCCTAAGAAAGAAGCTCCCAATTCCTTTCACTAGGAAAACAGAGCTTAGAAAGATATTCCTGAATCAGTTTTACTCACAGAGTAAAACCTACATAGACAATCACAAAATTGAACTTCACCTTGTCTAAGGAACTTGAACGTAGGATCCCCTTGCCACTTGGATCTGACTTTTCCATTTTCTCATGTATTAAAGGCAACATAAACTATTTTTATTAAATTAAATAGCTCTTTTACGGTTGAATGCAGTCATCCTGTCCTGTGTTTTATGCCTGGATGGGCTCCTAAGGTCAAGTGAGCACATCATGTC
Source organism: Solenodon paradoxus (assembly GCA_004363575.1). Taxonomy (NCBI): domain Eukaryota; kingdom Metazoa; phylum Chordata; class Mammalia; order Eulipotyphla; family Solenodontidae; genus Solenodon; species Solenodon paradoxus. The sequence goes on along the minus strand of RJWH01001220.1, from coordinate 119,602 downwards.
GTTGTACCCATGTCTGCTATAGTTGTCTGTGGTCCTTAAAGCAATGAGAAACAAAGGGGATTGACTCAATATTTGTAAATGATTTGATCTTTCTAGAATGCCCCGGCAGAGGGAAATACACAGAAAAAAACAGTGGGCAGCTTTACTTGGAGTGACAATCAGAAGAAGTTGAAACAGCTGAACCACTAAAAAGTGGCTTTGACATTGGCACTGTTTGCGAAAGGCTTGCACAAGTATCCTTAGAAAGAGTTCACTTTCCTCTACTGGGAAGATCACAGGTTTCCTGGCATCACTTGGGGAGAAAAAAATAAAATTCCCTTCTCAGTACTGATGAAGTATGAGGACTTTCATGACTCTCCCGCAGCACTGTGACAAAGGGTCCCTTTTTTCTGCATCGCACCCTCCTTCTCTCAGTCTTGCATTTTGCATTTTGGTTCGTCCCTGATGCTCAAGGCTGCTCTTCTTGCCAAACCCAGCACAGGCCCCCCAGCACAAAGCCACCGTCCTTTCAACTTCATTGTGGACTTTGCCAGCAGCATTTCTTCGGTTCCTGCTGCTTCCGTTCATGGGGTCCTAGCAAGTACATCATGTTTTTGCAGCTTGTTCTCAGATCAAGAAAGGGCCTACTGGGAGCAAGAGAATTTATTCAAAGTCACAGTCAGAACTTCTGCCAAATGAGAGCCCTCCTTCTAGAGGATGATGCCTCAGTCCTCTGTTAGCACGTGAATACCAGGGAGCTTGCCTGCTCTTCTTCCACTTCCTGCCAGCTCCTGAGGAACTCAAGGTTTACAGTAAAGAAAAAAGAAGTCAAGTTTGCTTCTTTCCCAACTGTCTTCAAATGTGCCCATCCACAATGAGTGCCCTCTCCTGATGACCTTTGAGTGCCTAGAAAGTCCCGGATAATCAGACCTTCCTGTGATCTAGCCCAACTCCACTCTGGGAGAGGATGCACAGAAGATGCTCTTTACCCTCAGACTGCCTCATTTATCTTCCAGTATTAAAACACTCCTTACACGACTTCCTGGACCCCAGAATCCTCGTCAGAAATCCATCGACTCCCAGAGGGATTTACAAATAGCAGGGATTCTTCAAGCTCCTTAAACTTGTTGTGAATTGTTCCATAGTAATTTTTATTTTCCAGAGGTGAGAATTCACAGTGTCTATTGTGAATTCGTAGTGGTCTGAAATACTAAAAAGACTGAAAACAGATGTTCACTTGGCCTACTTTTCTCATTCTGACATTCGATGAGACTCTGATCATGTCTGTAGTTTTACTGCCAAACCCAAACCTAAACAACATTTATCTCAGAGTGATCATTTCATGATGGAATTTCTGGGCTTCATTTGTGTATGCTATAGAAGGTGCTAGCAGTCCTCAAGAGGCCACAGCACTCCCTTCACCTTGATAAGATTATGATTTACAGCAATTTTTGAGGGGTATTAGTATCAGAGATTATTTTCTATTTTTTACACTGTCTTGATAAGAGGTTTCCTTAAGAAAGACAGAAGATGCTTTTTGCTCCTGGAGACTATCCAAAGACCTGATTAAATTCTACCCCAATCCTTGCCTTCTCCTGGCCCAGTTTTTGTCTTGAAAGATTAGTACCCATTCCTGTAGGATGGCAGAAGGACGACTTCACCCCAGGAAAGCTTCACAGGAAAGTGAAGAAGGGTCCTGTCTAACAGGGATGATAGAACTCACCAGGGGACAACCTCCTACCAGTGGAACTGGAAGATGGAGGGCCACAGAGATCTCAAAAGAAGAGACCCTGTCAATTCAGTGTGCTTCCAATTCCAGTTGCCTCTCCCCCTTTAACACTAGCCTGTCTTTCAGTACACTCCACTCTGAGCAAATGCCTGATAATGATGCTTCTCCACCCAGACCTACATTCTAACTTCTACTGATAACATCTTGTGGATGCCACTTGAATATTCAATGAGTATCTCAAATCCAATATGCATGTGACTTGACTTGATCTATTTCCTTTTGTCTTGTGTTCTCATCTGGTTCTGTGTGCAGCCCGCCTTTTACGTGATGTTGCCACAAAATCCGGGAATTACCCTGGAATTGTTTTCCCCAGATCTCTGTAACCAGTACACCAACAAGCCCTGTCCATTCCAGCTCCAAAGTGTACCTTGTATCTGCTGACTTCATTCTATTACCACTCCCTCTCTCAGTGACTATTATGTCTAGTGAGAATATTACACTCCTAATATGATTTCCAGATTTATTCCACGCTCATTCCTTTTACTTATTGTAATGAGAGTGAAGCTTTAATAATAACAAGCTGGTCACTTGTTGCTTAAAGCTGCAACAATGGCTTATGACAGGTAGGCTACAGCCAATACTCTTACTTACCAACAATGTTTTCCATGAGACTCTTAACCTTTGCACGAGTCTCTTGTCTTGTCCCTCCTGGATTTGTTCTCTCTAGTCATACTGGACTTGTAGACCCTACAAAGCATCCAGCTTATTCCTTTGCATTAATAGACCTTCTGTCTCTTTCTCTCTCCCCATATTGAGGAGGTGAGAAGACATCTAAGTATCATACTGTGAGGGGAGCAGGATAGGAGCATCTTTCTGGTTGAGACTGATGTGAACATTTCTTTCCTCTACCATAGTTCTAGGAATATTCACTATAAAACCTTTACTACAAGCATTTTCACTGCAAGCGGCCATTAGGCAATATTGCTGCAAAAAGAGATAAAATCCCTAGCAATAAAAAAGGGGAATTAATTAAAAAGGAAATAATGACACAACTTTTCTTTTTTTCACTAGAATTATTTTCTTCTTTAAAAGAGGTATCACCTTCCAAATGCTATGCTAGGATGCGTATTTATAACTGAGTTTTGTATTGCTTTCTGAAGGCCTGCTGTCTGACAGACATTAGTGTCATAAGCTAATATTTATCATTATATTTAATGTGTATACAACTGGAAGTAAATATCTGGACAACATGCAAGTGATCCATATATGCCCATATATATATATGTATGTAAGTATGTATGTTATATATATATATATATATATATATATATATATATAGTGTATTTTTTTCCCCAACCAGGTCACATAAGCTATATTTGACCAGAGATCAGAACACTTGCTACTCACTCTGTTCATTGTACAGTCTTTGTTGTTTTACGCTCAGATCTTTTCCTCACCCTGCTCTTCTAAAAATTACATTTTTACAGCTCCCATGTCCACTGGTTTCTAATTTGGGTTCAGAAAATGGCAAAGGCAGGAGACAGGAGGATGGGAGAAAGGGGAAACTCGGGGTGTTTCTATTCTCCTTTCCCTGACTCCTAGCTGCCAACAATGGCCTCATCTTCCTTGAAGTCGCAGATCCCACCAAATGGTCCTGCATCCGTGTGTCTGTCCAGGGCCACCTCATGGATCTCCCTCCCTGATGTGATTCTGAATTTACATTCTGAGCACACAGTATTGGTCTCTTAAAACTGGGTTTAGAAAGAACTGCAAACTAGATGACTTAAAACAATAGAATGTTGCCCTCACAATTCTGGAGGTTAGAAATCTGAGATTCAGGTGTTAGTCATTTGGGCCATTCTCCCTGGAGAATGAGAATCCTTCCTTGCCCTTCCCTAGCTTGTATTACTAACTGCAGTCCTTGCTGTTCTTTGGTCTGCAACTGCCTATCACTCTAATCTCTGTCTCTGTCATCACATGGCCTTTTCCTCTTTGTTTATCTCTGTGTCTCCTTTCGTCCTATAAGGATACTGGTCATATTGGATTCAGGGACCTCCCTACTCTAGTAAGACCTCATATGAACTATTATAACTGCAATAACCTTATTTGCAAATAAGGTCATATTCTGAGGTACTGAATATATCATTGGAGGAAAAATGAATATATTATTTCGGGGAAAGGGTGTACAGTTGAATGTATAACACCCTTCTACCTTTGGGTGGTAACCAACTTCTGTTGCTAATTTTTGGGTTCATTCACTGCCCCCTGTTGGTCATTTTAGCTCTTCTGACACCTTCGTAACTTGTTCCCTGTTAAATTCCTTCCATTGATTTCCCTGTTTTGGGTATTACTTTCCTAGCAATATCTTGATGATACATACACTGATAGATACATGATAGATACATGTCTTTTTTGCTTTCTTTCATACCCATATTCTTTCCTTATAGATTTAAAGAACAACAGAAGATGATGAGCAGCCTTCCCACCTGAAGAATCAGAACAGATGGCTCTTGCCCCCACCCCCACAAACACAAGCTGTTAAAGGATGTTTATTCATTTCAGAAAAATCTTGAGCCAACTAATATACACAGGAGGACATAATACATTTTTTTGAAATTCTAAGTGAGTAAGACATTGGCCCCTGAACACAAAGAATGCTTAATAGATGTCAAATAGTTGGCCTTATCAGAATAATTAAACAAACCAAAGGAGCAAATCTGGATTATTCTCCTTTTTCTTGACCTCCATTATATATCCTATATACTATTATTTATCAGCAAATTGCTTTTATTTTGATTCGGTGTAAGTCTTTGTTTTCTTGCAATCAAGTTCATGCCTGTGAAAGAGTTACAGAAGTAGAAATCACCATTGGAGCCACAGAATGGGGCCTGGAAACATTCATACTCTCTTCCCTCTATGTTCCTTCTCCTCAGGTCTGAGAGTGATGTTCTCTGTGGGCTCACTCAGTTGATTTAACTCCCTATAACCTTGACAAAGCACCACCTGGGGAGGTAACTTGTTCTAGGAATAATGACCACTACGAAAGGAATCTTATAGGGAGCATGGCTAGTGAATGGTGGTCTATGAATAGGCTATGCAAACCTTCCTTAAATAATAGAATTGGAACTTTTCTTGGCAGGATTTATGTGGCACTAAATTCAGAACATGCAAAAGTGCTCCAGTTTCATCATTACTGAAGACAGGACAGAATGTGCAGTCAGATTCATTCATTCATTAAGTTGGTTATTTGTTCAATCATGTTATTTGTTCAATTCATTCAAGAATAGTTATCCAGTGCCAGTTCTATGTCAGGCCCACTTTGAGACTATGGGAATTTATAGCATCAAACAAGACAATCAAGGTTTTCACTCTTAGAGAGTTTAAATTCTAGTAAGAGAAAGATAATTGAAAAAAATGACACTGAATCATAGGGCTTAAAAACTTAAAATAGTTCAATGTGATAGAGCCCAGATGGCTGATTGGGAATTACCCTTGATGTCTCTCTCTCTTTGGTAAAGGTAAAGCCTCTTCAGGATTCCATGTGAGCTGGAATCTGAACAAGAGAGAGCCAGCCTTGATAGATCCTAGGGAAAAAATTTAGACAGACAAAACTTCAAGTGTAAATCCCACAAAGCAAGAAAAAGCTCAAGGAGTTTGAAGAACAAAAGAAGCCTGGACACTGAGTATGTTGAGCAGTGTAACAAGAAATAAGATATAACTGGAGAGGCAAGCAAGCCAGGTCAGGTAGGATCTGGCTGTAAATTCAGTGTTATTCAGTCATCAGTGGAAATTTTTTGCTTTTAAAGCATGGGAGAGGAAATATATAATCTTTCATGTGTGTTAGAGTAGAATGCCGGGAGAAATGAATGCAATCAAGATGATCAAAGAACCGTACAAATGAGAGGTCATCCCTGGGTCTGTGGTGGTGGCCATGATGATGGAGAGATGAGGGACAAATGCAGGGGGCATTTTGGAGATAGCGTTCTCAAGAACTGGCAATGAGCTGGCCATTAGAATAGCCCCCAGTGGCTCTGCATCCTAGTGTCTATACCTTTGTGCATCCATGCCCTCTTCTTTATAGTGGGCAGTGCCTGCTACTGGTTTCTAACGAATAGAATTTGGCAACAGTGATGGAATGTCACCTCTGAGATTACATTGCATAAGATTGTAATGTCTGTATTGCTAGCAGAGTCACTATTGTCTCTTAGCCGAACTGATTTTGATAAATTAAGCTGCCATGTAGAGAGGCTTATGTGGCAAAGAACAACTAATGCCCAAAAGCCGCTGAGGAGCGGAGGCTGACACACTGTCAATTTCCCATAATCTTGTCAATAACATGACTTGGATCCTTTCCCAGCTGAACCTCAGAGAAGACCCTGGTTGGACCAAGGTATTGTCTGCCACCTTGAGAGAGACCTTGAATCAGAGGAAGATGTTCCTGTATATCTAACACAAAAATGTTGAGCTAATAGGTGTGTTTTAGGCCACTGAGTTTTTAGTGTAATAGAAAACTAATAGAGTAATAGAAAATTAATGCTTAGGTTTTTTGGTGTAGGAAAATGAGGAGTCAAATATGATTTTTAATCTTGAACATTTGGATGGAAGACCTAATTATTTATGCAGATGAGGAAAGAACAAGCTCAGGAAGTGGATATTTCAAAATGCCTAGCACAGTGCTTGGTACATGGTAGGAAAAGTAAATGAACCTATTATTATAACTGTCTGACTTTTCCGAAAATGTAAAAAAAATCTACTACAGGACAGCAGAGCTTCTTGTACTTGTAAGTTTAAAAGGAATTCTCAGAGTCATAAATTCTTCACTTTGCAATTCTTGTAGAAGCACAAGTCCTCACATTCAAGAGATAAATTAAAGCTGTTTCCAAAATTGTTCATGCCTATTCTTATTCTCTCTATATATTTAATTTACTTCTGCACCCACTTATGTATCACCAGTCACCTGGAACGTAGGTCTGTCCTCTCCTCTAAATCCAGTCCTTCCCCAGTCCTCTGGATCCACTTGGCACTTTCTGCAATGATATTGAGCACACTCAATTTCTCTCAATGCTCTATTTTCACTAGAATATAAACAAGTTTCAGGCACATTTGTCTTAAAAAAAATTAATCACTTAGCTTTCCTTGAAATACACCTTCAGATCGCTCCCTTTTCCTTCATATCATGCTTTCTAGAAGTGGTCTGCACTCTCACCATGGCTTTACCTCATGGCCACTCCTTGTACTCTGTTTTTGGCTTCTGTACCTGCCATGTTACTTTCACTGTTCTACTTCCAAGGTCAACAAAGACTTTATTGTATTAAACCCAATGGATATGTTTTAGTCCTTCTCTTACTTGAGCTTTTTCCTCATTTAGCTGTGTAAACTCTAAACTGTAACACTTTCTTCTTCCTTCTCACTACCCCTTGCCCCCAGAGTTGGTCTCATCCATCCCTACGGTTTCAATGATCATTTCTGTGCTTACGTCTTCAGCCCAGCTCTTTCCTGGATTTCTGGGGTACATAACCATCTCTTTCTGGACCCCACATGTTCTTTAAATTAAGCCCAATTCATTGCTTTGCCATGGAATGGCTTCTCTCATTTAGTCTGTATGGATGGCATTACCATGATTAGGCTTCCTGAGCCAGAAACGCTGAAGCTGCACATACCTCCCCCACTGCTTCCCCACTTCAAAACCCTATTGACCACTGAGTTGTGTTACATAATTACTGCTTCTGCACTTCCCACTACTGGTCATCCTCTCTCAGGCCACTATCATCAAAGGCCTGGATTGTGGCACCAGCCCAATAACTGGTCATCTTGCTTTAAACTTTGTCTCTCTTAAATCAGTCCTCTGCATTTAAGTAATTTATTAAAACACAAATGAACTCATATACTCTTCTGCTTGGAGCCTTTTAGATACTCCCACCATCCTATGTTTGAAGCCCAAACTCCTCAGCATGGAGGTCACAGCTCTTCATCACAGGGTGCTTTGTGACTCCACAGCACTGTAGCATTCCTCACCTGGATACCACATTTCAGCCACACTCAACTATTCGTAGTTCTTCCAAATATTTCATGTTATCCCTCCATGCTTGCCCGTTTACAAGTTTTTCCTCTGTCTGGACTCCTTTCCATTGTCCTATTCAATTTCACTGGTGCTTCTGAGTTCAACTCGGATGACATCTTCTCTGGGGCTCTCTAGAACGTCTCTGGATTTTCCTATGTACCCTCATGGCATCTGGGAGAGCACTTAACTCCACTGGAACAGCCTCCTCCTGTACCTGCTCCTCCCACTAGAGTTTTCATTTCCTTAAAGGAAGATGTTTTCCCTTATTCACAACGATGGCTCCACTATCTAAGACAGGGCCTGGTAAATCTAGATAGGTGTTCTCCAAATAGTTGTGCAATGACTGTATCTACTGTAAAAGAATTAAGCAATACTGAAAATGTACAGCATAGCAGCCTTAGGAGAAAAAAATATGGAAAAGGAGACTCTTAGTATTCCTACTATATATCTAGTCCAGTTTAGCTTAATATATGGCACATCACTATACATTTTGATACCAGCTTATCTTGGAGGGTGTTAAGAGGACAGAAGAGACATAAATTATTCATTCAGGCAACTTTTATTGGGTAATCTAGATAACACTAGGCAAATGACGATGGTGTAACTCTGCACATGATGTATTCTTAGAGTAATTTTGATTCAAAGGAAAACTGAGGAGAAGGTACAGAGAGTTCCTACACACTCAACCCTCAGGCATGCTTAGTCTCCCCCATGATCAGCATCCCTCACCAGAACGATGCAGTTATTCTAAGTGATGAGCCTACATTGATACAGCATTAGCACGTAGATTCGATGACTTAGGTCAGGGTGGATTCTTGGTGGTGTACATTGTGTAGACCTGAAAAAAACTGTAACATATATCCATGAGTATAGTATCTGGCTTTAAAATTTTAGCTTATTTTATTGAAAGGAAACCATGACACAGACACAACACCTGAGAAGGAAAGGAGAAGGGAAGTACATGGAAGGTTTGCAATCTGCTCCCTACCACACCAGAAGGACTAGAGCAGACCCACGAGGTAGAGAGAGAACCTAAACATAAACTAAAGAATCAAGTAGAGCTAGAGTCATGAGGACCATACTGAGACATCAGCAGAGCGATCTGGGATAGCAGAATAGAAGTGTAACCAGCTTCGTCTTCATTTCAGTGCAGGTAACTGTCATCTTCATACCCAGAAGACTCAGAGTGACTACTGTAAGATAACTATAACCTTGGCATGGACTTAGAGAGCCCCGTCACCAGAATCATCTGCAGCAAAAGTGTGCTAGAGCCTCTCCATCAGACAACTGGTAGACCAGTTGTCTGGAACTGAGTTAGGCCTGGAACTGAGTTAGGAAGTGACCAGCAGAGCAGATGAGAAATTCTAAACCAATGGCACGTTGAAGTTGCAAAGGGATACCCAGATTCATAAATCAAAAGGAGATGAGAGGTAAAATAGATAAAACTGTCAGCTGAGGAAGGCATGGAGGAGGGCTCATTCCTGTTTCTAGTTGATTACTGTTTTGGGGGGATTACATGTAAGTCCTATGCATCTTTAGAAGTCAGGTAAAAATAAAGAGAAAATTTAAGAGCAATGATTGAAGGATAATTAGGAGACTGCAGCAATAGGAAGCCAAAGAAGTAGAAGATTTCAAAAGGAAGGGAGTGACCCACTTTACTAAATGCAGTGGGGAAGTTCAGTACATTAAGAGTGGGAAAATCACCATGTGAGGTCAGCCCTGAGCTCAGAGATCAAGCAGAATGGAGGGGAGCTCCAGATGGTCATGGGAAGTGCAGTCAGCCAGAAATGGCTCTTAAAATGTCTAGATCTCTTGGAAAGTCTCTCCAGTTCTCTAAGTAGAATACCAACCTATCAGCTTCTTAAGCAAAGTAAAGAAGGGTGCTCTATGATACTGCCTTTTCTTCCCCCTCTTCCTCCAGTGTGGACATACCCATCTAGCTTTGTGTTCTTCATACTTACCCTCCTTGTCCAAGCCACCCTCATTTCTTGCTTATTCTTCCCAAAGACTCCCTCTTTTCATTTAAATGAAAGGTGCAGGTAGGCATGAAGGCAAGGAGAAAGGCAGGCAGGAAAAAAGAGGAGGAAGATGTATTTTATTTATTTTATTTTGTTGTTTATCTTTGTTTTCTCCCGGGGCCCCAGGTCTTGAACCAGGACCTTGGTTTATATGTGGACTATACTCAGTCATTTAAATTGTTAGGCCACCAGCCATGTCTCTCTTTTCTGTAGAGTTCCCAGGATGATGTTTTTCAAATACAAATTAGACCATGTCATTCCTTTACCTGAAACTCCTCAGTGGCAGCCACTTTGCTGAGAATACAAGCTGTCCTTTATCTCTTAGTCAGAGAGACATCGAGATATCCCAAGACATAACCCCAACCCTCTCCACCATTACACTGCCATATTACTGACCTCCTTCTTGATACTGGGAACACATCAGATTGTTTCTCATTTCAGAATTTATGGGCTGGTGCACCCTGGTGGCTCAGGCATTATGTCTGTGGCCACAGCACAGTTCATGGAAAGCCAAGGATGGCTGGAAACATATTATGCTACAGTGTTTGCTCTGTACAAATGCAGAGCAGGCCTAGAATGATGGAGAATTGATGTCCCTAGAGATGACCTTCACCCAATAAGGAGTGGGAATTGGGGATAAACACTCCAATCTCTCTGCTCAGTGGGTGTAGAAACATTGGTGCCAGTCTGCAGAGGCCTTGAATATCAGACTAAGAAGGTTGCACTATATTCTTTGGATGAACGATTGCACACCTGAGTGTACTGCAGAGAGTATTATTCTCCTAAACACTCTTAACACTATACTTGGGATAATAGGCTAAGAAAGCTTAGATAATTTGTCAAAGTTTTCCAAATTCATCTGTGAAGTGGCTGGAGTCCAAACCAAGGTCCAAAGCAATGCTCCATCCATCTTACCACCCTGCCTGCTTCACTGGGTTAGAAGGGGACGGGCACTTAAATGCTATTCTATGAACATGAATCTGGTTCTAGAAAACAGGAAGGATTACAAGAGAGAGAAATTGGAAGCAGGAATATACAGAGTTGGATCCCTGCTGCTGATCCCCACCACTTATCTCAGCTCCCTACTAAGTGTCTCTGAATGAGAGGAATATGCATCCACGAGCCATTAGACACCCATAACATTCTTGTACAGATTCTGTAGAAAGAAATAGTCACTCATTCACGGTTTATGGGTAAGCAGAGATTTAAGGAGAGTTTTATACTAACAGGTAGAGAATTTTTTTTTCTCTCTGCCGTGATGGCTTCAGCAAGAAGCAAGCTTTTTTTAATTGTGAGAGTGTATCCATGTGTGTTTACATATAGTATGTGCATTATCTATGCATATGCTTTATATATTTACATAAAATGTAGCACTTCATATACACATATATTTCGTATGATATTTATATATAATTATATATAATGTATCATAATTTGTGTAGATAAAAATATAATATATGCAATGATGAGTCTTCTCAGTTAATGACAAGGCTATTAACACAGAATTATTTGTCAGAGTCAGACTTCCAGTGAATGCTTATCTACCTGGAGAAAAAAAATCTCAGATCCTGGAGGAAGCAACACGTCGCTGCATGCCTGAAATGGTTAACAAAAAACCACTTCACCAAACCACATTCTCTTCCTTTCAGCCCTCAGTCTCAACGCCAATTATCTACAGCATATACTTTGATAATATGCTTAGCTATGAGGTTTCTCTATCCATAGAAAATTAGAAGTGGAAAGTTCAAAGAGAACAAAGGGTAGTGCTAGAAGCTGTAAACTAAGAACAGAAAACCTGCTTTCTGTGGCCAGAGCAACCGGGGAACTCAAAAACCAAGGAGACTACATTACCATGGAGAAATGAAAACAGGCTATCAGGACGAGCCTGGCTTGTTATGTTGCATGTCCTCCATTTAAGTAATCAAGGAAGCAAATAAATTTTTGAAGGTCATTTACATCAAAATGGTTAAATTGTCAAAATTTTTATTTTGAATGCCAAGGTTTATATTGTTATAAAATGTGCTGATGTGAAATAACTTATTTCCTTAAATTGAAATATAAGAGATTACTACACACACACACACACACACACACACACACATATACACACATTTTAATGAACATTGGTAGACGGAGTGGATGAGAGGGCGGACTGAGCGTGCATGTCTACCACCACACACTACCCCACCTCCCCGCAAGTGCTTTTAAGTGACAGGAAAAAGAAATCTTTAAAAGACTAAACGAGACAGCACGGGGAAAACAAGGGGTGACATTGAGGATTTCTGAAATAGTGAGTAATTCCTGGAAGATGGAAAGCAGATGGGATTCAATTGACAGGATTCAAGGCAACCACAGGCCACCATATGCACAGAAAAAACTTACCAGAAAGGTAAGAGCAGATGTAGAGAAACCTCAAGCTCAGAGGGCAAAAGGTCCTTCACATTCAGCAGGTAATTTAAAAACTACCTGTGGAACTGTAGAGATGGTTACCAGCAACTCCCACTTCCAGAAGAAGAGCGAACTCACATCAGCTACCAATAAGGTATCGATGAATCTATTTCTTCCTCCACAGGTATAAATAGACAAGCAAGCATACCAGACTTTGTGGGCAGGGCAGGGTGTAAACCATTCAAATCAAAAGGAAGGTTAAATTGTTAAAACTTTTATTTTGAATCTACAAGATTTATATTAGTTATAAAATTTCCTCATATAAAATAGCTTGTTTCCTTAAAGTGGAAATAAAGAAGATTACTGCATACATTTTTTTTTTTCAAGCCAAGAACTGGAAACTACCTGTGTCCATCATCAGATGAATGGGTAAAGATGTGGTACATAAACACAATGGAATACTACACAGCCCTGAGAAGAGAGGAAACCCTGTCATTTGAATCAACACAGATGGATCGAGAGGGGATGATTCTAAGTGAAACAAGTCAAAAGAAGAAAGAAAGATACCAGATGACCTCACTCATAGGTGAATGTAAATAGACAAAGCAAAGGAACAGACTAAACAAAACCAACCTTTGAACAACGGCAATAGAACTGAACTGAGGTTACCAGTGGGTAAGAAGGTGGGGGTTGGAGCAAGTGATGGTGGGACCCAATGGACAATGTTGAAGACTGTGTAACTTGGTGATGGGCAGGGTGTGCTGACATATATTTGAGGTTCAGGGAATCTGCACATATGGCTTTATATTATTTTTTAAAGACAAGTTATCCAAAAATATTAAAAAAAAAACAAAAAAAAAAAAAACACAAAAAACATTTTCATTGTCCTGAGACCCAGTCTTAGATTTTTCAGGGAGTGGTCAGTGTCATGGAGGTAGCTGAGGTACAAAACTTTTGGCAAGGAAGAGGAGGAATGTTTAATTAGTGCAAATATACTTCATTGTCCTTAAGTCATAAAAATAAAATAATTTTCAGATTAAAACAAAAAGACAGAACATTGATCCCAAAGAAAATTCATAAAGGAAAGACACTTCTAAAAATACTCATTAATATCAACAAAGAGATTCAAGCCTCTATTGCACTATAACACAAGAATATTTTTGTGAGAAAATTCAAGAATATATTGCTAGGAAAAGAAACAAAGAACAAGTAAGAGTTCTTAGAATTAAGTTACAATAACACAACATTGACTGGAAGGAATGAATAAAAGAATGGACATAATAATAGACACATTAAGAATCTAAAACAGGTTGGAGAATTTTTCTGTGAAAGGTCAGATGAGAAAAGAGTTGAAAGACATGAAATTTTAAGAGGTCCAGTATCTCTAATAATTATTCCAGAAAAAGAGAAAATTGAATGGAGAAAAACTTTTTTTTTAAAAAAAGGAAAATTTATTATAACTAAAGAAAGAAACCTCTGTTAGCAGAGAAAGGACCATTAGCATCATGCAGGAGACATGGAAATTGACAAGATGTAGTTTGATACATTTCTATAAAGTCTCAGAGCTGTGGAACAAAGAGAGATCTCTAAAAACTCCCAGAAGAAAAACAGATTTCCTATCCAGAATTAAATTCATACTGTCATTGACATTCTCATCAACAAAACTGAATGTTAAAATAAATCCTGAGATGCTCTGAGGAGAAATTATTTTAAATCAAGAATACTATTTCCAGTCAGAGAGCACTAAAATGGGAATAGAAGATACAAGTGCTTGTCAACATGCAAGGACTTAGTCACAAAACGTCTAAAGGTAAGATTTATTCAAGGATGATTTGCAGCAAAATGAAACTCTGATTGAAGGAAGAATATATACAAAATGTGGGTTAAATAGTCATAAACTAAGATCCAGTAAAAGTTACAGGTAACTTGAGATGTACAGTAATTAAAAAGTTTTATGAAATCTAAACTAAATTCTTAATTATAAAATACAGAGATAGGTGAGAAATAGGCAACTCCTGCACTAATTTTTTATAAATTCAGATACTCTTCTGTTTCCATTTCCTGCTATTGAATATGGTTCACATAATGGCTACTGTAATTAAGAAGTGCCTTTATATATGTTGGTTAGCAAGAAAATTCATGGTTATCAAAAAGAATAACTTTCTAATTTTATTTCCATTAATATTTTCTGGTATAACATCAATATATTTTAAAGTTAATGAAGATTAGAAAAACAGTATATAGGAATGGGGTGGAGGGGAGACAGATGGTAGCGGAGCCCACTGGACAATGGTGAAGAACACTTGGTGATTTGATGGAGGGCAGGATGTGCTGACATGTATCTGAGAAGTGGGGAACCTACACATAGGAGTTTATTTTAATGTGTAAAAATGAAAATAATTAATTTAAAAAACAGTATATAACATGAAGTGGTAAACACAAGGTAAAGAGAAGTTTAAGAAGAAATTAGGTAATATATCCTGATGAGGATAAAAGTTATAGTCACCCAGGAATTTTTGCTGCACTTTTCTTATTGCCTTGTTACCCTGTCTGCTCATCCAGTGTCATTCATTAATACAAGCAGAGGCAAAACCTGCTGAGAGCAAAGAAAACATTTAATGTCATATACAAATAATTGAGAAATCATTTCTAAATTATTTAATATTTAAATATCTAAATGGACACCATTCATAATAGTAACTTATAGAATACCTAAGAATAATCTTAAGAAATGAGCAGGATGACAAGCCCTGGTGGAGTAGTGGTTTGGTCAACTGCCTCCAACCAAGGTAAAGTGCACATACATCTCAAGGACCTGGATTCAGGTCCCAGGTGAGGAAGAGCAACCAAGATATATAACTAAATAAAATAAATAAAATACTTCTTCCTCCTCTCTCTTCTTGCCTGCTTGCCCACTTGATTTCAATACTATCTGCACTTTTCCTTAAAAAATTAATGAATGAGCAGAATCTATGCGAAGAATTCCAGGAAACTTGACTGAAGAACGTAATGGAGATCAACTGGACTTACTCACTTCTGCTGTGGTCCATCTCAGAATCACACAGCTCTGTAAGTCCAAGCTTTCCAGTTCTGAAACTGAACTCTTCTTTCTGGGAGAGGTAGAATTAAAAAGTTAAATGATTAACTCCCTGAATAACTCCAGGCTAAGGATCTCACATGCTTCTAAAAATTGTCCTAAAGTCAGTGGGTAGGTCCAAACCCAGCTCAACCTTAATCCCTGATCACTTCTACCTCCTTCGCTTTTTCTAAAAACTATACTATCTTTCTTGTTTTGTTGCTAGGGAAAAATATTTTTAAAGTATTTACTAAACTACTCAAGCTAGAGTAATCATTTTACCATTCTCTTCAAATCCCAACAGTCCTTAGTGTAGACAGACTCTTGCATATTTTTATTCTGCATACTCTTTCGAAAAGTCTCAGCTGATCCTAAAATCTTAAGTTAGAACATCTACTTCTGAATCAAATATCAAAGCATATGAGTAAATAGCAATTTGAGAAAGGAAAATTTACGATGAAAAATTGACTTCTGTCTTTGAGAATCTGTTCTCTTCTCCATCATTTTGTTTATGCTTGGAGAATTTTACAAATAAAGGACTAGAAAGAATTTAAGATTACTTCATATAATTCCTATAGGGTTTTGTTTTGTTTGGTTTTGTCTTGTTTTGTTTTAAGATGGAAAAGTTGAAGTTCAGAGAGGTTATATGAATTACCAATAGACGCAGAGCCTGCTGGGAAGCTGGGTTTTCAGAATTGCAAACTGCCTTCAACACATTGCTATTCCTCCTCCATCTCTACTTTTCTGTTCTAGGAGGTTGGAAACAGAAAGTTCAAGAACAAGGAAAGAACCACTGATTCCACGGGACTTCACATTGCTGCATAGTTTAAAGAAAAATATCAAATTGCGAGGTTATTTAATCTGCCTAAGACTCCATTACTCTAAATGTCTAGTTACCTTCCTGATCTCATTTGTTGCAAAGATAGAGTTACAACCCAGACAGTTCCTCTCATTCCAGGTACTGAACTATTTAGCAATTAACCAACCTGTTCTTTGGCAAAATGATGATTAACTACGTATTGCCAATTTGTCAAATATCAACCTTAAAGTTTCTGCAACGATGTCAACAAAAACCAACTGAAAATTGCTTTTGTTACAAGCTTGGCTTACAGTCACCCACTCATCTTGGTTAAGATTCTGAAAAATTTCTGGGGAATTGCCAATTTGTGTTAGGGCTCCTATTTGGCAGTTCCGTCTGATTTTCTTTTTAATTCTCTAAGCAAAGTCAATTGAACTAAGAATATGGGGTTTAATCTGGCAAGATCTGGGTGCACAGTTCCTTGTTCAACTTCTGTTTTCATAAGTGGGGTTTTCACAGTCTTCCCTTCAACCCGCTTTATAGAACCTTGTGTAATTGTAAACCTTGGGTTATTAGGGTTGGAGTTTCTCCTAGGTACCTAAAAGGTATGAACTGGGAGATGTTCTTGGGTCCTACTAGTGTAGTTACCTAACTAGGGACATGTTGATACAATTAAATTTGGTGATCTGATAACAACAGAAGGCACTTTTACAGACAAATGGGTTATCATAATCGTTGCAGCATTAACATATTGAAAACTGACATTCACTCTGCCTTACCATCACCCAGCCTCAACATCATCACCATGCCCTTCTGGGAGAAGCAACAGCTCTGTTTTCAACCAGCTTGAATAGCGTTACAGTTAACTCCTGAGTGCCTGCCAACTGAGGCAGAAGACTTAAAGCCCACAGTATTCCCACTTTCTCCAATCTCGGGACATCTGTTTGACTCAGAGTTTATCCAGTGGGCAATGTCTACTCTGGGAGTTAAGTTGACCTTTTCAGAAACAGAACCAACTCTTTCAGATAACTTCGGAGGGATCAATTAACTAATTATTTTACTATTAACCTATAGTAAATTAATGCAGAGAATACATTTTGACCTCAATCATTGTGCATCATTGACTTTTCAAGTAACACATTAACTTAATGCCCCTTATGAGTGACTAGCGCAAACTTCAGCTGTCAGGGTAAGCACTCAACAAACGTCATGATGAAATGAACTCTCTAGAGGGTTGGTTTTTTTTTTTCTCTCTCTCTCCCAATTATCATTGAATGAGAAAGATTTTCTTGAGAGTGCATTTCCTATTTTGGAAAGCTATCAGGTTGCCAGGATGCTGGTAAGGACTGTTAGGTGAGTCACTAACAGGCTTCCTGAGGCCTGGTAGAGCACAGGTCCCTTTCCTGCTAAGCTCAAAGCCACGTCCCTGCTTCCTGTGACATGGGTAAACTGGCTGGTTTTCCCATTCCACTTCCCAGGTGGGGAAACTAACTTCTGGATACCGGCAGCGGTGAAAGCCGTACCAGGAATCACATAATGTAAAAGAAGTTTGCTCTCATGGAGCATAACTTCCAGAAGCAAACAAAAAGTGGGGGGATGGAACAGAGGCGTGGGTCTCAGGTGGAAGCTGATACTGGCTCCAGCCATCTGCTTGCAGTTCCTTACTCTTTTTTTATGGCTCTCCCTTTCCTTTCTGTAAAGTCACGGTCTGTTTTCTTCCCCGTGCCAAGTTCTTTCATATTTACTGTTTGATGTGAAGTGATTTGAATGTAAAGGAGTGTGTGGAGTCGAAGTGGAGAGGGACACTGGGTCTTCTGAGCTTTCATCCTTTTGCAGATGTTGGGCTGACACTTTAAAATGCCCTCCCCTTCTGCTGAGTGTTTCCATGTTGGGTCCTTGATCCATGTCAGCCCTCTCCAATGTCGCGCAGCACTCGAGTCAGCCTTTCGGGGGGAGGGGACACCACCCCCACATAGGACAGTGTCCTGGCACAAGCTGTGCCACCCCTTTGCTCCTCTGTCCCCCTCACCTGCTCTAGCAGTGAGTAGGCATCTACAGGAGCTGGGGCTGCAGTCATCGGCCATGTCATATACAACCTCTAAACAAAACAAAACAAAAACCCCATGTTCCTACTAGGGTAAATGTTGCTAAACAAAAGCAAACAAAACATGTTCTTGGCAAGTGGAGATCCTATCATTCTGAGATGCCTTCCTTTCCCCGTAGTTAACTTTAAGAGGCTATCACAGTCAGATTAATATGTGTAACAGATACTTCACAGAGCACCTGGGAACTGAGAAAGGCATGAAATGAATCAAACATAGTCCAGATTAGAGTCTCAAGGACAAAAATGTCTACAAGCAGAGTTATACACACTAATTCTAAAGCAAGACAGAAAGATCCAGAAGAGAGATGTTGGAGTTTAAAAAATGATGAGTCATGACATAACCAAAGGAAGATGGGCTGAGGTGGCAAGAGGGGCAGTATCGTGGGATCTAGAAGGCAAGTCAGTTAAGTGTGTATCAAAGTGGGTGAGATGTAAGAGGCGTTGGATAAAGGGACAAGAGGAGAACAGGGAGGAAAAGGCCAATTTCACTTTGGGTCCAGCGGCTTTCACTTCCTCGGTCAGGAACATGAGACTTAAAAAGTAAAAAATAATCAGAATTTACGGTCTGCAAAATGGATATCACTGCTTCTGTCACACACACACACACACACACACACACACACACACACACACACACTCACATGGCAGGTACAGGCAAGAGTGAAGGCGAGTAGACAAGAAGCAGACCGGAAGAGAGAGGAGGAAGAAGAAGTCCATTTGTTCTGTTTAGTTGTTCATCTTGGTTGTTTCCCTGGACCTGGGTCTTGAACCTGGTACCTTGAGATGTATGTGAACTATACCCAGTGAACTAAACCACTAGATGACCATCATGTGTGCCTTTCCTGGCATATTTAATGAAAATGGATTCAATTCTTCCTTCCAAAAGTCTCTGCAAATTTCCCATACTTGCAGCTGTAAAGATGTTTAGAGCAACTAAAGTGTTTTTGGATCACTTGTTCTTCTGCTAAGTTTAGTGTATGTTCTAAAGTGCCAGTGTATCACCAGATTGCAGTAGCAGTTTCCAAAGCATTTTCTCAGCTTGGGTGGAGAATGGGTAGCTGATACTCTGTTAGTTCATTTCCAGTACCAGAGGTGCAAGGTCTTCAGCATCTGCTTCTTTCTAAAGGTGAATCTGTGGGGAACACCTGCCACTACAGTAAGTAAACACGCTGCCCCCACACTCCAGGTATACCCCTGTGCCATGTCTCAGGATGAGAGTCCCACTTCATAAGAACAGACTTTGGGACAGACCAGAGGTGAGGGAGAACTTTGCAAAATAGGAAGTAAGAAACCTGGTTGTAAGGAGAAAAACTAGCAATTGCAATCAAGTCTTTAAGTGTTTTTATTTTATTTTTTTTCCCTCTGATCTTGGTTCCTGAACTCAGGTCCCTGGGCTTTACATGGTCTGTAACTTAGCTACCTCAGTTGTCCAAGCAACGGCGTGTACCCTAAATGCTGATCTTTTTAAGAAAGTGTGTGCCCGACCTAAGGATAGCAAACTTGTTACAGCACTGTGTGTGTTTAACTGGGGGAGCGTAGAAGGATGAAACATACTCCCACAGCATTCCTAGTGCCATGTTGTCAACAATGGTTCACAGCCATGCTGAGGCGTCATCTTCAGACTGAGCTCATTTCTTAGGAATACTTGCTCTTCGAATGCTTCTAGCTTAGGAAAAGCCATCTTATGATGTCTATTCTTCAATCCCTCAATACTTGGAGCACCATATGTCTCTTAGGAACTTTTTCTCTTGAGTTTGGTTCTGGCTAAACTCTCTCTACAAAATCAGTCATAGTATGAAAGACTGATATGTAAGTGATTTTCCCCTAAATTCTATTTTTTACCTCAAAATATCACAGTAGCACAAGGTTAAAAAGGCATCCCTTACATTGTTTTCTACTTCTTTCTCCCTGATAGAAATCAGATATTCTATGAGAAATTCCACCATCTTACTTGGAATTTCATTTATTTTTTGTGATAGCCAATAATTTTTTCCTAGTGCTCCCCTAATTTTCTCTCTGTGGTAAATCCCATAATTTCTTTCCCTAAGCTTAGATGTGAATTGAGACCCACTACTCATATAATTAATGTCATAACTGTAAAGTTGGAGCCCAGCATCAGAAAGAGCCTGAACAGAGATATGATTTCTATTCTAGAGTCAGAGACTCTGTCCCTCTACTATTTCCTTATAGTATAACAGATGATCAGGATCTAGGGCAAAAGCATGTGTACAGATTTGCACAAATCCACTATTACGTGTAGCAAATCAACTTTATCCCAACATCAATTAATAATCAAACTTATAGGTCTCATTGCCAATAATGTCATTTGTTTGTGGACGTCATGACATATCTTTTAAATATTTTCTTCTCTAGAATTAAATATTCCAAAAATTTTGGGTCTTTTTGCATAAAATTAACTTTTTAATTTACTTGTCAGTTTTGACTTTCAGTCAAACTACTTTTAAATAATTTTCTTATGCCTCTAAAGGTTAAAGTTTAATTGTAACACCTCTGGAGGACTATCTAATGCTGTTATGGTAGCGGCTTCAGACTTGAAGACTGACAACTGGGCACTTGAAAGGTAGAGAAAACAGCACTTTATTGCAAGCACCGGTGCTGGTCCAGGGGTATTGTTGCCCAAAGCTGGGCAAAGCGGGGGTCTAGGGAAGCTCCTTTCATACTCTGAGGTAATGATTCATCTCCTTGGCTATGTGTGGTTTCTACTGGCAACTCTTATCATTTATGTACAGCTGCAGAGTAGGGAGGCGCTGCTCATTTGTCCTTGGTCATGGTAACAGGACGTAGCTGCAGTCTCTGTACTATGATAACAGGATGTGGCTCCAGCCTCTGTAGTACGATAAAATTCCTGGCAGACTAACTTTTGCATTGGGGTCAGGGAAAAGGTCTTCTATCACAATGCCTAGTAAGATATTAAGACATTTTCTTGGTGTCCCCTGTCATAACTATATTTTTCTGAGTCTCACATCAGGTTAAAGGTTGAAGAACAATTTTGTGTACCATATTTGTATATAAAAGGCAGCCTAAAGTATATAATCTAGACATGGTTATAAATACTTTCTTGAACATTTTATGAATTTGTGAGACTCTCATACCGAATACTGTAATGGGAAATAGGATTGGCTTAGAAATTCTGAGACATATGGTTTCCCCTACCGTGTTTCTGAATCGTATTACTACACTTTGTTTTATTTTGAATCTTACTACTTAAGGCAGAAAGATTTTTTTGATGTACAGTTAAATAAGATCTTCCAAATCATAGTGATAATGTTTAATTCAACAGATATTTAGAAGCAAACAAATTTCCTAAGTGGATTCCATCTACTCCAGTTTTTTTCTTAGTGGATGGAAACAGTCTTTAAGGTTTAGGAAACCAGTTACCCAGACACACAGCTGCTTTACTGAACCTGAATACCACCCAGGAGCAATAATGGGAGATTCCCACCTCAGCAACCCATGTATCCATTGGAAAACAGACCTCTTTCAATGACAAGGCACAAACTACCTGCTGTTTGCAATTACTTCTTGCTTGATGAAGGCAGTGGAAGCTACAGGTGCAGTTTCTGCAAATTACGTGAAGTGCGGGGAGAAACCTTCAGAAATCTTCTCACTGTGGGGAGACTTTCAAAGGCATCTGTCATGACCGTAGGGGAGGGGTCTGGAAGGATTTTTCATGTTAATAAAGATGTACAAGGGAACTTGCACTTCGGGTCCCTGGTTTCTTCAAAGTGCTTTCTATTTTTGGCTTTTCATTCTTCTTTGTTAGAACCAGGAAGACATACATCAAAGACCTCTGATAGAAAATTTGTATTTCCTAAAGCTTCCGCACCCTTCCAGGATGGTAGCTTAATGACTTATTAGAAGCATTAGTAGAGGTTGCTTGTTTTTTGTTTGTTTTCATTCCTCAAGTTTTGCATAGCCTGATACACTGCCCCTTCTGAAAAGGGATGGCCAAATGGATAAATAATTAAAGAAAAATCGAAATAAACAGCAGAGAGATTGACATTTTCCATTGTCATCTTTATTTGTTAGAATCTGAAAGCTTCTATGAGAAGAAAGATATTCAACCTTGGTTATAGGGTGTTGTGCTTTATGTATATTTATAATGTGTACATTATGCATACATATGTAAACACACACACACACACACACACACACACACACACACACACACACTCCTGTGAGAAAGCCTGAGTCTTCTCTACTTTTCTTCCAAATTCTGAAGCCTTGTCCTCAGTTAATCAGGACTGCCGCTGACCAGTCTGTCCTTACACTCAAACAATTCTCATGAGTCTACAGACAGCAAATAAGAACAAATTTCTCCATTTAAAATCACAGAATCTCGGAATTAGAAAGATACTGAAAGATCACCTAAGACAGCACTCTTATTTTTCTAATAAAGTAGGAGCTTTATAAGATGTTATAAGATAACATCTGTTTGTTTTTGCTGAGATAAAGCCAGAGGTCAAAATTCCTTACCCTCAGTCTGGATGCTTTCCATTCACTGCAAAGCGTTGCCTGCTTGGCATTCAAGAATAGCCTAGGAAGCAAAGTCGTGGGTTGGTTATAGAGAGAAATGTTGTGAAAGACATAAGAAAATGATGTCATTCACTACTACCCCTACCTCCAAAATGATGTCTACACCCCTAGGTCTTCCTGAGCTAGTGCAGGCCGTAGGCAATGGCATCGATCATTTCTTTTCTCCTTTCCTCATTCCTGGCCCCTAGGAAACAAGATTGCCACCAGGAGAGGAAAGGTTATCACAATAATGACTAAAACCAAGTTGGGTATTCAAAATGTATTATGCACTTCTTAGGATAGGCAGGCAGTTAGGGAGATAGAAGCTGAGGTAGACAAAATACATGTATGAGTAACTGACAAAATGGCAACGGCCATATGGGCACAGAACTGTGCAGGCAAAGGGCAGAAAGAAACTCTAGAAGCTAAGGAATGTGGATGGGGAAATTTGAGGGAGAGAATCTTTGAAACTCTTGATAGTATGCAAAGTATCCAGGAGAGGTGAGGAGTTCTTGTTATCAGTTAGGCTCCTGAGATAAGAGCACTGCCCCAGAGCACTGATGGCATCATTTTTCACATCTCTTGAGGCTGCAGTCAGACTGCTTCCTGACGTGCTTTCCTGTTGCCTATTAAATTCTTTCTTGACTTCACTTTTCCTGTCTGATGATTTTGAATTCTTTCACTCACCGAGGCAAGAACCAGGATTTATTCATTCATTTACATTGCCAATACATTGGGTGAATCACATACATTGTCTAATTTAGCTTTCATAACAGCTCCTTGAAACAAATACTCTTATCGTATTTTCAAATGAGACTCAGAGATGAACTTAGACAGCCAGGCAGTGGCAATGCAGGGATTTGAGTATAGAATTTGAGTGCTCCAGAATGAGCATTTTCTTAACTATATGCTAATGAGATGGACAGAGAGGAGAAGGAAGGCGAGAATTTTCAGTAGAAGAAAGAATATATGCAGAGACATACAAGATATGAGAGTAAATCCTGCTTGAGGAGATGTAAGTATTCTCATGAGCCCATTGCTCAAGGTTTGCATAGTGAATCAAGTGGTGAGTAACAAGACTGGGAAGAAGAATGGACTCAAATCCAAGTACTTGAATGGACAGCATGCTCAGGAGTTAGGTTTGACCTCAGGTAGAAGCTTTAGGGGTGAACAGAAAAGGGCCAAGTCAGATATTTAGGAAATAAAGATAAATAGGACCTAGTGATTTTCTGTCCATTTATCTAAATTGCCTTCTTGAGGGACATGATAAAGTTAATCTATCCCCTGTACACATCTTTCTCTGCAAAGATACCACAGTAAAAAGCAAAAATGAAGATAAGTGACTATGGAAAATACATAGAAATGACTTCTTACTTTCTTTCTTAGCTTTGATCTTTGTGGCATTTTTGTACTTAAAAATTTAGCAAATCTTATTAGAACAGACATGTGTTGTTCAATTAAAGTCATGTCCCGTTTTAACATTGATTAGTTGATGGGGGAAGGATTGTCTAAATAGAAAAACCAATGAGGCAGAGATAGTTAATATGCTTCTAAACCTGGGAGCAGAGATGCGCTGCCATCCAAGAGATGTTTTATTCCAACAGGGAGATGGCATTTTTCATATTTTTCTTGATTATTTTCTTTGCAAGATTAACATGAACAATTGAAAGGAAAAATCAGAATTAGCATATTGAAGACTACTTGTTATTTATGAGTTGGAAACCAAACTTCTTTAGAACCAAACTCATTCAGGTTCACATAACCTTTTCTCATTTTCTTTAGACAAGATTCCTGTAACAAGTCAATTAAATGTTCCCCAAATACATTCCATGCTAAAATGCAAGTTTATAATCTAGGAGTATATGGCATTATGCTGATCCATGAGACTCCTCCAGCCAAGCACTTCAGCTCCAAAACATTCCTCCAGGAAGCAATGTGTGGGAAGCAGCCCTTGCCTGTTCTTCTGGAGCTGGAGCTGGTTCGAGCTCCTAGAAACTGGCTGTTTCTATCTACACGAGGTTGATTCCTCAGTCACCATTTACCCTCCACTTGTCTCTTGCCTGTCTCAGTTTGTGCCCTTCTCACTATGTTCCTCTTTGCCCATTTCTCTTTGCCACCTGCCCTGCTGTGAATTGCTCCCTAAGAGCCTTAGACTACATCAGTCACGATCCACCCCATTCCCTGGGTGTTGTTGATCTTCGATCCATAAAGTACCCTGGGGATTGAATCAGTTAGCATCCCTGATGCTCCGACAGCACCAGTGCACACACAGTACGTTCTGGGTAAGTCTGCCATCCATTCAAGTGCCAGTTCCATATTAGAAGAGATTTGGATTCAACCATCATGTCCCCTGTATCTAGAAGAGCGTCTGGAAGACAGCCAATGCTCAACAAATATTTGTTAAATTAAAAAAAAAAAAATGGACGCACTGGTGTATTGTTTTTAACAAATATAATTTTTACATTTTAAAATAATTCAATCTATTCATCTTTTCCTCTATAATGCCTGTTTTGATGTTATGACTAGAAACTCATGAACAGCTCCAAATTTATGAAGCTATTTTAGATAAACTTACAATAGTTTCATAAGTAATACTTATATCCATATATGTTATTCATATAATGTGTACATGTATGTATAGTTAAGAGAGAGAAATGATAATGATAGAGGGAGAGTTCAGAACGGGCAGCTGCCTGTCACACTAGACAGGCCTTTTCCTAAGCACTCGAGGCCAAAGCTGAGCTCCCTCTGGAAAGATGCCTGTTATTTTCAACTTAATATTTCACCCCAGACAACAAGGATCCAGGGCCACTAGGATGCCCGAGACACTTCACAGACCTGGAGAACTTCCTGGAAAGTCCTCTCACTTGTACTTTTGAACTTCCTTGTGAGTTCCATACTCTTGCTAATTAAAGACACCAGAAAGGGGGTCCACCCAGAACCCCCTTCCCAGAGTGTAAATCCAGCCAGCCTCCAGTCTGCAGGGCAGCCCTCCTTGCCCAGGAGCCTCTGTTGCCTGCTTTGCTTTCTGGCTCCTTCATTTTCTTTAGTAAACTTATAAAACTACACTCTAATGCTCAAGAATTCTTGCTTGAACCATTCTCCGCCAGACCCCAGAGCACCCACATCAGTTAAACATGTTTTATGTCTCACAAATTGTGTATTTTCTCATTTAGTGTTCATGATAGGGCTTTCATTACTTCTATATTTTTTCAGATTAAGGAATCAAGGCTGGAGATTTCAGGGCCTTACCTAAGATCACATAAAGACTACCTTGTTGTTTAATTTTTTAATTAAAATTTGTAATCCATCTGAAATTTTTATTGGCCCGATAAGGGTTCTTTGGGAGTTCATAGTTTCTTGA
Source organism: Solenodon paradoxus (assembly GCA_004363575.1). NCBI lineage: Eukaryota > Metazoa > Chordata > Mammalia > Eulipotyphla > Solenodontidae > Solenodon > Solenodon paradoxus. The sequence goes on along the minus strand of RJWH01001220.1, from coordinate 93,548 downwards.
CTCCAAAGCCATAGAACTGCATGGAAGACCTTACAGCAATAGATTCAATAGATGATAGATAGATAGATAGATAGATAGATAGATAGATATGCCTATTTGCAGTGTGTATGAAAATGATCACGATCTCTCATCAGATTCCATAAGTGGCTCATGAACAAAAAGTTATTAAGAATCATAGATTTAATTTAAAGATAATTTTATTCCAAGTTTCCCTAACAATGGGCATTGAGAACTTGTCCTTTCCCTAGTAATTTAAAGTGTCAACTTTCTCAATAGCTAGGACACTAATGTCAGAAGACAAAGTTTCAAATCATAATTGGACCATTCACTAGCCTGTGATCTAAGGAAAGTTCTTTTTCAGCCTCTCTGAACCTACATCCTCATTTATAAAATGATATTAACTCACTAGTAGCTCATGTACCTGGTTTATGATTAAATTACATAGTACATGTAGAGTACTAACAACGATCTTGGATAAATTTTCAATGAACACTATCATTTATTAATGTAATTCTCATATATACTTGTTTCTGGTTTTTAATTCTCTATGTCATAGAGAATTCTACTGATATGGACATATTTGCCTATCACTCCAAGGTATGAATATTTTAAGGGTTTGTATGATATTACCAAATTGCTTTCAAGGAAGTCTGCACATTCCCATTCCCACAGGCAATTTATCAGTGTGTCACTCTTAACCTTCATTAGCAAACAGCATTATTATGTTAAAGATCTATACTTATTTGATGCATGAAAGGTGTTATCTCATGGAAATTTTAATTCATGTGTCTTTGGTTCCTAATGAGGATTTTTCATTTTCCCCCGTGCTCATGGACAAAATGTATTTCTTCTAAAGTCGATGGCAAAGATAGCTGTTCTCCCCTTTTCTGAGAACAGTGATGCTGGGCACCTGACCACACAGATTCCCCAGCCTCTCTTGTTGACTGTTTACACATCACTCAGTTCTTAGAAATAAAACATGTGCAAGGAGAAAATGTCTATTTTCTTCTTACTAGTTAAACAGATATATCCACCACCCATCATCACCATGCTGATGGGAAAAATGCCTTTTGGTTGGGAGAAGCAATGATAGGGGAAGACAGGTAATTTTCCTTTACCCTTCTGGATTCTTCTGGGACTGGTCAAGCAATCATTAGGCACATTATAAAGTAACTTTAGACACATTATTAGAAGAACAAATCTAAGTGAAAATCTGTGGAGAATCTACAAAAATGTGTGCTCTAGAAACAGTACAAAATGAGAATATATAAATCTTTGTGCTAACTTTATCAACAACTAGGGGTCTGATGTCAGAACACATGGATTTAAATCATAGTTTGACCATCCACTAGCTCTGGGATCTAAGGCACTTAGTCTCTCTGAGCAGCCTATATTCACATGTATAATATGAAGTCATTTATCAGAGCCCAAGCGTGTACAGAGTTCACACAGTACACACATACACACACATCAATGCATATATTCTCAGACAAGGAATGGGATGGGGCTAGGACTCAAAGAGAGGGAAAGAAGGAAATTCACATGGGACAAGGAGAGGGTGACTCACATGATAAAGATCAAATGCTCTGTAATTAGATGTGTGTCCTTCTATATAAATAGATTTCTCTGACAGAAAGGTTATTTCAGGTAAAAATCCTAAACCTGACTAATACTTTCAATTTTCATTCTCTGAGTTAATTAAAGGAATGGTAAACATTTTTTTATGAGTCTGCGGAGACTTAATGAATCCCAGCTCAAAATAATCCATGTGCCAAAGTGACATGTATTGGGAAGGAATATTCAGAACATCTGGAGCGGTCGGTCTGAACATCTCCCGGGAGTCGATCCATCACAGCAATCTGGAAGTAACTGTTGAGGTACCAGTGGAGCAGAAATGCCCCAACGTACTGAAACACTAACTTGAGGACTGTTGTTCAAAAAGATAATACTGGATGATCACATTAATATTTGGAATGTAAAGAAACAAAGCAAACCAACAGATAAAACAGAACCAACCCTTGGACACTGATACCAGAACTGAGGTGGCGGACAGGAGCGAGTAAGTGGCAGTGAGGACCCAAGGACAATGGTGGAGGATTTGGTGGTGACTGGGTGGTGGGCATGGTGTATTATCATATATTTGATAAATGGTGTGGCTGCATATATGGATTTGTATTATTTCACAAATCAAAGTTACTTAAATGAATATTAAAAAGAGAAGCTTCTATTATCTTTAACTTATTATATTTTTGGAAAATTTTTGTTACAGCAGCTTACCCTTTATATTAACATATCACTTACCCACCGGAGTATTAGCAACTCTTTATTAATCTGTGGGTATGCTTTGCTCTATTTGAGGCAAATATTTGTATGTAGCCACATTAATTATCATTTTATGAATGGTATCTTCCCTTGTGTTAACTTTTAAAAGACCTTCCCTATATTTTATGTTATCCCTTTTATACGATTTTTAAATTCCTTACTTAACTCATTGATTTAGTGGTTTTTGTTTCAATGAATGATATTTCTAAATTATTTTCTCAATTAATTCATTTTTTCTCACTTCTCAGAACCACTTCTAAAACAAGTCCTCCTTTCCTTATGATTTATGATACTACTATCATCATATTCCATTTACAAGTTTCATATTCTAGGTTCTGTTTCCACATGTTGAATTTTGACCCACTCATCAGTCTATTCTAGTACCGGTTCTATATTGTTTTAGTAACTGTCACCTTAAAATGGGGCAGGTGAGGGAGGACAATCACCACAGTGGTGTATAATTTAAGGATAAGCCTGCAGGTGGAATCATATAAGTGAAGTTTCTAACTCACAAACTTTCCTCCCAGTTAGATTTACCAGAGACAAATCAAGCAGATTAAAAGACAAAACAAAATATCCTAGTTCTCACCCATCTTGAACCCTTAAATTTCAACAAATCCCATTTAGGAATAAAATCAGAAGGTCGAGCTTACCTTCTCTAAGGCAGTCAGTTTCTCCTGAAGCACCTGTGTTACCTCCCTTGAGAAGTACATCCTTGCCTACATGGTGCTGCCTTACCCAGAGGAGTGATGATCTTCCTGAAGATGATGCCCACCTCCTTTCACTGACTCCAGATCTCCATCTGATGCCAACTGCAGTTCTGAATGTTCTGCCTGTGAGACTGCCTGGCTGGCTTCGTTCTGATTCATTTCTGGCTGGATTAGTCAGCATTTAACAGTCATTAGGTATTTTGAGTCTCATTGTAAACATTTTTAATTAATTTCAGATTAACGAAGCATTTCCTGTTTTCAAATCTACTTGATATCATGAATTCTTCCATGATAATTATGTTTCTGTTTCTACTCTAATTTGTAGCAACGTTTGCCCCGAAAGAGAAATAGAAGCTAGGTTTGGCGTTTGTTGCTGATGCTCTCTGTTTTAAACAACTCAGTTCATGTAATTTACAATAATGTCTTTATTATCAGCTATAGTTTTTCGAGTTTAGAAAGCCACCTATACATCTGTCTGGGATTGATGATTATGGAACAATGGAGCTATGGAGAAGTCTGCAAGGAAAAAGTAACTATCCTCTATAACCTCACCTCTGGAGAGAACTAAGATGAACATTTTGTTGCATAGTTCATGAAAATAAGATTACAAAGCATATGTTATTTTTAGATTGGTGATTTTCTTTATCTCTCACCTTGGAGAATCAAAAGAATTATCACTTTTGTGAAGGTGATAAATTGCATAAGAGCCGCAGGAGCATTCTTTTACCTGGATGTGCAGGTAATTATGAGAGAACTGAAAACAAAAAGGATCTGTGGGGGATTACCTCTGAGGAGAGAGTGCTGGGAGTGGGATCCAAGAGACATTTTATACCTTATTTTACACCCTTCTCTCAAATTTTTAATTGTAGCGTATATGTGTGTGTGTGTATGTGTGTGTGTGTGTATTCTTAACAATTATAATACATCTTTAAGACATAAAGGTTTGAATACTGACAAAGAGGCACAAGCCAAATATGGAGAACAGGCTGAGTATGAAATACTGAATATCAGAGTTTCACATTTTTATAGTAGTTTATAGCTTGTATCCCAAGAGTAGGTCTAGGAAACTCAATGGTTCTTTCATTTTTTTCTGTGAATTCATTTTATTTTTAGTAACACTAATTATAAAAGTCACATATGTAATTGCAGAAAGTGTGAAATACAGAGAAGTGTGCACAAAAAAGTTAAAATCTTCTATAAATCCACATAAATCCAGAGCCTATTAGCATTTTAGTACATAGCTCCTCAATCCTAAGATTATCAGGTATATATTATTTTGGATCATTTCTCCCCACTTCATCACACATTGTCAACATTTTCCAATATTCTTAATTCTTCTTTTGCATTCTCATTGGTAAATGATTCATAGCTACCCGTGGTTTGGTACATCATAGTTTATTTAACAAAAACTCTGTTTGAGTTGTTTTTCCCTTTCTGTTTTGTTGTTCTATCAGACTCTGGAGATAGATGGTTTGGATTTACACACTTAACAATTCTGCATTCTTGGCTAATTCACCTAACATCTAAACCTAAGTGCTTCCCCTGTTAAATGGAAATTATGAAGACAGTGTCTCATAAAGTTTTTACAAGACTGAAATGAGAGAATATAAGCATACATATATACATATTTCTTTGAATGGTTGTTATTTTTATTCAAAATATTGTCATGCATATATTCGTAGATAAATGCTTATGAACATTAACGATGTTTTGGTTAAGATGAAATCTTAGAGGTAAATAGTTACATCAAAGGTAATTTTTTAAATTTTTGGTAAGTACTCCTAAACTTCCACAGGATGATATTAACAATATAGCAAAAATCTGTTTGTCTGGGGTATATGAAATGGCTTTTGTTTCTTTTCTTTACCAGTTTGGGATGATTTGAAAGTCTGCTTAAATTGTTTCTTTATATGGAAAATATGCTATTTTTCATATATTTATTTCTTTAATTACTAATGATCTTGAATATTTCATATTTCAGAAAATACTGCTTAGTATTGCTTCTTTGAGGAATTGTTTTTTTTTTTTTTTCATTTTGTCTCTGGACTGGTCAGAACATTTTTTTTAATTTGCAAAGTTTTTAGTCAAATACTATTACATTTATAGCTTTATTTAAATGTTCATCTATATATCATTGGGTGTTTGATATATATAAGATTCGACTAGTGGAAGCCATTGTGGGGGATGAACCATAAAGTAATTTCAATTACGTAGTACATTATTTTCTTAATATGCTAGAACCCTTGGGGAGGTAAGAGAATTGTTTTGTTAATTAAAAGAATAGCATGTTTAAATGTAGTTTGCAATTATAACAATATATAAATGCATATGTATGTATTTCCCCCCATTCAAGACTCCAGTTCAACACAATCAATTTACAAAGGAAGAAAATGAGGCTAGACACTTGTGTCTAAATATGTTAATTTCACCATCTTAATAAAGTTGGATATAGGTATTTATGTATGTGTTTACATTTCTGAATCATATTTATAAAAATTTAATGTACTTGGTAAAACATGCCACACATACTAAAAAAGTATTAATACTGTGAGGAAAAGAAATATAATAAGAGATTCTGTTATTGTTCTTCCTCACCTCAATAGGTCATCCCAAGGAAACAGATGTGCGCGCACACACACACACACACACACACACACACACACTTAAAGCATTTAACTGGCTTTGCCCAAAGTAATGTCAGCAGCAGAACAGACTAAAATTGTGGACTTCTGACTCCAAGTTTCATTTATTGCTACTTCATTGAGCTGCTTCTTTCCAAATATATCCTCAAGTTAGAACTGGGCCAACATCGACTGGCTTAATAGTTTCCACTCTTGTAAACGCTGTACTCTGAAATATCTTACAGCCACAAATAACTGAACTTTAGATATAAGGCTAAAATTAAAGGCATGCTTGTGCTAGCTTAAAATCTCCAAAATTGACTTTAAGGTTCTATCAGAAGGAATGTTCCAGATTATTAATTTCACATCAGTCTTGTATAACCTTGGTATGTTCTTAGAAAGCACCCTTGCTCCTATCATGGGGCACTGAAACAACTTTTAGAATCCTAAAATTATAACATAAGACATTTCTTTAGGAAAATAACTTTGGCTTCTTGCTCTTGTGGGTTGGGGAGGAAGGGAGATGTGTTTTCCTAGCCTAACTCTGCTCATAGTTGTAAATGACTTTATAATCCTATAAACTGAATTTCTGAAATATATCTAGCTTGATATGACCATAGTTCTCCTAAACTAAATGTTCTAAACCTGGAGTTTTTATACTTTAGAATGGCTAAGAAAAAGAAAAAAAGCTATAAAGTAAAGTTCACAGATAATTATTATCCTGACATTTGGATGAGTATGACTCAGCATCTTCACAGAACCCCAGGCACAATTTCTATTTCCTCTAGATCAAGCTTTCTCAAACCTGGCTTATGGTTACAGACTTAGGGTTCTGAACTCTCTCAGAATTTGAAGTATGTGCACATGGGAGTGTGGCTGCTGCTTTTGCAGGATGATAATTGGAGCTACATTTATATTCTATGCATGCTCTGGATCGTCAATCAGAATGGTCTTCTTAAACATAAGTACTATCCTGCAAGTTCAGTGACTGGATTTGCATTTGGGTTTCTGATTGCTGTACAGCTAAGTAGGTTGGCTCTAACGATTGTGGGCTGAACTAGTCAGGACTTCACTGGCCATGACAAAAACACAATCCAATCTGGTTGCCTTGAAAAAAGTCACGAACATCATGGACAGCAATACCACATGTCCATGTCCATGTGGTTAATTAGGAAATATCTAAAGCAGAAGTAGCAGAATCCACACAATCCCCCAAGCTCTCCTCCCACTAAGACATGTGCCTAGATCAGTCAGTGATGGACTTCTTAAAGCATGTGGTGTCCATTAGGGAGGAATTCCATCCCTGTAACACTCAACATATTTACAGGGAGAGAGAAAGGGGACAGCTTCCTAGTTACACAATAGTGGAAGTTTCCTCATCCAGAAATCGCCATTTTTAGGAACAAGTGCCAGCCTGTTCTTCTGTTGAGTTTACTCATACCTGCAAAGCCAACTCTGTTAAATGACTGGAAGGGCGTAGGAAATGAACCTGTGAGGTTACTTGGATTTCTCTGTCCTCTCTAGCTTATGCTAAATGGCAATCTGTTAGTGCCCCTAATTTGGAATTCCCCTAAATGTATTTTGGATGGAGCTTAATTCAGAGACCTAATCCTTATGATGGAAATTTTTTCTCAAGTTCTATTACTTGCTGTGTATGGACCTCTCTGAAACAGGTGTTCTCCAGCAGAGGTGGGACTAGATCAAAGGGGAGGTGTAATGAGGTTGGCCATGTAAGAGCACTAGGCTCTCTAGGCATGTGAAGCAAACACAGAAGAAAGAAGGAGCTTCATCCTTTCAGTGGGTGGGTTGTAACTGAACCTTCCTGGATCAGTTGTACAACCATGTGGCTAGAGCGGAGCACTGTGATTGGTCAAGGCTAGAACATGTGTACACCTTTGGAGGGTGAGCTACTATACTTCACTGCTCATCACCCTCAGGAGGTGAGTCACCCTCAGGAAACGAGAAAAGGATATTCGGAAGAAAAGAAACAATTGATGCTCTATACAAAGGTAACGAAGAAGACAGCTGATTTCATTCAGAAATGATGCTTTTGAATTAAATGAATACCAGAGAGCACTGCACCGTGCTATATAACTAAAATTTGTCTAGTAGTTGAAAGAAGTGATGGTGAAATTAAGTAGTTTCATGGCGTTTCAACTTTGAAAACGGCAACTTTATAGCATCAGTGGCACATGCATACCAAAACTCTGTCAGTCACTGCATTAGACGCACCCTAGTACTCTGGAGTTTCATTGGTTATTTTTCATCTTTAATTAGTAAATATTTTGTTTTTTTCTTATCTAGCAATAAAATATCTAGTTTGTGTTTTATGTATTTTGCTGACGTTAGAGCAAAAACGTTTTCAGGCAATGGCGAGGTTTAGATATTCTTGATGAAAGAGCCACACAACGGGTAACTCTGAGAAGGCTTGCTCGTATGTCTGTGTCATCTGAGACCCACTTTCTTTTCTAGGTCAAGTAGTAGAATACCCCAACTTGTTTCAGAAAACACAGTTTTGATTTCCTTTAGACAAGGGACTCCCAGATGGCGAATGGTGTTCTTTGGGAGGTACATTAGAGTCATCTGAGAGACTGTCAAACATTGCAGGCACTACTAATATTCTTAAATACCCCTTTCTGAGGATGCATTCAAGTCATCCATTTCAACAATACAATATCAGATGTGCTCGAGTATCAGGGTGGAAAAGAGGGTGAAAATCATGGCTTTAGAATGTCAACGCTTTAAGCGTAAGATCCAGAACTAAACATAGTGGCCTATGTTTGGTCTTGGTGCTAAAGCACCCCAATTGATTCTATAAGTTAATTGATTATCTGGGTCTCAATTTTGTCCCTCCTTTAATGTACTTGGAATCTCAGAGTGGTAGGTGGGGTGTGGGGTGCCCAGATCTTCCTCAAAGAAAGACTTACTGTTCAGCTGCCAGCTTCTTTGGGGTCTGCCTCTGTCACAGAAGCCACCTGGACCGAAGCCTTTGGTCTTCCTGGGGCAGCTTGCAACAAGTGACCATTTGGCTAGCCAGGGACACTCAGATAGCAGAACTCCCTACCACGTAAAGAACAATTATGTCTACATCACAGTTCACTGTCTTCCTCTGGGCACTTCTGCTTCCTTCTGTCTATGGACTGAATGTTTATGTCCTCTAAATTCATCTCCTGAAACCTAACCCCCTGTTTGGAAGTGGGCCTCTGAGAGGTGAGTAAGTTATAGGGTAGAGTTCTCAGGAAAGGGATTACAAAAGAGACCCCAGAAACCTCCCACCACCCCTGCCACTTCTGCTACGTGAGGACACAACCAGAAGAGAGATGTCTGTGAACTGGGAATAGGCTCTCACGGGACACACAATCCTCTGGCATGTTGCTCTGGCTTTCTCAGTCTTCAAAACTGTGATAAACAAATATCTCTTGTTTACAAACCTTCCAGTCTACTGGACTCTGTTATATTCAGCTGAAACAGACTAAGACACTCTTCCTTTCTCCACAGGTGTTGATTCCTAAATAAATATATTGCGTCTCTAACTCCACCCACGGTTGGCTCTCAGAGAGCTCGATTGATCACTGAGTTTTCTCAGACTGACCATACTTTAGCAATTGTCTTACTATGAGCTAATCCTGCCTGGCTCTCTAGAAAATGCTGCTGCTTCCTTCACAACCAGAGGCACTGTGTAGTTATACTGACTTGAGAATTCCCAAATGCAGATTCTTAGGATACACAGACTGCAAAAAGCAGGTTCAAATCAGTAAACTTATAAGCATTACTTTTATCTGGAAAAATTTCACAATACTCTACATTAATTGAGAAGTTACTATACTATGTGACAGGCATTGTTTAAAGGACTTTGTGGGAATTAATTCATCACCATCATTTTGTCGATACCATTATAACTCCAGTTCTTTAGGTGAGCAGACCGAAGCATGTAAAGTTGCCCAGCTGGTGACTTGGTAGAGCTAGGGTTTAAATCTAGGCAGACTCAACCTCAGAGTCCAAGACATTAATGGCTGTGCCAGTGGTTCTCAGTCTTTGGAACGCACCAGAATCATCTCAAGGACTGGTGAAAGCACAGAATGTTGACCCCCGCTCCCAGGATTTCAGATGCAGAAGCTCTGAGATAGGGACCAAATCTATGCATTTTCACCAAGTTCCCCGGTGCAGTTGATGCGGCTGCTCCAGGGACAGAGCTTGAGTGATCACTGTGCTACATGATACAGCCTCTCAAGTAAACTTACAACTGCCAACATCACATTTTTCCATGATAAACTGGAGTTTCCAAGGATAGTAAGTTTGGGAAATACAAGCTAATCTTGTCATGGCTTCTCCAATATCATGCATTTCTCATCTGCCCAGTCCTCAGCCGCTCTCTGTTGGAGCAGGAAGGTGATTTGTTAGATTGCTTTCAACTGGGAATCTTTTATTTGTTCATCAATTCATTCCATTAATATTTAGTAAATGCCAAGAGTTTATGGCATTGACTTTGCCATAAATCATTAATAATTGTTATAAAAATAATCACCAATGTTTTTATTGTGCTCACTTTCTCACTCTAAATTCTTTCCCAACTTGAATTTTTCACATCATCTTCGTGCAGTAAGATGATCCTGTGTGTTATTATGTCCAGGTTGGACTCCGGGAGGCTGAGGACACGAGTAAAAACAGATCCAGGCAGCCCTGTGATGAACCCACCAGTGGAACTTACAACTCCGAAGGATTACTTTGACAAACAGTTTTCTTTCTAGGGAGAATTATCTGTCCTAGCTTTCTATGGTAAAACACTTACCTTTCATTTTACTTTTTTTAGTAAGAAAAAATCTATAGGGTAGCTTTAAAAAAATTAATATCTGTTTGGCTCTTCCATGATTTCAGACAGGAAATCTGTTGAATGTACCTCAAACCCCAAGTGAGGGAACTCTGCTTTGCCCTCTGAAGAATTCTGTAATTTATAGCCTTTGGAAAATAATACTCCAGGTTAAAAGAACTATGAGGAGGTAGAAAGGGAGCGTCACATACATTCATGAGATTGTAATGTTATTTTTTACTAAGTGTGGGGAGAAACTAGACAGAATTATCTTTGGCTTTTAAAAAGATTATGCTCTCTTAAGAACACTTATTATATATTTATAATTATCTATGAGTCCACATTTTACTAGCAGTCCTAACAATTGCAGTAAGATAAGAAAAAGAAAAGTGTATTGGGTTTGGAAGCAGAGAAACAAAAATATCATCTTCACAGATGATAACATTTTGCACATCCTAAATAAAAATAAATTATTTGAATAGTGAGTTCAGCAAGGTGGCTAAATATAAAGTCAATATTAAAAAATCATCATGTGTACTTCTGCACATCAGCAAAAGCTAAAAACATAGCTTATTAAAGGATAGGATTTATAATAGAACAAAAATGTACAGTAGTAAAAGTATATCTAAGAAAAATTGTGCAAGATTTTTGTGAAGATTCACCAAGACATGAGTCTATGTAAAAGAAGAGATGTATTATATTAATGTATAGAAATATTCAAAAATGTTGACATGTCGTGAGTTCTCCCAAACTGATACAAACATTTCATAAAACATCAACATTGCTTTTTCAGGAACTTTAAATACCAAAGAGCAGAAATCCAAGATTAATTTCTAATAAGAAGAATAAAACAGAAATTTCCCTAAGAACAAGATGTTTTATGAAGTTAATTAAGACATTATTGGTACTGACACAAGGATAGACAAAAAAATAATGAAAGAGTAGAAAAATGAGAAATATCCTTTGTGTAATTAAAATGATATGGCAGAGATGGCATTAGAAGTCACTGAGGAAAAGAACAGACTTGAAAATATACAGTGCTAGAACAACTGATTATCAGGAACAATAAAGTTGGATCCCTGTCTTACATCAAACACAAAAATCACTTCTAGACATACTCAGGCAAAGCTAAAACACTGTTTCAAAACTATATAGGTTGATATACCTGTGACCTTAGAACAAAGAATATTTATTGTAAAAAAAAAAACACAAAACTTACCAGTAAAAACATAAAAAATGAAAAATATGATACTATAATTCAACTCAGCTGTTCATAAAATTGGTTATGATGAAACTTAAACATAACCCACAAACTGGAAATATTACAAACACACACACATATACACATAAACCCTTATGGGTTTATGCAATGCTACTAGGGAATAACAGGAAACAGAAAACAATTCATAACCAGATACTCAAAGGACACAGAGATAGATAATAAATAGATCATAAAATGTTAATTTCACTAGGTAAAAGGGTAGTGATGAAGGAAATCCAGACCTTTGTGGTGGGCCCGGTGTAGTATATATATATACATATACACATATGCAAATATGTGTATATGTATATACACACATATCATACATGTATACCATTTATTTATATATACTCAGATATATATGCCATATATATACCGTTTTGTGTAAAGCTGTATTTCTGAAAACTGCATAGCATTGTAAACCAGTGCTGTCTCAAATTTTTAAAAAATAGTAGTTTTTGTGGAATGTAATGAAATAAAAGAAGTGAACATACAAATCTCAACAAAATAACAGGACACAGGATTGTGTTCCTGGTGGTAGGGTGAGGTGGAGGGGTTGGGAAGAGGGGAGAAAAAGAAAGAGGGAAAAGGCGGTGGTAAGGGACACTGGAGCTCTGGTGGCGGATGTGATGTGAAATAAAGACTGAGATGCAATTTAATAACCTAAATGAATATAGCATTGGGAACAAAAGAAATAATATTTTGAAGTTTGCATCCACATCACTATCAAGAAAGAGCAATATTGATGCTATCCAAAGTTGATGTGAGTGTACATTGACATAGTCCTTTTGGATAATAATTTTGGATTATGTACTGAAAGTAAATTAAGTATTTCGACCCAGTATTTGATTACTCAGACTCTATCCAAAATAGGAGAGAGAGAGAATGAGAGAGAGAGAGAGAGAGAGAGAGAGAGAGAGAGAGAGAGAGAGAGAGAGAGAGAGAAAGCGAGAGAGATCTGTTGTTACTAATGCTAACATTCCTGTGAAAAGTTGGAACTGAACTCATTTCAGATGGGGGGGGTGTCAAACTCAATAGTTTCACTGAACGTAATATTGTACAGACCAGAAATCCACAGATTCTGATCAACAGAAGATGGTGTGAAAGAAATTTCAAATAAAATAGAGCAATTTAAAGTATGAAGTTCTTTGGCATGTCACAGGGGAGCAGCAGCTGGGTCAATAGCCTCCGAAGGAGCAAGCTGCACACCCCTGGGTTCAAATCCCGCATCCTGGGGGCAGCAACCAGTGTGAACAACTAAATAAAAATAAAATAAAGATGCTTCTTCCTCTTTAGAAAAAAAAAAATATGATGAAGTTCTTTGTGTTTACAACCTTCAAGTTTTTGCAAATGTTTTCTTTACATATTTAGCTTTTGTCAGGTTCTCTTCAATAAACTTGTTTCTTTAATTTGCATTAAGTACTATGGTAAATTATTTTTTCATTGATTGCCATTTATACATTAAAACTTTATATAGAGTTATTATTTGGGGAAGTCTTTGGGACAGTTCAGCTTATCAATTGAATATAATGAGTTTTTGAGAGAAGATGTAATATAAAAGGACCAAGACTTCCTGGTTTTTATTCAATTAAACATTCATCAATAAAAACTCAGTTTTTTGTTTTTTGCCCATTTAAGCATTTTATTTATTAGCTCAGTTGAACATTTAGAAGATAAAGATCCCAAATTTTATTTTCCCCTTTCCCCTGAGTATATAATCATTAACTTAATGATATTTAAGTTATCAAGCTTTAGGAATCAGTCATGACAAAACCTAACTCACGAGAAATCTAAATTATAATACAAATGTACAGCAAATGTTTCATGACACATATACTGTTGGAAATAAAGTCCCACAAGATAGGTAATACATTTTTCTTTAGGAAAAATCATAATTGCAGAAATCAAAGTAAAAGCATCTAGGTACAGGTTACAAGATAAATATGCACTACCAAGTCAATTTCAAGGATGAGGATAGAAATAGTTCTTTGAAAATACATTCTGTTAAATGAAATCAAATATTAATTACTTCTTTAGAAGGCATTAAGAAAAAACCCTTGAGTTTATTTTATTTTTTGAGATAAAGAGTAGTGTCATTCATAAATATCCAATAATTGTTAGTTAACTTAAAAATTGAAAGGGTTTAGTAGAACAAATGAATGATGTAATGAATGAACAAATGGGTGAGTAAGGCAAAGAGGAAAACGAAAATAATGGAGGTAGCTGCAGAGGTGCAGTATGGATAAGGCTGGTTGCTGCAGGGAGGTGCCATGTTTGTATGCTGTGGGGCCACAGAGATGGGAAGGCTCCCATATCTTGCCTTGTGACAATTTTTCCTGGAATGAGTATCAAAGAAGCACCAGTTTATAGGTTACAACCAAATTTCTGCTCTGATTCAGACTGAGGAGCTGGTTGGACATATTTGAAAAACTCCTTTTTCCAATAACTAATTAAATCCACTCTTAGGTTTTGAATCTCCTAGCCTGCATTTTTAGAGTCTTCCATGATCTATCATCCTTTTCTGTGACCAATACCCCCTTTACATTTTTATTATTTTTTCAAAAATTTTATTAAAGAACATAAAACTTAGCATTTTCACCATTTCTACTGTATAGTTTAGTAGTGTTAAGTATATTCACATTGCTGTGAAACAAATCTCAACATTTTTGGCTTTCCAAACTGAAATTCTATATTCTTTAAGCAATAATCCTGCTTTCCCCCTTCTCTTCCCTTTCCTATGTCCCTGCTAACCACAATTCTAATTTTTAAGTATTTTAGATACCTCATGTAAGTGAAATCATGTCCTCAACTGAAGAAGAGACCCCACGAGAATGTGCGCACGAAGATGAGGACATCAATCACACTGAATTTTGGCTTTACCCTAATGTACCCATCTAACATTTATTACCTTCTTAAGGGCCCTATCTCCAAACAGTCATGCAGGCGTTAGGGCTACAACATACCAATCTGGGGAACACATGGGGGCCAGAACACCTCCATAGTCTTCCATAGTGATGCCTCATTTTACAATCCCATCCACATGCGCAGCGCTCTAGCTTCTCCACATCCTGGTCCCCTCTTGCTTTTTGTTAGTTTGTTTTCTTTTCTTTTCTTTTTTTTTTTTTTTTTTTTTTAACAGTAGCTATCCTAACGGGTATAAGCTGTGACCATAACTTTTTATGTGAGGCCTGGGAAATGTGAGTTCAATGAATATCAGATTCTATTTATGGCAATTAGTCCTGGCCCAATAGACCCAGCTTTGCAGGTAAAAAGTAGAAAAACAAAAGCGCAGACTGACATTACAAAGAGAGGGGAGCAATGATTTCAGAAAATCTAAGCGAAGTGAAAATGGAGTCTATTTTTAGCTCAACAGGATTACAATTTCCTTCAGAGGTTGCAAACATTAGGAAAAGATCGCTTAGCAGGCGTGGCTGGCGGTGGCGTGGTATCATTTACAACCTCAGCTGCAGCTGCAGCAGGGGTCCAGACCGCCTGCTGGTCGGTGGCCACTGTGCAGTCTTCAGAGCATGTTCACACCCAGCGCCTGAGCAAAAAGGAAACCTGCGGAGAAGCCCGCATATCATAAAATTGGCCTGGAGAGAGGAGCATTTAATCCTGTTTCCTTTAATCTAACTACCTAAGGCCTTGGATTTAGTCAACCATAATTTCAAAATCTAAGGCAAATTGAACGCAGTAGGGTCTCTTTGAAAAGGCAGGCATATTGTATGAGGTTGTCCTTGATTTCCGTAAAACCCAATTCCACACAAAGGAGAACACTGCAAATTGGGAGGAATCAGAGCTTTCTTTTAAATATTTGCTTTGTACGTTTTTAGCTCAGGATACTTTCCCAGACTTTGTTCTACATAAACAAGTCACAGATAAGATGATATCCTTCATTTATTAACACACCCTGTGTGTACAAATCCCATGTGTAGGAATGACGCAGTGTTAACTGTAAGAGATTACAAAGAACTCGGGGCAATAACTCATGTGCATAAGACTAATACAACAGGACAGAAAACAGTTCACAAAGAGATCTGGGGCCTTTGGGGTTGCTGGGGGGCATGATCACTTCCAGCTAGGACCACCAGAAAAGAATTTCAAAAAGGACAAGGAGCTTGAGTTAGAACTTTCAAAGGAGACCAAGTGTGAGATCTGTGGGGAAGCAGAAGCGTATTTTAGGCAGAGGGAAAGTAAACCATAAATCCAACACTGAGAATAAGAAACTATGTGTTTGTGCAGGAGGATGGGCTTGAATGGTAGAACTAAAGGTGGGGAAGTCGGTTGGGATCTGATCTTAGAGGTTTCTGAGTTGCTCAGGAGTAAATTATTCCATAGTATTTATTCATTATTATTTAAATTAAAAATCATCACTGCACTTAACCTTGTATGACTTATATATATAAATATACACACATAAATTACATATGCATATATTTTAACTTATATAGCATTATATTTTATATAATGCACTATATATTAAAATGTCATATTTAAATATATGTGTGTATATACATACATATAATATACATTAATTTATTTCTCTTTTGAAGTTCCACTTCAAGACATAATAAACACTTGCATATTTTAAGGGAAAATAAACAAATTAATATGAATTGTGCCTATTGCCCTAAAATAACTGGTGGAGCGTTTGAGAAGTAAAATTAAAGACAATATATACACACAAAAGAAGAGGTGGAGAGGGAATTTCTTGTTTCAGTTTGGCAGAACCACCCCTGCCTCTTTAAACACTGGCATTGAGAAATGAGGCGAGGTCAGAAGGAATTCCAAATATGCTTGGCCTTTAAGATCTATAAATAGGAGGTGTGCTATTTATATGTAACCTACTTACAAATACCCCTTGTTGCAAGTGGCTACCTGGGACAGCCATGAGAACTTAATTCTAGGTTGTGCAAAAGCTCACAGCTCCAGCAAGGAAGAGAAGTTGCTCTCAAAAATATTTTTATTTTTATGCATCATGGTTAGTTTCTACAGTAGTGATAGCCTGTCCTATACAATTACAGGTTCATCATTTTTGTGGCTGATGTAGTAAGAAACTTATGAAACAAAATACACTAATGTTTTTACTGTGAAAATGTTCACACATGCACAAAACTATAGAAAATAATATAATGACCTTGCATGTGTCTGTGTGTATATATATCACATAGATTTTATAATTTCAAGATGTTACCGCATTTGCTTTACCTATTAATATTTTTTTAAATCCTGAGGCATTATAAAGCATTCTGGCCACTGTCATTCCAGTCCTTCTACTTCATTGGCATCTCTTGCATGCATGAACATTTTATTAAATAATCTTACTGAAGTTAACACAGTTGATGTTAAAAAATTCCCTTGTATCATCTAATGAAAGTTCATAATCAAATGGCTCCTATTGTTTCAAATATTCTTGAAATTTATATTATATATGTGTGCATACATATACATTTATATATAAAAGTTTGCATACATACATATACATATATATATATATATAGCATCATCTTTCATTCACATTACTGTATGACTTTCAGGATAACACAGTCAATCATGATCAATGTACACACCACACCACACTCACCACCAGAGTCCCAGTGCCCATCACCACTGCCATTTTCTTTCCTTCATCCCTGAGTTCTTCCTCCTTCCCTCCCCTCTGGTCACCAGTCTTGCATTCTGTGAGTTTTGTTGCGTTTTACCAGTTTGTTTTGCTTCTTTATATTTCATATATGAATGCAACCATTGGGTATTTTCTTTTTCTTTCTGACTTAGTGTACTCGGCATAATCACCGCAGATTCTTTCCGGGTTGTTGCAAAACACACAATTTCATCTTTTTAATAATTGTGTAGAATTCCCCCGTCATCTGTTAATGGATCTTTAGGTTGCTTTCCTGTCTCATCTATTAGGAATCGTGCTGCTATGAACATAGGAGTGCAAATACTTTTTCTATTTAGTGTCAAACATTTTTTAGATGATTTGTTTGAGAATCCAAAGAAGGTCCACACTGGCCATTTGGTGTTTGTGTTTCTAAGACTCTTAATTTAGGGCAGCCCCCATTCTCTCTTCCCTTTCTTCAGACCCTCAACTTGTTTAACTGGGTTAGTGTTTTCTGAGACCATACCATGTTCCACATTTGCTTCTCAGATTCCTTATGATATTATTGAACTGTTCCTCTCTACTCCAAAATCCATTTTTGAATTGGATGTTGTCAGTTTTATATAGATTCTTCTTGGGCAGAGATGAATAAATGAAGGGAATTTATTGGGATGAACACAGTTGTGGCTTTTTGTTTGGGGTTTGTTTTGTTTTGTTTTTGTTATTAGACTGGCAGAACTGAATTTTAATGCCAGTTTCACTACTCACTGGCGGTGCAATTCACATTCGTACACATAATTTAATTTCTCCAGGTTAATGTCTTTGCTTTCATTATGAGCATGCCAATCATTTCATGGTGTTGCTCTGAGGAGTCAAAGAGAGAAAGTGTAAAGGACCTGTTAGAGAGGCAGCACATGTAAGAGGTACTATCAGTGGGACTATGTAGAGAGTTATTTTTGTGAACACCTAGCTCTGATTTATGGTCAGAATTTCCTGAAAAACTGGTCTTCTGGATGAAATTATCAAGACTTTTCATTTATTTCCCAGATTTTAAAACTAATTACAAAAACAACAGCTGGCTATCCTTCGGAGGAATCTACATTATATGGATTATCGTTTAAAATAGACCTAATTTAAAATCCAATTTCATTAAATGGAGCTGCTATTGACATTAGTCCAGACAAGATGGTCCAGGCCAAAAAGCCTAGCAGTGTTCCTTTGCATGGAACAGAAAGAATTCATGAGTTTTCAAATGTGTTTTTCTGACCCTCCCATAACAGGGCAGGAGTATAACCAATCCAGAGAATTGAGAGCCAAATCTCTCTTCCCTGGACCAGAACAAGGCTCTGGGACCTAGGCAGGCAGCATTCAGTCTGTGAAGGGAGGTTCTTAGAAACAATCCTTCAGGGACTCTGCACGTTCTTCCAGAGTATTTGGTGGGCTGTTGTTACTGTTACAATGGCATCTCTTGGCGTGGGGGCATGTCAATGGCAATGTTTCACTGCTGATGGCTACCCATTGCATTTTCTCTATTTCAATGCAAAGTGAAAAGGAGGGAGCTAGGATCACATAAATATTTCTGCTCTTCGATTGACTTGATGATAATAACATTCAATTTATTACAAACTCCACAAAGCTTGTCTGCAGTGTACCAGAAACTGGGATGATTGCGCTCAAGGAATAGTCATGGGACTCCAGGATCAGAATCAATGGGGATGTGAGTTAAAAAGGTGTCACTCTGGGCTTAGTTTCTGATCTAGCAAGTTGAAACTTCTGGAAGTAGAATTGACGAATTTTCATTTTAACATGTTCACTAAAGTTTGAGAATCTATGAGATAGTCTTAGGCTGACTATACATCCCATTTTAAATGGGGGAGCGCTGTTTGTTTTCCTATTTCCTGATGGTCAATTTTATCCTGTTTTTAATAAACCAGCTGTCACACAGGGCACCAAGAGCAGTTGAATTACCCCAGATGTAGTAGGTGGAGAGGGTCAAAGAGACCAATCTCTATTTGTCCCATTTTGAAATGTGGTCAGCCTGGAGTGTCTAGTAGGAAACTTTACAGAGGAGAACTTGTCTCAGAGCTACAGTTACGGAACAGAGAAGCTTGCTATTTTAATCTCGGACAGTTTGACTTCAAATCCTATGTTGATTCATCTATGCCACACTTTCAATTGCCAATGACTGTCATATGACTCTCACTAAACCACTCCTGTCAATCTTATGTACCATTTAGTTTACAAAAGAACCTGTGTTTCCAATGCTTTAAGATGTGGCATGATTTATCTTTCCCATTCCTTTCTGGAGAGAGATTTATCAGAGTAGGGTTACAGCCACTTTTTCTTTATTCACTATTAGTGGCCTGTGGTTTCTCTCCAGTCCCTGTCTCCTCCCTCCTCTCCTGCCCTCCTTTATTTTTGTTCTTCCTCTTAAGGGAAGGAATTCCCAATATCAAGTTTTGGCAGATTTAAAATAAAAATTGAAACAGCAATGCAGAACTGTGGTACCAGTTTCCAGAATTTCTCTAAGTTACTTGCATTTATTTACAATAGTTATTTCATGGCTATGATGTAGGAAGTAGTAATCAGAGTTCTGATTATAACTCTGTTCCTGATTTAATGACAGCCTACTGAAAAAGCTATGATTCCCCCACATAGTTGAGAAACAAAAGGCAATGAAAGCAATAGAGGGGAGGGAAAAAGATATATGTTGAAACTCAACACACATTCTAAGGATCAACGTCATGTCTTTACCAATGATAGACTATGCCAGGGTGAGTGCTATTAAAGTTCTGGTTTACAATGTTTAAGTTATGTGAAGTCTATTTCTAAACCAAGAGAGAGGGGGGATATTGACCACACATTCAGAATATGATGCTGCTCTTCTACTTAGCTCCAGCACTGTTGTGTCATTAAAACATCTGCTAAACCCTCCCACCTGCTCGATCCATCCATTTGGACCGATGGCCCTATAATGCCACACATAGTTTTTCCTTTAAGGAGCAAGCTCCTCAGCCCACTCAGTTTTACTAATGCAGTTGTTGTTTCCTCTCAATATTATTAAAGTTTCATCATGCCTACCAGCTGTACTACATTAGTTAATGATTCTGAAGTTATTAGTCCCTTTTTACACTAAGGATATTCCCCCAGACAAGGTCATTAATTTCATATCTGATCCTGTTAATCCATTAGAAATCAAGTAAATTTCTGTGCTGTGTGCATAGACCCATAGTAACTCACATAAGTGAAGAAAATAATGTCTCATTATCATACTTGTTTAGGTATTATATGAGGAAATGATGCTATCATTCCATCTTTATGTCTTCTAACTTACACTCTTAGCCCAGACCTCTCTTCTAAGTTTCGGATTCATGTATCTATTTAACTTAGAGCTTTCCATGTGCATGTATGCCACATACAACAAATTAAATATATCAGACACTGAAGCTCACAGCTTTTACCTCGGGCTTTTCTTACCTCCTTGTTTAACAACTACAGAAAACTTACTTTTCTTGATTTTTCTCATCTTGCTAACCACCTGCAGTGGGAGGAGGCTGGGCTTCATTGTTTATTCTCTCACACTTCATAGCCAATCAATAAACCAGGTCTATGGAATCACTCTTAAATGTTCATTGAATCTATTTGCTTTTCTCCATACCCACTGCCAATATCCTAAATCAGGCCACAACCACAACAGATTCCTTCAAAATAAAATTCAAACTTCTTAACATTATACAGTAGATATATATCTCAAAGTAGTCATGTGCATCAATCCATAGTTTTTTAACAGCGTTTTAACTGTGACAAAAAAAAAAAAAAACAAAGAAACAAAAACTGGCCACTACATGAGAGAATGTAGGGCAAATAAAACTAGGCAGATTGAAAAGAGAAAAGAATAGCCACATTGTAGATAAATGTTATTGTAATAGCTTAAGTGCTTTAAAATTTCAGCTAAAATTTGCTATATAGTAAATAATAAAATACTACCTTTTACCATGATAGAGGTCTGAGGTGCCCATCACCGTGAATCAACAAATGAACACATATTAAGTTCACCATCAACTGTCCGATTCTATCCTTCACCATATAATTCATTCCTTTTTATCCAATGTTCCCCCTTTCCCCCTTTCCTTCTGGCAACCACTGATTTGATCCTATGAACTTAAAGTCTGTTTTTGTTTGATTTGATTCATCTGTTTTATGGTTTCTCTATACAATACCTATAAATGAAATCATGTGGTATTTGACTTTCTATTTCTGATTTATTTCACTAAGCATAATCCCCTCCAGGTCTACCCATCTTTTTCAAAATGGCAGGATTTTTCTTTTTTGATTTGGTTCATCTATTTTTATGGTTTCTCTATATAATACCTATAAATGAAATCATGTGGCATTTGACTTTCTATCTCTGATTTATTTCACTAAGCATAATCCCCCGCAGGTCCACCCATCTTTTTCAAAATGGTAGGATTTTCATTTTTCTACCTACTCCCTGCATTTTATTTCATGTTTTGGTGCCTTGCTGCTTATAAGTGGGATTTCATTCATTTTATAGAAATGCTTTTAGTACTTCTTGTAAGGCTGGTTTAGTCATGATGAATTCTTTTAGTTCTGTTTTTCTGAAAAGTTCTTTATCACTCCTTCAATTCTATGTGATAATCTAGCAAGGTAGCATATTCTTGGTTGGAATTCCTTTCCACTCAGTACTTTGAACATACTGGGCCATTCCCTTCTGGCTTGCAAAGTTTTCGCTGAGAAATCAGCAGATAATCTTAGAGTGGTTCCCTAGTATTTGACTCATTATTGTCTAGCTGTTTTTTCAGATTCTTTATTTTGAATTTTTGTCATTTTCATTACAATGTGCCTTGCTGTATGTCTGTTTGAGTTTATTTTGTTTGGAATTCTTTGTGCTTCCTGGATCTGAATGTCTGTTTCCTTCCCCAGACTAGGGAACTTATTTTACAAAGTTTTCTTCCTTTTTCTCTCTTTCCTCTCCTTCCTGAACATCAAACTAAGAATTTTTCTCATGAGTCTTGTGTTCTGTTTTCATTTTTTATTGCTTTTCTCTTTGCTTTTCTGCTTGTGGACTTCCCACTGCCCTATCTTCTAGCTCACTGATTTGATGGGAAATTTCTCCCAGTCTACAGTTGAGGCCCTCTATTACGGTTTTTTAGATCAGCTCGTATGCTCTTTAGCTCTATGAACTCTGTTTGGAACATTCTCACACTTTCTCTGTCTTTTATTGTATATCACCTTTTGTTCAACCATTGCTTTCCATGACATTAAGACCATTGTTTTAAAATCTTCAGGTAGTTTACTTAATTCTGTTGCCTAAGAACTTTTCTCTGAGGTTTTGTTTTGATCCATCATTTGGGGAAAATTTGTGTCATCATTTTTTTTTTTGTACTCTGTATTTATTTTTATGGATTAGGCTAAAAGACTTTCTTTCCCTGCGGTATTCTTGCTTTAGCATTTCAGGTTGCAGGTTCTTTAGGCCTATAGCAAGAGCTCCAGCTGCCAAGGCTTGGGTGCTTTGGCTGCAGACAAGCAGGCTGGTCAGCAGCAGCCTCAAGCAAGGGAGGGACAACTATTACCCAGATGGTTGGAGTCTATCTTGTGATCCTCCCTGTAAAAGCTGCCACAGCAGAACCAGAAGCTTTATAAACTGAGTTTTATAGGAAAGCCCTCAGCTTTCTATGCTAGGGCTGTAGGCTCTGGCTGCCTGCTGCCATCCCAGGTGATTGATGCCCTGGAAGCCAGAACCATAACCACGAGAACAAACTGTCCCACAGATGCAAGTACCATTGAGAGCAGAAGGGTGAGAATTTTCAGCTCTGGTCCTCTACCAATATGGCACTGATCCCAACTCCAGTATGGTGTCCACCAGTGCCAGCACCACACAGACAAAAGAGAATCTTGGGGGACACCTTCAAGCATCTCTGTTTATTGGAAACCTATTCCTCTTTCTTTACCTCCTGCTGAAGTTTTTATTTCTACAAATGAAAATCCTTCAATGAGGTATCTGCATACTTCACCTATTAGCTCCCTTTGCTCTCTGTCCTGCATTCCCTGCTCTCCAGAATCCTATTTCTCTAAAGGAACGCCTCCAAGCTTTCCACATCAGAATGTACTTCCTCCCCTCTCTGGTGCATTTTTCAGGTACTTGGGTATTGATGTGAGATTGAGCCCTTCAACCTTTTGAAATAAGTTCTGTATCACTGATGTCCCTCCTGACCTTGGGTCACAGTGTTCAGGCAGCATTCCAGCTGTGAGATATGAACTCACCTGTCCAGGCATGAAGAATGGACTTGGAGACATGAAATACAGCCAGAGCCAAGACTTTAACGTTGATCTTGCAAGATTGGGTGTCTAATAGGCAGGCACGCCTGAGAATGGTTACAATGAGCTTTTTTCCCCTAACTCGCAGGTCCCTCCCTTGATGCCTCATTGGCCGAGTACTATGAGGTGTGCAATCTTTCCGGGATGCCACCTAGTTTAACACGTCCCTATGATTGGCTTAAAGTGTACACCCTTTGGATTGGTCAGTTCCGGACGCAGCCTTCAGTCGGTTTCATCTCCTTTTGTTTTCTCTTTGGCAGGAAGCTCCTCCAGGCTACATGTTTTTAGGTACCTGCACAGGTCTGTGTATTCATTATCCTTTCCTCTTGTTAACTCACGTATTTTGTCTAGGGGTTTGTTATTTAACCCCTCCTTTTCAGGTGCCTGACATGTACTTTTGTCATATCAGTAAGCAGTTATGCAAGTTTAGCTGGCAGTAATTTTTTAGTTAAGCCCAGACATCTTTATCTGAAAATGGACCATTTGTTAATGTTATTTCTTACTCCTGCCAAGATAGCATCTTGACTTTTCCTACTCTTCCCAAAGTTTTCTATCACTTTTCCTTGTGGAGATGCTGGTTCCCTAATCCTCAATTCTTTTTCAAAGACCATAATTTGTATCTACATGCGATTTTGTTGTTTCTGTAGAGAGGAGGTGAGCTCCAGATCTTGCCAGTCAGTCATCTGGGTGTCCTCCAATAAAATAACATTTATTTTAGCAAATATTTACTATATGTCAAACACGTTCTAACAATTTTGTGAATAGTGATTCCTACTTTTAGCATTTTTATGATGTAAACATTATACCTTCCTTGTTTTCTGGTGAGGAACTGATTCACAAATTGTTAAGAAAGAATTCATTTTAGCAGAGCCAGGATTTGAACAGAGTAGTTTCCAAGATCTTGGCTACTATATATACTGTGCTATTTCTCCATGTAGAAATCCTACACATGTAGAAATTCCAAGTCATAGCAATATCTTTAAAATTGTCACATTTGGCATTATTTACAATAAAATACTATAATTATATTGCAATATTAGTCATGTAGAGTGTGCAGGGAAAGAATTGCTGTTCCCGTAGAAGCTTTATATATGACAGAAGCAATGTCCTTACAGAAGAAGGACATTTGTTTCCCTGTTATCACAGGAGATATGTAGGTACTAGTATTTCATATTTTTAACTTTAGTTAAAATACTTACTGCAGAATGCTTTTAATGAAGAATTTAGTCTAATTTGTTGGTCATGCACACATGGACTCAATACCTCATGGCTTTTCACTTGTGAATATGTTGTCTTTTATTGTTCTATGTCCTCCATTCACTAAGCATGTTGCTTTATACTTTATATGTTCAAACTGCATAACCCCCAAACCCAAAGTAACTTTAAAACAATAAAATCTGTGCTTCATCTTTTTACCTTCAGTAGCAGAAAATTTTCGTCCAGAATTTCTCGTTCCCAGTCACCAAATTCTAAATTCTATTATAGTGTCTCTTCTGTTACTTTTCATTTCTAATGATTCACACCCATTCAGGCCATAATGATCTCACTCAAAGGCAACAGACTCCCAACAGATTGCTTTACATTCAATATCCTATTAGAATCCATTCTTTGTATTTGTGTTAGTACGTTTCCAAACAATGATATGCTCACATTTATTCATTCGAAACAACTTATACAGACTAACGCTTAAATTCCTTATTATGGTATTCACAGCTCTCCACGCATCAGCTTTGGTTTCAACCCAGCTGGTTAGTAGTGGCTCCTTGAAAACCTGAAATAGTGCTTTAAGATCTCTGACCCTCTCTTTCACCTCCGTGTTTATGTATGTATGTATGTTTCACTGAGTGGCAACTGCTCAGCTGGAAATGTGGCCACGCATTGTGTCTGTGCTACCAGTGTTTACTCAGACAGCAGCGTTGCCATCACCTTTTGGGAAGACAAGCAGCCAGGAAAGGCCAGTTGGCGTCAGTTAACTGGTTTTTAAACCTGGGGTCTGGAAAGGAAGTCCTGGTTTACTTCCAGTACTTCTCAAATAGATTTGCCCTGAACCCCAAATAACAAGGGATCTGTAATGATGACAAAATAAAATAAAAAAAAAAATTTAAACCGCCACCTCCCCCTTCAAAAATCTGGTATTTATCGTAAGCACGCAGAACACAAGCCCGGAAAGCAAACGCTATAGAAGAACGAAGGGGACGACCGGGAGGAGCGGGGAAGAGCGGCGGGTCTCAAGTGTCGCGAGAGAGCAGGCACAGGAACTCGCGAGACCTGAGGCCGCGGCCGCGTCTCCGGGGAAACAGCAATGGCGGCCGCCTCGTCCGAGCGCCTCTTCTCGCTGGAGCTGCTCGTAGACTCGGTGCGCCTTGAACCCTGGCGGCCACCGCCTGTGGTGTCGGAGGAAGAGCAGCCGGAGCAGGCGGAGGCCGCCTCAGCCCCGGACCCGGCGCGCGCCGCGTGCCTGGCCGTGGCCTTCCGCCTGCTGGACTTCCCCACGCTGCTGGTTTACCCGCCCGGCGGCCCGGCCGCCTCCGCCCCGGAACTCCGGCCCGGGCTGCTGAGCTTCGGTCGCGGCAAGGCCTGTCTCTTCCGCCTGCACCCTGCCACCCTGCGCCGCCTGCTCCTTCAGACGCCGCTGTACGCCTTGCTGCTGCAACTGCCCCCCGGGCGCCCGACTCCCGCCCCGCAGCTCCTGGGAACTTGCAGCATCTCTCTGGCCACCGCGGTCGGCAGAGTCCTCTGCCCAGCGGCCGCCACCTGCTCCCAGGCTCACCGAGGAAGCTTCCCTCTGCTGAACCAAATGGGGGAGCGTGCTGGGGACATTGTCTTGAGCTATCGCCTGACTGACCTGGGAAGCAGCTTACTGGGCCATCTCCAGCGGCCAGTCACTTCCCGGGGAGGTGGAATAGAAGGTGCCGAATTGCGGAAGGCGACAGAGGTCAGTTCCCAAACCCAGCAGGAAAAACAGCGGCTGCCACAGCCCGCCTCAGAGCCTAGTCCACGCCCAGCCGATGCTGATAGACCTCTGGCAGGTTTAGAAAACCCAAGGCCACAGAAGGATTTTAAGAAGGTAGTTTTCCACGGTGAGACCAACTATGAGAACACGGGTTCTGTGGAGAAGGGCCAAATTAACTCTGTTTGTTCAGATGTCAGCCAAGTGAGGAGTGGTAGCCCGCCACATGGGGAAGTCCCAGAGTTGGACATCGAATCTAACATATATTGCCCTCCTCCTCTGTATTACACTCATCCGACTCAAGGAAAGTCACCTCCCGTGCAGGCCGAAATCACCATAAAGCCTCAAATGAATGTACCCGAGGAATCGAATGGTACTTTTCCAGAAGAAAAACTTATAAATCTCCCAACACATGTTAATCCTTTAAAACATACAAATTCTGCAGCATGTGAGAGTCTTCCACGGTTTATAAATCCTCCACCTGTTCAGGAGATAGAAGCAAGCACTCAAACTACAAATCACCCTCCAGATGAACAAAATATAATTAATACCATAAGGCAGCTGCCTTTGTTAAATGCTTTGTTGGTTGAATTGTCCTTGTTAAACAACCAACCCATGGCAAACCCTACTCAGATACATCCTCACTTAGCCTGGTTATATAGAGCTGAGGATAAGAAGTCGCCAGAATCTTATGCCAAATCCACATTTAAATCTGAATCTAAGAAAATGGGGGGTTCTAGGGGGGAAAATGAAAAGTCAGTGAGTCTTCCATATAAGAGGAACCAAGTTGAAAATTCAAAGACAGGTGTACGTTCCGAGAAGAACAGTGATGCCCCCCCCAAAAGAGTTGCAAGGGGGAAGCTACTTTATGGCATAACAAATACACTTAAACTACGTTTAAAACAAACAAATCCTGGTATGTTGGTAGTACATGAAAAGAGAGAAGAGTATAGAAAAATACAAGCACAAATGATGGGTGCAAAACTTAGAATCCCGTCATCCAAAGTTAAAGTATTTAGTTTTGCAAAACAACATCAGAAGTCACATCAACTGCCTAGAGATAAGTATTTAAAATCAGATGCAGCTTTTGCTGAGGATTCTGATACCTCAAAGCAAGGTGGTAGGGTTTTTAATGACCTTGGTGCAATTAAAGGAACTAAACTGAACTGTGCAACTGAAGAAACAGTGGATTGCGGTAAAAATAGAACCAGTAAAGGTACATTGGAAGACCTGAGTCCATTCAATTCAACTGTCCCAGAAAAGTTTGCTCATACAGATATTTTGGAAGGAAAAGTGGAAAGAGAAGCCCAAAGTTCATGTGTTTTCCAACAGGTTGCAGTTGTTGATAGAAATGTAGTAGTTAAAGAAATAGATGATAGGCAGGTCAAAAACACTGATAATGACATCCTTACTTCTGATATGAATGAAAATAAATCCAGTAAAAATAGTTGTTCTGAAGGCATCTCAGAACTAAAGTATTCAGATGACTTCACCAGCCCTTGCTGCTCTGAAGATTTCTCTACCACTGAGGACATCAGCAGAATTTTACAAGCTCATGATAGCAGTGCAGGAGAACAAAGTCCAAAACAGAGTCCATCCAAAACAAGTAAGTCTAGTGGAACAAGATGGTCCACAAGGAAACATAGCAGTGAGAAGAGTTCTCTTCTTAGCCCACCTTTTTCAGCTGGATCGCCAGTACGCTCATATAATTACCTAAGGTCTCATATTTTGAAGACTCCAAATGATAGTTTGGAGGAAGCACCCAGTATCTCTACCAGTGATTTGTCTTCATCACATTGGACTGAGGAAAAAGAAAACCAGATAGACCAATATAGTATACATAATTATAAAGTTCTAAAGAGGGGTCAAGACATCTCTATTAAACTTAAAACAAGAACTGGCGGCAAGTCTTTAGAAAAGATTCAGTCTCCTCGGACATCTCAAGTGAGTTCTTATCTGCCATCTAATTTGTCAGAACTAGAAGTCAATGTCCTGGATAGCAGTGCATCAGATCACCTTGAGGAAGACAACGATGAAGTTGGTTCACTAAGTATTTCCAAGCAATACAAAGATATTTCTGAATTAGTAATCAATAAACTTCCAGGATATACAGTGTAAAAACAAGTGCTTTTAATGACATTTTACTTTTATAATCTGTGTACTATTTGTGAAACAAATTTTATAACATTATTTTTGGTACACCTGTGAACAGTTTTGTTTCAGAAATACGTTTATTATTGTTTTGATGTTTAATTGTTAAATGTAACATTGATCATGATATCATCTTATAGGTAGGGTTTCAGTTGTTCAGTTTTATAAGAATAAAAGTATTTTCCTAAGCTATCTTTAATTAGCCTAAATATTAATCATCCTAAAACTGACTTTATACACACCATTGAAAATAGTTAAGGATAGCTTCAAATTTTAATGGAAATCATTTAATAAATATAAAAGTCTTACTGTGTGAGATGCAGAGAGATACAAAATTGTTTCCGTTACAGCCTCTATAGTTATAAGAGCTTACTATTTTGTATAGATGGGCATCTTTTGGGGAAACCTTCTTGACACAGATTCAGTAACCACGTTTGGTGGTCTTTTTATATGCTGTCAGAGTGCACTGTATTTTTTTTAAACTGCCATTTGTGTGATCGCTTGATTAATGTCTATCTTTTGTTGGACTTAAGTTCTGTGATGAATGGACCGTATCTGTTTAGTGCACCAGTGAGTTCTTAGTACCTCGTCCAGTCTCTGGCATTTGATTGGGGTGCAATAAACCATTGTTGACGGAGGCAGAAGGCCGTCTATTTGAAATACATAAGAATGGAGCATAGGATTAAGTAGGACAAAGCCCTAAAAATAAACCTATACAAAATGCTTATTGGAGACATAGTTTTTGATGGTACTGTTTTTGTTTTGTTGGATATAAACAGCCTTCAGGTTTTCTCAAGTATTTGGAGAAGGGAGCGAAAAAAAAGATGTTTTCTTATACATTTTCTTGTATAGAAATTTAGCTTATTGCTATTTTGGGTTTAATATTTTTAATGTCAGTTTGTTTTTATAATATCTGGTGATATTTATAATTTTTATTGATTTTATATTTAGATCTTACTATGTTCAAATATTTACACACATTCTCTGCTATATTTTAATTTTTTCATTTGACTTTTTAGTATAGCTAATATTTTTGGCTACATGAAACAGGGCCCTAATTTTCCTTCTTTTATATGTATTCATGTAGACTGTGTCTTTTGAATGATTATTATAATAGGTAGAAATTAGATTATATGAGATGAAGATGTTTTCAGGAACAGTATAAACTAAAGAATAATGATGGAAATGATCATGATGTATTAATAGGACTATGAAAGTCTATTCTCTTGGTTAGGACAGTAGATTCCTGCTGCAGAGTGGTAAAAAGGGAATGTGTGGAGTTAGAAAAGTCCTAGAGTACAGAGAGCTTCAAACACCAAGCTTAATAATAAAGCTGTAAGCCATAAAAATCATATATTTTAAGTTGTGAGTACCCATAAATCATCATGACTTTTTGACTTTTAAATAATCGACATTTCTTAAGAGATAAAGAAATTGTAGTAGTAAAAGTTTTGAAATATAAAATGTCTTAATGGCTAATGGCTATGCTATTAGTTCTGTAAATATAAATAGTATGTCATCTCCCCAAATCAAAATTCTTTACTGCCAGGTATCATAGCTCTTCAGATGATACCAATATGGTGTATAAATTCTTAGCAGTATTTCATTACGATGGAAGAGACAAAAACAGAAGCAATAGTATCAGAATCAGAAATTTCTCAAAAACCAATGGTTTTGTTTGAGAGTCATTGTGATGACAATTGATAAGGAAAGTAATGAATTCAGTATGTCTACAATACAGCAGAACCAATGCTACTTGAAAATACAAAACCGAATGTCTATGATCGTCTCGGAGTTACTCCTTGAGTACTGTTTCTAGAATGGTCCTACTGTTTTTTCTAGTGTCATGCTAGTGAAAATATCTCCTTTTTTGTATTTAGTGTTTCCTATTTTTATTCTACAGCTTTTGAAAAGAATATTATAATAATTTCTGTTCCGAAAGCCTTATTTATCTCAATTGCTTAGAATAATTTAATATTACATAGTATTTCAGGATCATAAGTAAGGGATGCTCTCATTTCATTGTGACTCTCAGCTACTGCAATCCAGCTTTTTTGACTAGCATAACCTGCTGTGGACAAAGCTGAATGAGGGGGGGCTAAGAAGCAAAGTGGGCCGCAGAATGCTGTTTGGTGCTACTTCCCTGTGGTGTTAACACACAGCATAGGAGGCAGCTGTCAAAGGTAAGTCTTTTAATCAGTTATCATTCACTGATTCACAGGCTTGTACAGGCAGTGTTGGTTTTTCCTCCACTCCTATGCATGCCATCGATGACATCTTCAGATGCAAAGGACAGTGACACTGAATTTCTGTCATTCATTTCTTGCGGCTTTCTGCTGAGACCCCTCCTTTTACATTTCAATTAATTTCTATTTTGCTGCCTGTGTAGGCTGGGCATTTATGGAATTATTCATAGGAGCCAACATTTTATTTGTTGCAAACATACAGGTCAAGACCTGAACATTAAAAAGAAAAACTTACAATATTAGATTGTTGGCAAGGCAAATTTAATAACAAAGTAGCATATAAATAAGATAATATTTGCATTTATCAAGTCATAAATTGTCCTTGGGCCTAGAAATATAGCCATCCTTCAGGCTATTTATGCTTTAATTTGGGTTAGGCTATGGAGAGTTGTGCAGAATGACAGTTTAGAAGCCAAGACTTGCTGGCTCCTTCTCGTTTTTAACCTAAAATAATACAAGCAAACTTACTTGGCCAAGGACCAAGGCATTTTCACTGTTTTTCTCCAGAGATCTAACTCAGGCCAAGAAATAACAGACTTCAGGATGAGCATCATTAGGTTAGAGTGCCAAGTTTTAGTAGTAGAAGAATTTCCTTATTTTCCAAAGACATCTTGTATATCTCTATTATACTTTATGTGTGTATGGATATATATACACACATGTACATACATATTCTAGACAAAAGTAGGAAATTCAGATCATTTTTGTTTCAAAATTTTGTATTAATGGTATGGTCCTTTCAAAATCATACTGAATATCAGAAGAGATAAAAAATAAGAAATTGCTTAGTCCTGGGGAACAAGGATAGTGGTGGTGATCAAGACAATTTGAGAAACTTTGGAAGATAGAAAGCAGATGGGATTGGGTTGATGAAAAATGGATTCGAAAATTACTTTTCAGCATAGCCCACTGAGGGTGCTGCTGGAGAAATGAAAACCCAGTGTATTCCAGCAGCTCCCAGATAAACTCAAGCTCAGCAAGACAAGGGAATAGGAGCAAGTCATGGGTCAAGTGGGGGCAGAAACAGAATCCTGAGTAGGAGGAGGGAGCTGGGGCTGGGCTGAAGAGTATCTACAAGGAGAGGTGTTGGGACCAAAGAAAAAGGCTAGTATTTTTGCTTTTCACACCAAAACATAAAATGTCCATATTTTATGTCCCCATAATCCTAGTGGCAAAGTGATAGAGTCCCTTTAGAGAGAGATGAAGGGTGTTTGCACCCTTGCTCATGATTTGTTTTGGAGATGATTTCATTGTCGGATTGGTTTGCAGATTGGCTCAAACATTTATTTAGCACATGACAATGTGTATGTGAGTGTGGGTAGGGGGTGGTTTTAATATTACAGAGAATGCACTAAAGTATTGGTATTCCTGCTCTAGGGGGATATATTTTCCATTAAAACGTCAGTGAGGACACCCTCTCTTCCTTCCTAAAGGTTTAAGCCAACGTCCTATGGCAGAGCATGGCAAAGAAGCATGGGAACAAAAAGGGGCAGCACCAAGCCAGGGAAGAAGACCAGAGCAGGAAGCAGAACCACAAAGCCAAGCAGAAGGATTTCTCAGACTAGTTAAACAAAGTAGGACATTTAGCTATTTGCAGAATATTAGGGAGGGACACAAAACTTCCTTAGCCTGCATTAAGAAATGGAATTCTGAACCAGAGATAATAGGTAAAGACACTTTATTTTCTAAAATAGTTTTAGAAAGCAGTGCCTAAAATGATAAAAATGCTCTCTGCTTCAGCTCCTACAGGAAGTTGCTTTAAAGGGTGTGCCCTGATGCAGGAGTGGTTCGGTCAACTGCCTCTGCACAGTCCACAGGCATCCCCTGGACCTGGGTTTGCATCCCAGACTGGGGCGAACAACCAAGGGCTACCACTAAATCAAAATTAAAATTATTCTTCCTCTCTCTTCCTGCCTGCCTGCCTACTCACCTTAATTTCTGCCTATACCTTTCTGTTAAAAATTGATGATGATGATGATGATGATAAGCCTATCTGGATATTTAATGTCTTTTCATAGTAGGTGCACAAAAATGTTTATGCATTTCCTTTACATGCCTTGGAGATGAGGATGGGATGAGTGGCGAAGGAGTTGTCAATGAGACATCATAATCAAAGAGCCAGACAGAATGGGTTGAGAAGAGATGAGACTTAATTTTTGAACCAGCTATTTTAACTGAGTAACAGACCCTTTGCAGTAAGAACAAATGAATGGGTTTGGGTTTTAGTAAAGAATGTTTGTGTTTGCACAGGCCAGACTAGATCCTGAGGGAATAGTATAGCAAGATTAGTCGTTGAAGTTCCTGTGTTGGACAGAAAGCATGGAACAGGATGAGTCTGTGAGTTAGTAAATGAGTTAGTTATTGCAGGATCAGAAATTTGTATTTGTAAGCCGGATTATTTAGAATAGTGTATGCTTTGGTTATTTAATTTTTATTTTCTTCTTGGTTTTTCTAATTATTTTTGAAGGATTTTCTAGTTGAGCTGCATGAACAATAGGAGCTGGATTTGGCTCTGGCTGGTAATTGAGCTGGAATCCAAAAGGAAGAGCAGTGTATCCCTAGGGCCTGCATATTGAAAGACTGAGAAAAAAGATACAGGCGCCCTTAGACAGCCCCTCCTTTCTACTCTGAGATTACTTCTTCAGCTCTTCTCTCCTCAAAACCTTGGAGGGTATTGCTTTTGTTTTATTAAGGGAAGCTGTTCAATTACAGAGTATCACCCACCAAAACTGCCTGGAGGACTGTATTTTATAACTTGTGATTTCAGTGCCAACCCTGTAGAGTGAATTGGGACTGAATTTTGGACTCAGAATGGCATTAAAAAAAAAAAAAAAAAAAAAAAAAAACCAGCAAATTGCTTTAGATATGGAGGACTTGTTAGAAGAGTGGCCTGAAAATTATTGCTTACATATGCACAATTCTTAAAAATATTCCAAGTACTTTGGGACAGCAAGTTGTTCACACCAGACAAAAGATCTTTCTAGTCTGAAAAGTTCCCTTGTATGAAGAGTGGCTTCTTGTTAGCAAAGCACGCTGTGCCTCTGATCTTCTCTATAACAGCCAGAGACAACTATGTAGGAGATCAGAGCTGTTTTCAGGTGGATCTTACTTTCTATTCTCGCTCTTTTTCTGGCTTAAGGATTCATTATTCCCCTGATATCCAAAGGTAGAGCATTCTGATGAAAACTGTGAAGCCAAAATGATACAAAACAAAGAAGCAATTACCATTAATTTATATGGAAAATTGTGAGTTTTTCCAGACACCCCCCGCCCCCCCAAATAGCTTACCAAATAATGCACAATACCTAAAATAATGCTGAAGTCTAGTAGGAGCAGAGATGACATGGTAAGTTCACAGCCTGTATAAAGTAGTTTTGGGGGAGGAGTTTGAAGGTGCCATTCTCACTGCTGCTTTGCTGCAGAGACTAGAAAGGCTGCTGCAAACCAATGCTGAATGCTATTTTCACTTCTAGCAAAAATCCTTTCTTGGACTTCTGTCAGTGAAAACAAGTACTAGCAGGTCTTTTGTAAAATCCAAGTGGTGTAACTAGAGCCTCTGAAAAGCAGGGATGCCTGATGTTCTGTGGTGCTCTCTTCCTACGTCACTGATCGAGGTGTGAGCGCTACTGTTAACCTCTAAACACCAGTGTTAGAGGTAGGACTTTCCTAAAATTATGACCTTGAAGAAACTGAGGTTGTTTTCCTTATTCATTGTCTTTCTCACTTTCAATAGCAAAACTAAAAGACTTTTGGTATAAATCTCAGGAAGTTAATGTCCTTCAAGACTTTTCATTTTCATTGACTGGATAGCAATTACCAGTATATATGTACAGTTCTCATTTTCGGTATTGCAAAATTGTGCTGTGCTTTAGCCCTCCCAATGTGTTTGTGTTTTTTTGTTTTTTGTTTGTTTTTTTTTTGGTTTCTAATGCAGTTTTTTTTTTACTCACCCAGATGTGTACTTACCTGCATTAACAAAGCAGTATTCATCTCTACTGAGAATACGGTCATGCTGCTTGAATCCAAGTGGTACAAAAAAGCAGCTATACTTGCTATGTAATAATGATCAGAAAAGAAAGCTTGACATCAGAGGAATCTGGATCTAGAAGATGTTGTAAAAATCACTTGATCTAGTTCCTTCATATTGTAAATAGACGTGTGATTCGGTAAAATGAGTTTGCTAATCTTGTGACCCCTACTCCAAGACTCTTTCAGTTAGCGGATGCCACTTCATGTGTCAAATTGGGAACACAGCAAACCCAAATAGTGTGTAACATTTATATTGAAAACACTAGTCAAAAAATTTACTCATGTAGAGATGTGGCTGTCCATCTCTGTGCCACAGGGAGGGCATTTCTATTTAGGCTTAGGCTCAGACATTCTTTTTAGAAACCTTGCTCCTCTATTCACCTTCTTTTAACCTTATTGCCCAGGGATAATCTCTGTTGTCTCAATTTTCACACCTGTACAATGGAGAAATCAATAGTAATTATAGGGTTATTTATTATTTTTCACCATTTGATAATATGCACTTTTTCCAGCCTGATAAACTTATTGGTAACATCAACATTCACATTTTTCTCTAAGCAAATAATGTCTCATCCATGCTCTGAAGCACTCAAGTTTGAACGGCATGCTTTTCCATGTTCTTGAACACATAGCTTCAAAATGAAACAATACCAAGGAAGTTCATCTTCTTGAAGAACATTTTCTATATTAGCACATGCAAAAATTATCACCCTTCAAGTTAAAGTTTGCATTAACTCCCAGAAAGCTCAGATGTAACTTTTAATGTTTATTTTCAGTAGCTACTTATTACCAGTTACTGTATAGTTATTTCATCATCTCAGTTTTCTTTAGCTTCTGAGAGTTGTCTCTCTGTCTCCTACTTCTTTCTTTTCCTGCCTTCCTCTCTTCCTCTCTCTCCTTTCCCTCTCTCCCTTTACATTTTTGTGTGGTATATGTGTTTATGCAAATTTTTATTAATTTTTATAACATTTATACATAAAAATGCACAAATAATGAGTGTATAGCTCTATTTCCTAAAATAACAGTTGGATGAACAACATCCAGGTCAAGAATTGAAACATTGCCACAATCCTGGCAGCCCCCATAGCCCCCTTCCAGCTGCTGTCTCCCCAAGCCAACCTTCCCAAAGATAAAAGCTGCCCTGAAATTCAGCACCTGCCTGAGTTCCAGAAAACATGCAGCGTGCACACTTCCGTGTCTGGCCTCTTTTGATTGACCTTATGTTTGTGAGATTCACTCATAGTGTGACATATATTTGTAGTCATTCTGTCTCATTGTTTTATACTTTTTCACAGTGCAAATATAAGCTAATTTATTTACAAATGCTACTGCTAATGGACATTTGAGATTTCCCTCATGCTACTATAAATGGTGTCTGTAAATTTATATATATATGCATTATATATTAAATAAGTTGTATATGTAACAAATATAATGATGTGATTATAAGCAGGATTATTTACTTTTCTCAATTTCTTTTTATTCTTGCTCATTGTCTATAGAAACATAGTATATTTTTGTATATTAATTATGTAGCTTGCCAATTTTCTGTATTCATTTATTAACTCAGATAATTCTTCTGGTGCATTCTTTAGTGTTTTATATGTGTATAATCATATCATTTGCAAATAGGAACAGTTTTACTTCTTTTCCAATACTGGATTCCTTTAAAAAACTAAAAGAAAGAAAGCTGCAGCAGACAGAAAGAGAGAAGAGGAAGAGGCACTTTATTTAGCTCATCTTGGTTGTGCCCATGGGTCCTGGGACATGAACCTGGGATCTTGGGACATATGTGCCCTGGGCCCAATCCCTATACCACCAGGGCACACCTAATTTGGATTCTTTTTATTTTGTGTCCTACCAATTATGTAGCTGGCTTTAGATGCTGTGCCAAACTGGTAGAGACGAATACAATTGCCCACAGTAATTCCATATTATCATCCAAGCGCACGTAGTATCTGGCACAGCCTTTCTGGAAATAGTTGGTGTGTATCATACTTGAGAATGCTGTGCTGGGAGTTACACGTTTCCTTTTATAATCTGAACATTATCTTTCAAATGTTAATTTTTACAGTTTGAACTGAAATGCCTGCATTTCACACTAATGAGAAATTTGGCTTCTAAAACTTTTGCATGGCATTATTCCTAGCAACTCTTTGGATGTAGAACTAATGTAATTCTTCATATATTATTTTCAGGGCACAACATAAAATCATGGAATAATATGTAACAATGTATTATGTATTTCTATTTATTCTCATCAATGGTGGTAATTTTTCCAGATTTTTCTAAGGCCTGACCCTCTATAATCCTTCCAGTTGCCAACTTCTGCAATAGTGCTATTGTCTCAACATGATTGTGTTTGGGGACACATGCATACTGAGTATGGCTTACTCCAACGTTTGGGGTGCAAATATAATGATTGTCTTTTTGTATTCGAATCGATTGTGCTAGCTTTACACATTCATAGTAGCAGGAAATCTAACATTGACCTGGAATGCACAAATCCATCCCAAATATCCAATGTCTTGAGACACTGACTTGGTGTTGCCTGGCTTCTCCTGCTTTAAAAAGCTAGACCCTGTGACTTATCTACCTTGATCTTGGGTTTCAGCTGCTGTGATTAAATGTTGCTCCTGAAGACTAGCCCCCAACCTGGTCCTGAGTCCAGCACAATCTCAAGGGTATAAGTTATTTAGGGCTTTGCTCACAAGATCACATTCACAGGATGGCTGAGACTGGAGTTGTCTAAAAACCCTTCCTCCAGAGAACTAAATACTCTTGTAGGGAGTAAGGAACATTAGAACACGTTCCTGCTTTCCTCATTTGGGTGGAGGGTGGTGTGGGGTTGGTCTTCAAGACCCTTTTTGCTCAGAGAACTTTGACTGACACTCTCCTAAGACATCAAAGTCCCTAACAGTTTTAAACATCTAAAGCGAAGGAGACATGGGTTTGAGCTTGGTCTTCTTTGAAGTGTACTTAACCTCATGCAAATGTCCTTTCCTTTTCTTTTCATCAAATCACCAAAAGGATCTGACTCTTAAGGCCAATAGACGATGCTCTACTCACATTTACATAATGCAGAAGGGCTTTTGTAGTGCTATGAGAAGAGTCCAAGAGCTCTTCTAGTGTTTTCTGTGTCTTGTCATGGAAAAGCAGCTGGCAGCATTAGTTTCAAATAAATGAAAAAATGAAGCTAAGTATTCACCTGTGTCAGGTACCATCTACTTATGTGCATGTTGAAAATATCTTATTCCGTTTTGTCCCTCACCCCAGCCCCAGTCCTCAGTAAGGAGCCTGCCATCTTGACTTTCATAAAGCGTTTTCTGAGTGAATCTTGGTGGAATTGAATAGAAACAATAATTAAGGCTAACATCTATTCATAGTCTACAATTGGAAGTGCTGTACACTTTATCTGTCTCATTGTTAAGCTAAGAGTACTCTGACATCCAGAAATATGGGGCTTGGGACACTGGGAAAGGTGATCCATGCAGCTGACGTCCCCTGCTCTCTTAAGGATAAACCATGACCAAAAGTCATGAACTGAGTCCTCCAACCAATTCACTGGGCTGATAATCTGAAGGTTCACCTGGGTTAAGAATAAAGAGGTCGACAGACCAGAGAGGT
Source organism: Solenodon paradoxus (assembly GCA_004363575.1). NCBI lineage: Eukaryota > Metazoa > Chordata > Mammalia > Eulipotyphla > Solenodontidae > Solenodon > Solenodon paradoxus. Next base: position 54,886 of record RJWH01001220.1, on the reverse strand, counting down.
ACTCCTGCCATTCTTGATGTCACCCTGATTCTCAGTTATGCAGCTGACTCCCCAAGAAGCCTGGTGCACTCTGGTAGCGGATGTTTTTCTGGCTGACAACAATTCCAACATATGGCACCTCTGAAGAAGCACCAGAAGATTGAAATATTCCCATCTCCACGCTTTAACTGCATTTCTTGAAATAGCTTGGTTATACAACGCACAACAAACAAAACTTCCTTTAACACCCTCAAAGTGTTAGGAAGAGCTAGACTGTGTGTGTATTTAGACCACTTTGTACCTGAATTTAAATGATTAGCATTCCCTTTAGAGGCAACCAGTTTCATTTGGGGCATTACCAAAAACAAGACTACGCATGAATATATTTCATCTCAATCTGTCGACCCATACAGTTATTTTTATTATTTAATATTTCAAACATTCAGAAGAAATAATAATACAAATAAAATTACAATACACTCCAATGTACGCATCACCCAAATTGAACCCTGTGGTGGCATCGTGCTACCCGGAGTTGCAGTCTCCATAAACCTCCCTTCACCAGCCCCTCTCTGCCTTTTTCCTTTGTCTCCTCTCCCTGTCCCTTTGTCCCTCGCCCCCGCCAAGGAGTAACCATTACTCTGAGATCGCTGTGCCTCCCATTCCCACTGGGAGATGTGTGGCTTGTTTCCAGAACTTATTTTCTGACTACAAACACCGCTGCTGCAAATTAGTATTCCTGTCTGTGCTCATGTGCTCAAATTTCCTTAGAATTTCATACTAGAGTTGGAATTGCCAGATTCGCAGGTATACCTGTCTTCACCTCTGTCAAATCACTCTCCAGAGTAGTTGTACAAACTTACTGTACTGTTATCAGCGCACAAGAGTTTCTATCTCTTTAGGATCTACCACAAAACTTCGTCGCTATTAGACATTTCAACGTTAGTTGCTCTATTTAACTATTTTATCTTCATGATAAGTATATCTAGATAGTCAAGTCCACTTCCTTTCTTTTAGGCGTTTTTGTTAACTGTTGTCTAAGCCAACTGTTCTCGAACTTTTTGGTCTCAGGAAACCTTTCCACTCTTAGAAATTATGAAGCACTCTAAAAAACTTGTTCATGTGATTAACTTCTATCAACATATATTCTACTAGAAATTGAAAAAGAAAAGTTTTTTTCATGTTTGGTTATGAATTCTCTTAAAAGTGATTATTAGTAAACCTATTACATGTGAGTATGAATACTTTTTTTTTTTTTTTTTTTAGCTACTCTTGGCCCGAGGTGTTTAACCCAGGTCCACAGCCTGTGCTTCAGTTACCTGAGTCACAGAGGTGGGCAACACCATTGAAAAACAACTATTTTTCTGAGACAAAATGATTAGAAACATGACACTGTTTTAGACTTGTGCCGTCTCATTTGTTTCTGAGTTAAGATAAGACAACTGGATTCTTACATCACCTTCTGCTATCAGTCTCTCATGGTAGGTCGTCATAGAACCTCTGGGAAGCACAAGTGGAGAGAATGAGAATGAAAAGACAAATGTCTCAGCATTAATATAAAAATAGTTTTGACCTCATGGACCAACTCCATCACCCAAAAGGGCCTCAGGGATACCCGGCGGGGGTTGGGGCCTCCTAGGTGATACTTTGAACATGTTTTTCTAGGCTGGTCTTGGTCCTTTTTGTTTCCATATGAGTTTCAGGCTCATCGAATGGAGTTCCACAAAATAGGTTAGAAATTTTTATTTGCATTGTATGCAACTTACAGATTAATTTACTAGAGCTGATACATTTATGATAGTGGATTATCCATGAATACAAATCATTCCATAGCTTTAAGCCCTTCAGGGATGGCTTAGCACTTTCTTTGTCAGGTCTTATAGCTATACATGATGTTTTAATCTGGTAATTGATATATTTTGCTGCTATTGTGAATGAAGCTTTTGAAATACATTTTTTTTCAAATGGGCTGCTAGTGTATAATTGGAATTGGATTGATTTGTGTACATTGACACTGATTCCATCAACCATGCTAAACTCTTATTTTTTTCTGGTCTGTCTATAGCCTCTCCGGGCTTTTCTATGTAGACAATCACATTGTTTAGGAATAGAAGAAATTTTGAAGCCCTTGCGTCTCTTTTGGGGCGTGACAAAGGAGAAGCAGTATATCATGCTGGCAAAAACCTCTCCTAGTTCTCCTCTCCTAGAGCTCAGCTGAACTGCCAGGTGACCTGATGAAGAACTAAAACAAAAGAAAATTAGAGGAACAGTCAGGCCACTTGGCTATAGTATAAGCAAGAATCTAGACAGGAAAAAGGGTTGACTTTCCCAGTGCTTAATTTTCCCCACAGAAAGGACCAGATGATGGTCAACAGCACCAGCATAAGTGGGAAACCCCAGAATGAAAGGTTCCTGGCATTTATGGATCCAAGCTGACAGGAGACGGGAACCAGGGAAGGAGTAGGATAGTATTCAATACTGGGTCAGAGTGGAGAAGAATAACCTCAAGCCTCCTGCCCCTGCCATGGTAGTGTTGGCAGAGGCACATGAGATAGGCCTTAAGAGAGGGCCCCCAAGTTATCCAAATAGAGATGTTTGGGGGAGGAGTGAAGATATGCCTAAAAGTACTGTGGGTGGGGGTCTCTGCCCTTGACTGCCATCCCCTCCTTTCTGACTATGCACCAAATCTGATGTGGGGAGGACAGCTTTCCTCCATGAGTCCCGCCACATGAAAACTTGGTCATCACTAGTGGCAGGGCCTGACTGAAAACCCACAGGATCTGGACTCCTCAACGTTAAACGTTAATCAAAGCAGTGATTACGAGCCTGCCTCTCTTATTCCGGACTTTGGAGGCAAAGTTCCAACTGTTCGCCATTAAAGATGGTATTTGCTTTAGGTGCTTGAAAGATACATTTGATAAGAAATACTTTCTTACTACTGAATTTTATTTCTTAAGCATAAAGGTGTCTTGAATTTTATCAAACACTTCTGTATGTATTGAGCTAATCATGTTTGTGCTGCTTTCATCTGGTAATGTGGTGAATTAAAGTGCTGGATTATTCAGTGTTGACTAGCTTTGCATTTCTTTCTTCGTCCTGATGCATCCTGTATATAGTTGTGTTTCATCTGCTAATATTTTGTAAGTTGTTCTTTCTTGTACTATTTTTATCTATTTTTCATATAAATACAGTTTGTGCCTTAGGGGAAAAAACCATATAACATTATACTTCTGTTGTCTGGACTGGTTTCAATGAGAGAGGCATGATCTGACCTTTAAGATTTGGTAAAATGGCTGATAAAATTATTTGGGCTTGGTTTTCTTCCTGGTAGCTTTATTGCTTAGATTGTTTTAAGGACCTAATTTTACGTGATTAAACTGTTGAATGGATTGTTGTTTCCTAAAGTTTAAAAAATTGAGTGTCTATTTTACACTGCTATAAAATGTGTGAAAATGTTTGATTAAAACTTACTATCTACTTTTGAAAAACACAGAGTTGAGGATTGTGCTTTGTTTAAACTCCAGTGAACATATTTCTGTTTTCATCTCATTGACCTCTCAGTTGCAGTCATTGTATTTGCCCACTAACCTTTTCCTTTGAATTCCTCTTACCCTTTCTGAACTCTTAGAGTCCATTCTTTTAGGGGTCTTTTCTTTCACTATTCATGTAAACACTATTTCTCTGGCTCCTAGTCCTGCTTGTCTTCTAACGTTTCTCTAAACTTTCCATCTAGATTATTTCATCTCTCCAACTGTTTCTAAAGCCATGTATGTGGTGAGAAGAGCTCAGTTTTCACTTCTCATACAAAAATCTGTCTTTTGAGGTCAATCTCAAAAAGATGTCTCAAAATAAACTTGACTTCAGTTTCCCACACCCCAAATAGTCCCCATGTTAGTTTTCTATGCTGAACATTCTTCTTTTGCACCTGTGTCCTCTCTGCTTTCCTGACAGCACTCTGTTACCTTTATGAAGTGAATCAATGGGCAAACCAAATTCTGGCTTCTGCTTTGGGTTTGTCAGTAGAAGGCACTGGCAGGAGATTAGAGGGCAAGCAGGGAGGAAAAGTCAGGGTGTTGGGTTCCCTGACTGCCTTCCTGCCGCCTTTGGCCCATTGGTGAAGGCTGCATTTCTGTATACAAAGAAGGTCACGATTTTCATGAGACATCTCTAGTTGTGGCTAAAGCTATGCTCACTCTCTCTGACTCTGCTACTTGCCTGTTCCAGATGAGGGATGGCAATGACTTCTTGCATTGCTAGCATGGGGTCCATCACCATCCCTTGTTGGTTTCCCTTCACCCTGCCCCATTTATAAATGATTCCTTCATTAAGCTTTCCGCAGTTACCCAGTTCGAGCGTGCCATCTATGTCCTGCCGAGGTCCTTACTAACCAGATTTCCTAGTCTCAGAAAGCCACTCCCACCTCTAGTTGTTCACTTCAGTAAAACGACATCACTTTCCTTGAATTTACCTTCCACATCTGTTAGCCCAGCCTGTTGATACCACTTCTTACATACATCTTGAAATTAGCCATATTTCTCCTGCTCATGCCTAAGCAGTAGCCTCTTTACTGATCTCTCATATTTACTCTGGCCTCTCACAACCTATTCACTACATGCAGACAAAGTAATCTAAACGTATAACCCCGATTGGCCTGCTGTAGTGGCCAAGTGGGTTAGTACACCTGGTATAGTCCACATATGACCCAAGGTCCATGGTTCAAGACCCAGGGCAGGGGAAACAATCAAGATGAACAACTGAATAAAATAATTAAAGTGCCTCTTTCTCCTCTCTCTTCCCACCTGTCTGCTTGCTCACCTTCATTCTTGCCTGCACCCTTTCCTTAAGACACACACATGTGCAAACACACTTATATGTCTATAAATCCGGTGCCATTTCTGTTTAAAACTCATTAGTAGTGTTCTCTTAAATTTTTGGATAAAACCCAAATCCCTTATCAAAGGGCTCCAAGGCCTTGTATGGTGGCATCTGTACCTCCTCTCCAAACTCATCTCATACTTCACCCCAACTTGTCTCCTGAAGCTACAGACACACTATCCTCCATGCTATTCCTTAAACATGACGAACTCAGGACTTTTGTCATGCTCTTCTGTATAAAGATAGAGAACTCTTAGTCCTCCAGAGAGCTCACTCATTACTGTGATCTTCACAGTGCTTTTATCCGCCAGGCTTCAGTTTAAATGTCACTTCTTCAGAAAAGCTTTGTGACGATTCTGTCAAATTAGGTTTCCCTAAGAGTTTCCCTCAACAGATTGTCCCCACACCATCATTTTTGTCATTGCACTTCAGTGATTCATTTAAAGTTTATCACAATGAACTCTGATGTATGTTAACAGTTTTAATTTTTTTATTTGTTTTTTTTTTCACTTAGTTGTTCTCTGCTTAGGTTATAAACTTATTGATAACAGAGATTTATGAGTTTTTTTCACCACTATTTTGCCAGCTTTTAATCAGCTCCTTATATTCTGGTCTTCAATTGTGTTTGACAAATATTTGTCCAATGCATAGATACTTAAATATTCAAGTGGGGAGCAAAGCAGTATTTCCCTAAGAGGTTCACAATAAATGACAATGGAAACTTAAGTGATAATAGTCTTAACTCCAACAAAAGAGAGAGAGAGAGACAGGGAGACAGAGGCAGACAGAGACAGAGAGAGATATTTTTTATATATTCCTTTTCCCCCACTGAGGGAATGATCAACATTGAGATGTTCTTAGCCTGTCGAGGATCCAGAAGAACCACTTAATGACAGAGGAAATTTCAATTACACAATGGAGATTAAAGTTTCAACACTGGGGAATAATTATAAAGATGTTTTCCATTATATTTGCTCAAGAAAGGAAAAAAGGGGGGGAAAAAGACATGAAAACCCAATAGAAAAGAATTCCAAATGGTAATCAAATTATTAACTCTTTTAGTCACAATAATATTATTTCAAAGTCTTAGATCTTTAGTCTAAAGCCTGAGGACGAATCACTTCATAATGTGATTAAAAACTCAAGAGTTAAGAAAGAAACCCCAGAAAACAAAAGCTTGAATTGGGCAGGAATATTTTAAACCATCATGCTATTACTAGAATGAAGTAATTTGAAGGGATGACATCTGGTTAATTATCCAAACACACAGCAATGTTTCCTCCTCTGAGATTCATTTATTATTTGTACAACTAACTTACCATTTAGTATTCTTAATCTTTAATTGCAATTCTTTTTCAAAGTATCTGTGGTTTATTCTTCACTGCTATGTGATACATTTTGTGGCTAGAGGTATATTTTAAACTACTTTTTTATTGTCCAAGTAATCTTCTAGAGAGCTATACTGAACATCTATTAATCCATTCACTTTTCTCTGGATAAAATATTTTCCTAATTTTCCTCTGGGGAAGCTCATTAGCCCCTTACTCCTGAGCAATGTGATTTGATGAGTTTAATCCCATTGCTAGTTTAAAACAACAAGCATATTTCCTCTCCCAGGCAACAGTAATTGGATGGGCACATGATTCCACATCAGGAAATGTTTTAAAACTGTTCTGGGAGAAACACTTTCATTTTTCCCCTGGGTCTCAATGATGAAGTATGTTGGAAGCCATCTTGGAAGCAATCATGAGAGAGTGCCTTCCTGAAGATGGGGCCAACGCTATAAAATAGAAATAAGGAGCCTGGGTCCTGGTCTCATGGGAGTCCTAGGTTATACATCTGAAAAGACTTAATTCTTAGACTCGTATATTACATAAGCAAGTGAATTCAATTTGAAACGGAATATGAACAGTTTCGAATTGGTAGATCTATCTGCTAAAACCAAAATAATTCTTGACACATTACTGCTTTTGATTGATTTTTTTTTTTTTTACCAGTTTTCTCTTAATTTTTAGGCCCCTTATTAAAAGTTTCTTTTGATTTGACTAAAATGAAAAAGTCAATCTTTGCCCTGATAAATGTTCCCTGATTCTTCTTCATAAAATCATCTCTATTTAAAATACCAAAAACCATTTATTGATCTGTTTCTATTCCCAGATCATTCCTGATGTCTGGAAAATGTTCCTGCTGACATTTCTTTCTTTTTTTTTAAGGTACGTATCTGAAGTTATATTCATTTAAACTGAGAATATCATTTTTATTCTGGAAAAAAAATACTCTTCTTCAGAAAATAGAAATGGATTTCTTTGTTTTTTGTCAACAACTCTTTGCAATTAAACAAGCTGAGTTTGACACTGCACCTCAACTCCTTCCTTGTTAGAGAACATTGACATTTATTTCCTAACTTTAGTATTCTAAATGAGGTTGATAAATCAACATATAACTATACAGTTTTTAAGAATAAACTCTAAAAAGTATAAAGTATAAATACAGTAAAAAGTATAAAGTATAAATATAAAAAGTATAAATTTGATACATATTTCCAAACAGGTTGGATATTTCTATTTTCTATATGAACACAAACCCTGTGTTTGAAAATTCCTGTTTATTATCCTTTATCTTATAGGTGATAAATGACCATACTTTGGTGATTTAGTTTGAAATTCTTGGATAACCATAGGGTAGATTTTTGTTTTTGTTTTTATTTTTATGGCTAGACGATTAGTTTTCTACTGCTGCGTAAAACACTTCAAGAGCAGCCACTCACTTTTACTCATGACACCTGGAATCAGGCAGGGCGTTCTGACTTGGCTTTGCTCTGAGGAGTCACTCATGAATCTGCAGCTAGCTACAGGTGTATAGATGACTTTGTTTCTAAACCTAGTTAGACCCACTATCAGTCAACTAAAGCACCTTGGCTTTCTTCTACATCAGCTTCCGATGTTTAGCGGGAAAGCCCAAGCTAGTTCACAGGTAGCAGCGAGAGAAAGAACAGAATAATGCAGTCTCTTGATACTTGACTTGGAACTGATTAGATATTGTACCTCATTCATTCAATCTGTCAAAGCAATCCCCAAGATCCAGTGAGATTTAAGGGGTGGGAAAAGAGACTGCCACCTACGCAAGGAGCAAAAACTCATGTTGTACAGGGATGTGGACCCAGAGGGAATAATTGGATGGGTGTGTTTTTGTTTTCAAACAATCTGCTAGATATGATTTCTTTAGATCAATATATAATGAGCCTAAAACTTCTACTTAGATCCTTTAAAACATATTTATATTTTGGATGGGATTCAGATTTTTTCTCAATACGAAGTGTAGATGATGATAGATTTATTTCCTTATCTATTTCTGGGGTTGATAAAAGCATTGACCTTAACATGTAAAGACTTGGCTGAGGCTGGAGAACTCCCTTTCAAGGGGCCTCACTCAGTTCGTTGGCAAAGTAACTCATCACCAGGCTAGTCTTCCTCTCTAGTACTTCTCCATGATGCTGCTGCTCCTCTCAGCATGGCAACTGGCTTACCTCAGAGCAACAAACCCAGGAAGAGAGTGCCAGGAGGAAACTATCCTACTTAAGACCTAGCCTTGGAAATCATGTATAATCATTTCCAGCACAATGTCATCATTATAAGCAAGTTATTAGGTCCAGCCCACTTTGGGGAGGTAGGGAGACTTAGGTTTCAACTTTGGAAGATTTACAAAAATCAATGATGTGATGTGTCCTGGTGGCTTAACGGTTAAGTGGGCTGGGAAGCAGTCCACATATAATCCAAGGACCCAGGTTCATGTCTCAGGCCTGGAGGCGGTGGCAGGCGGGGATGAGGAGGTAGGAGAACATCCAGGATGAACTACTAAATCAAATAAATACAAATGCTTCTTCCTCCTCTCTCTTCCTGTCTGCACCTTTCCTTTAAAAAAATAAAATCAATGATGTTTATGAATTTAATTCATTCAACATCTTACCCCTGCAGACAAGTAACTTTGTTTTTCAGTTCCCAATGCTTAGAAGAATATACTTTTGTGCTATTTGGACAAGGCAGAGATCTGTAATCATCCAAATGCCTTTTTGAGGGGAGAGTTGTATTTTTGGTGAAAATCTATGACTTAAAAGTGAAAAGATAGACTTTCAGTGGGTGATAAAGGGAAGACAACAATTTGCTACATGACAGTATTCAGAAGAGGGGGGATGAGAGAGAAAGGTCAAGAGTATAGAGTGAACTCAAAAGAATGAAAAACCATGTGCTCCATCCCATGACTCTTTGAGGCTTCCCAGATTTTTGGTAAAGTTGTTAAGTACCTCTAAGTTCCAACGGAGTGGTGGTTGGGGCTTTGTTTTGTTTCTGTTTTTGCAGACTCTAAGGTGTCAGGCTTCATGTCTGGATTGAACCAGACTCAGAAAGACCTATAGGTGTGGGAGTTGAGCAGTGAGAAGCGGGAGGGAAGAACTTAGGGTGTTTTCAGAATGAGAGTGAGGGGTGAGGTGAGCCCTGGGAAGGATTGCCTCTAAGGGGTCAAGAGGACTTAGTGGAAAGGAGGTTTTCACTTGGTTTCTGGCAGTTCTCATTGTTTGCTAAGTCAAATGCACATTCAGAGGAACTTTTACTACATTTCATCTCTAATGCTAGGTACTTTTGTATATTAGAAGGTAACTACTTGAAAATGCATCAAGTTAGAAGGAAATATTATACACACATATACATGTCAGGTCTAAATCTGTGCGCATATACATGGGTTTTTGTGTTTATGTAGCTTTCAGGGGACGCAGGGAGTGAAATGCAATGTTACTTATAAAATACACATGCTTATGTTGCTGACTTAATGCTCCCTCAGGAATGGGAGTCTTCTCCTGTGTTTTGGATTCACCTAGCATGTAAATGGTGTGGCCTTTCTTCTGTTTCAAAAGTGCATGATTTTCATATTGCCAAACTCTCACCACAATAGAATCAATAATCTGAACCTAAGGGTCAATGTGACCTTCAATCTTATCTAATTTGAGTTTGAAAAATCCATTTTGAGATGTTAACCACAAAATGGCCTCCCTCAAGAGACTTTTCTGTACGAGAGGCTTTCAATATGTATTTTTTGAGAAGACAGTACATTTCTCTGAATGACAACTTCTAAAAGCTAAAAATCATGATCTTTAATAGTCGAAACAAAAAACTGCCTGAAGCCTGTTGCCAACCTCTTCTGGATACTGTAAAAGTAAAAGAACTGTAATATAAAATGTGCTTCTTCTTTGACTCTGAGGTGGAAGCCAGTTAGATTCTAGACAGCATTTCTTGACAAGGGTCACACTACATATGATACCCTAGCTATCAACTATTACCGTGTTGAGTTATTGCAGGAATTCGGGAATTCTTCTCTTTTACCTTACCTTTTAATTTAAAAAAAAATCTTATCTTTCATAATGAAGCTAAGAATTTCACTCAACCAGTTGGTTTCTGGCACCATTTGCTACTGGGTGATAGGTATTCAGCATCTACAAGCACACAATTGATTAAGTTAGGCAGGCAGAGACAGACTATGTTTAATTTATTCATCAAATCCACTTATTTGAACCCAATAGGAAAATTAAGAAAACTAGTAAGTGATATATACAAAAATGCATAATAAATTATTCAATAAAATCTAAAGTAAGGTCGCCAGTAATGTTCACAGTCTCGTTCATGAAGGTAAGAGTAGGAGTGGGTAGGCTGTAAACATGAAACAATTTTATACTTTCTAGTCCCTATATTCATCTGTGCTTTGTCTGACCCTCCTTTCGTGTTCTCAATGACTGCTCAGCCTCTTTCAACAAGAGGTCCAGCTGAAACCTTCAATATCATCACCTACTTATTGCTCAGCATCTTTCCTCCGCCTCGTACAAGACAGCCTCTAGAGGAGGGATCTGAAGTTAAATGAGGAAGGGGTTGACTCTCACTCCTCCTTGCTGCTTCTTTTAGTTCTAACTCTTCTGGGTTAGAATGAAGAAGAGATCTATGCAAAAGTACAGAGTCTCTTATTTAATTGGTGCTATTTTACTCCATTGGCTGCAACTGCTTCCCTGGCTGATGCTAGGTAGCTCTCAGGTGTGCAAAAGTTAGCTCTCTAGGCATGGATGTATGAGTTGTTTGAGGGGCCCTGTTGGATGAAAAGGACCTTCCTAGTGCACAAGTCCCTAACACAAGTTCACTTTATTCCCATGATCCCCTACAGAACTCACTCCGGCTGCTTATGTCCTTTGATGAATGGCAGACCTCTTCTTGGCTTGAGCCAGGAGGACTTTAGGCTCCACAACCTCCCATCACTCCACTTAATCCATGGGAAATTCTTGCATCCTTACCATGCCAGGAACTACAATATAGTGGGTTCCTTGGTCACCCCTACCTCCCCCATGCTGCCATTTTCCTGTACTCTGCCTGTCCTAAGTTTACCTAGGCATAGATGCCAATGGCATCACCAGATGTCTAACCCAAAGTAAAAGCCAGTCTCCCGCTTTGACCAGCAGCTGTAATTTCTGTAAGTGATTCTCCTAGTGTAGGATCAGCAAACTTTTAATGTAAATACCAGAGAGCAAACATTTTCAGTTGTGTGAACGATATGGTTTATTTTAACTATTCATCTCTGCCATTGTAGTGAGAAAAGCAGATGCAGAAAATATGAAAATGAATGAGTCCGACTGTGTTCCAATAAAGCATCACTTATAAAAACAGGTGATGGGCTGCATCTGACCCTCAGGCTGTGGTATGTGGACCCCTGCCCCAGAATTTGACACAAAAACTGGGCAAGCATTCCATGGAGAGGAGAGGGGAAGGTTCAGTCCTCTGCACCCAACGGTAGACTTAGAACCCAGATGCTTTTCTTCTGTTTCCTGCTGCCGTCTCTCCCCTCATCCCTACCCTAAGGTTTCTGCTTCTGTTGACAGTGAAGGAGCATGGCAGGAGGAGGTTCACTAAGGGGAGCAGAAATGAGGAGGATTTCTCTCGATAAGTCAGAACATAGATGTTCAAAGTCCTACTGCTTGCAATTCTCTAGAGAATGCAGGGAAATTGAAGCTTCTTTGTTTCAGATTTAGATTTTGGTAAGTTTTGAGCATCATAAAAAAAACCCTACCCAATCTCCTTTGATACTCTTTTATTTATCCCCATGGTTTATTGTGGGGATAAGTGATTTTTTAGAACAGATACAATTCAGGATGAAGAAATATAGTTGTAGCTCATCAGGCACAGTTGCTCATTGACTGTGTGTCAATCTTAGTTTGTCACATTCTTGACAAAATTTAAATATTTTCCACATTGTAGAGCATATTCTAGCTTTGCTCAACATATTGATTTTTTAAAAGTAGTTGATACTTCTTTTGCTTTACTAGGATGTAAGTTTTCTTTTTCTTTCTACTTTCTTTTTTAGTTCACTTCAGCTTTGGACTCAGTACACAGCTGACATTTCTGAGTACCCTGTGCTATACAGTTTCACCCTTAAGGAGTAATCTCTGACTTCTGTTCCATTCCAAATAATTTATTTTTGTGATCTCCACTATTACTCAGATTAAACTTACTTTTGTGGTTTTATTTTTCCTAAAGCATGTTTTCTCATCAGTTTAAAAGCAGCATCTTTTAGAAAGAACTTTTCTTTCTGCTTCCACAGTACATCTTCCCCTATATCATCTCCCACCATCCTGTCTCACAAACATGCGTTTGATGGCCCATGTGCCCCTGGTTTCTCTGCTCTCCTCCTTTATTTAATAATTTTCCACCTCCTGCTGTGGGCCGCACCATCCTACATAATAGAGATGCAAACATGAAGAATTAACTCTTATCTTCAAGGAAATTACAGAGGGATGAGGTGACCAACATACAAATATGCCACTGACACTGGGGGAAATTGGTTCTCTACTTGATGGACTGTAGGTATCAATGTCTGTAAAGGGGACACATTCCTAATTGGTTGGGAGGGTTAGTCTGTGAAACATCATCACATTCTGGGGTGAGGACAGAAAGGAGTGGCACCGACATTTCCTACGAAGGATTAGTTAGCCAAGATACTGCTAACTTGTGACTCCTGGTGTGAACCATTTGCTTCATGATCATAGAATGTTCTTCTCTGTCTCCACCTCAGCAGAGCCTGGCATAGATCTCTTGTTCCTTTTACAATATTAGCATAGGTCCTAGAAACAAAACATTAGCATATGCAACTCTCTGGTCTCATTGGGTCTACTGAACAAGAGAATATAAATATAAATATAAATGGTCAGGGTTGGAGCAGATCCTGCAGATTCTTCTAAGAATGCTTTACTGGATCTTAAGGAGATAAATGCAAAGGACCTTCCTCCTTATTAGTTATGGTCTGTTTAGTAGAAAGGTAGTCAGAAGGCACAAAGGAAAAAACAAGTTAAGAATGTTCTCTCCTTTTCAATTCCTGGGAAAAGTTTGAGAAAGATAACTACTTTTCAAATGTAGAATTCACCAGCGAAACCATCAGGTTTCAGCTTTTCTTTTTTTGGGAGAGTTTTGATCACAGATTCAGTCCCCTTATTAGTTATTAGTTATAGGCTCATTATGATTTCATATTTCTTCATAATTTAATCCTTGTAGGTTTCATGTTTCCAGGAATTTGTTCAATATAAAATAACTAGGTTACCCAATAGTTACCCATAGTACCGATTATAATCCTCTTTATTTCTGTAGAGTTGGTAGTAACGACACCACTTTCATTTCCAGTTTTAGTAATTTGAGTCTTCACTCTTAATTTCTTTTCTGAAACATTTTTAGAGGAAGGGTGCCAGCAGGAATGCAGCTGAGCAGAGGCAAGCAGGCAGCAAGAGGGGAAAGAAGCGCTTTATTTTATGTAGTAGTTCATCTTGTTTGTTCCCTCCCCTGCACCACCCTCATCTGGGACTCAAACCAGGATCTTTGGTTTCCTGCCAAACTCTGCCAAAAGCAGCTGACCAGCCCCTGTTGTGCCAGCGCATGCTTCTCTGCTTCTTGGTCCACTTACCCCCAAAATAAGTTGTTCTTATTTTGTCAACTGTATTTTAGATTAGTATTTATTATCTCCTTTGCTCACATTGCTGCATTCACTTTTGTTTAAGCTTGCTGGAATAATTATTCCATCTGGTTAAATACGATTTGTTTTTATGTTCAGTTCCCCCATTTCTCAGATGTGTTTCAAAACACCCTACCCTCCACTATATGCATTCACTTTTGAATACTGACATTGCATCTCAATCTATATTTCATACTACACCTTGCACCAGAGTTCAGGGTCCTTTCCCACCACCTGTTCCCCTCTTTCCTTTCCTCTCCACTCCCGCCCCGCTGGTAATCATCATCTTGAGTCCTGAGACATTTTTCTGGGATTTGTCTCTTTGTTTCATTATTATAATCCATGTGTGAGTGAAACCATACTGTATTTCTTTTTCTTTCTGACTTATTTCACTTAACGTGATCCCTTCCAATTCCATCCAGTTGTTGCAAAGGGCATAATTTCATTTTTAAATGTAGTTACATAGAATTCTATTTAATATATATATCACAGCTTCTATATCCAGCCATATATTGTTGGGCATTTAGGTTGTTTTCTTGTCTTGGCTGTTGTGAACTGTGCTGCTATGAACATTAGGATGAAGATATTTTTTCTGATTAGAGATTTTATGCCTTCTGAGTCTATGCCCAAGAGTAGGATTGCTAGATCAAATGGTAGATTCATCTTTATTTGTCTGAGGATCTCCTTTCTGTTTTCCAGAGGCTGCATCAATTTACATTCCCACCAGCAGTGTAAGAGGGTTCCCTTTTCTCCACACTCCCTCCAACTCTTGCCATTTCCAGACCCTTTATTTAACATTTTATTTTTATTTAGTTTTTCACATTGATGTTTTCCCCTGGCACCCAGGGTTCGAATTCAGGAGTATGTGGCTTGTTCCTTTGGAGGTGATTGACCTAACTGCTGCTTCATCAGGGCACACCATTTCAAGTCTTTTTGATATAGGCCATTCTCACTGGGGATATCTCATTGTAGTTTTTATTTGTATTTCTCTTATGATTAGTGATAAAGAACATTTTTTCAGGTGTCTGCAGGCCATCTGTGTGTCTTCTTTAGATAGGTGTCTATTCAGTTCTTCTGCCCATTTTTAGGTGAGTCTTTTGCCTTTATATTGTTGAAGTGTGTGAGCTCTTTATACATTTTGGAGACTAAGCTCTTATCTGATGTATGCTGTGTGAATATCTTCTCCAATTCCAAGGGTTGTCTTTTTGCTTTAGTGATGATTTCTTTTGATGTGCAGCAGCTCTTTAGTTTGATGCAGTCCCAATCGTTTAGTTTTACTTTGACCTCTTTTTGTCAGAGCTGTTCCTTCCCAAAGATCTCTTTGAGGTTGAAACCTCATTTCCCACATTATCTTCTAGGTATTTTGTGGTTTCAGTTCTTATGTCTTTGATTCATCTTGATTTAACTTTTGTGTATGGTGATAATGAGCAATGTAGTTGCTTTTTTTTTTTTGCAGATGTCTTTCCAATTTTCCCAGCACCATTTGCTAAATAGATTCTCCTTTTTCCATTATATGCTCTTGCCCCTTTTGTCATAGATCAAATATCAATAAGAATGTCCGTGGGATTTTGATGGAAATAAAATTAAACTACATATTTTTTGGGGGGTGGTAGAATAGTCATTTTTGCTATTGGTCAACTATCTTTTAAAGATACTTAATGCAAGGGGAAAGGTCTTTTATATTTATCTACCTAGTTATTAATTTCAATGATCTTAATTCCCTTGTGTAGTCCCTCATTTTCATCTGGATATTTGCCTTCTCCCTGGACAACATTCTTTACTATTTTTTGAAATGCAGGTCTGTTGGGCACTAGTTCTCTCAATTTTTGCTAGCTTTAGATAATTTTTGGATATTTGTGTTCACACACCTTTTTGTTTGTTTGTTTCAGCAACTTTATGAAGTCATTCAGTTGTCTCTTGCTTATCTGTTTTAGGGAAATGCAGAAGTCATTCTTGGCTTTGTTCTCCTGTATATAATGTGCCATTTTTCCTCTGGCTACATTTATGATTTTTCTCTTTATTACGGCTTGATCTATGGTTATGTATTTTGCATAAAATTTTGGACATTTTTATCTATTATCCTTTTTTTTTTTCCTTGGATTCCAAGTACATGGATGTTGCACCGTTCGATATTATTGTACAATTAATTAGATTTGTTATTGTTTTCATATTTTTAATCTTAGAAGTACAATCTTGATAGTTTGTATTGTTCTGACTTCTGGCATGCTAATCTTTTCTTCTATACTATCTAATTTGCTGTTCATTTCACCTAATGAGCTTTTAAAATTTAAGATATTATATTTTTCATGTCTAAATTATTCAGTTCTTTATATCTTTTAGCTATTTTCCCATTTCAGCTGTTGAACATATTCATAACTGAATTAGATGCTAGTTACCAATTACATTTATTGGTTTGTTTCTATTGATTAATTTTTCTTCCAATTTTGAGTTACATTCACTTGGTATGCTTGGCGGTCTAGCAATTTTAGGAAATTGTTTTAATAGGTTGGTCACTAATATAGACTTGATAAGTGACATTGTCTTCCTTTAGAAAGTATTGAACATTATTTTGGTAATGAATTTAATTGCTTCACAGTCTGCTTGACCTTTTCAAGTCTTGTTTTTATGCTTTATTATTATAATTCTAGTTTAGTTTTCTAGGAGTAGATTTGTCCCACTACTAAGGTATGACCCTCTGGCTGTTTGTTTAATGCTCTAAGATCTCTTCACTGTGACTGAATGGAACTCACGTTGCCAGTGCGCGCTGGTGGAGTAGTGGTTGGTTGTGGTCCACATACATCCCAAGGACCCCGGTTTGCAACCTGGGGCCAGTGGGCACAGCCAAAATGAACAGCAAAAATAAAGTGTTTCTTTCTCCTCTTTCTGCCTGTACTTTCCCTTAAAAACAAACAAATCAAACAAAAAATAATTCATCTTGCCATAACATGAAATGTGCTCTTCTACACCCCAATATCACGTGCTTTGTGTAGTGCTGGGCAGTGCTGGAGACTTTTTGACTGAGTGGTTTGTTTCTACCTATGAGGCTCTTTCAGAACAAAAAGATGATGTGCTAGGCTCTTCTCCTCTAAGACTCACCAGATTTCCTCTTGTCCCCTCATAGTCTTTCTTTTACATATTTATTTATTTTCATTTTCTTATCTACGGCAAACCCTCTTCCAATTCTGCCACCCTTTGACAGGGTGCTGTTCCAGCTTTGTTCAGCTATGGATTTGTTTTCCTGTGGAATTTTATTCATCCAGAATTATCTGTGTCTGACACTTTTTTTTTTCTACCCAGTAGAGAAATGTTATTTTGTTTTTCAGGGTTTTCCTTGCTATGAGCATGGGCCAAATGATCTTCTTCAACCCTGTTGAGCAGAGATTTTCACACACAAGCACACATTTACACAGAGACAAAAATGTGTTGAAAGCTATTGAAACACTTCAAATGGAATATCCTTAAATATGCTGGAGAATTCTATATCCAGGGAACTGTTTAGGTGATATACATTTTTGGCAATAAATCATAAAGCAATGGAAACAATTCAGCACATCTGTTTTCAGGGTTCTCTTTCCCAGTAACAAATTTCTTTTTAAAAGAAGCAGTTATTTTCTCTTTTTTAAAAAAAATAAACTTTTTTTTTTTTTGAAGGCAGGGTTGAATATGTTATAGTTTGCTTTATCTTATGAAATACTGTCTGGCCTGCAGTATTGCAAGAATCTCCACATATATTGTATTTCTCAATGCTTCCTGGACTGTTTTAAAAGCAGGCTTACCTATCAGAAACCCGAACCAACCTCTCCTCCACCCCCCATGAAAATACCTTCAATGATTTGCATTTGATTTCAGGATGAATGCAAAGCTCATGAGCGTGTATAAAATCCTTCACAGATATTCAAGGTCATTTCCAAACATTCTTTAGGTAGGTATTATCAGTCCCAGCCTTTTGGTCTTTTTCATTTTTTCCCCGGGGATAGAGCACTTTTCGGAATTCTGCCTATTGGTCTATGCTTGTTACTCTGTCTAGAATATTCTTTCACCTCTATCGAAAAAGTTTCTACACATACTTCAGGAGCCTATGTGAATGTTAGTTTTTCAGAGGGAATTATCCTGACTCCACAACCGATTTTTCCAACGCTAGCAATCACTCTTCCTATCCCATTTAAAGTTTTAGAATATACTGTTATAATGACTTGCTGGCAAGAAACATCTGTTTCCTCAAATAGATAGGAGCAGCTTGAGGGGTCTTACGCATTTTTGATCGTCAGTACTTAATGAAGGGCCTGGGACCAAGTAGAAATTCAGTAAATGTCAAATGAATCAATGAAGCCAGCAGATGCTGACATACCAAGAATATATCACAACCACATTCTCAACTGTTTTACTTAAATGCTTTTATTTACTTTTATGATAACACAGGAAGGGAATCCAGCAAGGTCAGGTCATCAAAGATTAGTCTGTTTTCATTCCTTGATTTTTTTTTTCCCAGCAAGGGAAGGAAGACACTTCTCATGTTAGACTGCAGCTGCTTTTAGTTTAAGTGACCCTGTTTTCAGTAATATGAAGGATGATTAGCTGCTAGAATTCAGTGATGAACTGTGATATTAAGTGATGACTGAGGATTAATTTAAATACACAGTCCTAAATGAACTGAGGAGAAGTTTTTAGGTTTTATTTTTCTTTTTGCCAAAATCCGAAGTATTATTTATGGTGTCATCTGTAGTCGAAGTAGGAGCAATAGATTAAAATTAAGAAAAGATCATTTTTAGAGGAAGATAAGAAAAATTCTCTAGACAGTCAGGCCTACTAGACTGTGAAATAGGCTTTCAAGTAAAGTGATAGAAACATAATCCCTGGAGACATTCTAAATAATGGGACAACGGACGAGAAGTACTTTGCAGAGAAGAATTCTGCTTTGCTAGTGAAGCAAGAAGGGGGTTGGGAATGAAGATGATGACCAGCTGTGGTCTAGAGAGAGTCTACATCCTGTGAAGGGAGGAGAGTGGGCTGAGACCCTGGAGCCCCGAAGAGGACTTGCCCAGAATAAGCTGAGTAAAGGCAGTCTCAGTACTGACAGGAGGAACGCGTGATTGGAATTCACATGATTTGCAGACAGGTCTTTTCAGGTTAAGCAGAAAAAACCAGTGAGACCCAAACGCTACAGTGGAAAAGATGCTTGGATAAAGAAAGTGTCTCCAGATCAAAGAGGAGGTTGACAGATTAGAGGAGTTTAATCTTGATAGAATAGGTACTAGGCAGCAAGGGCATGTTTCTGATCTGGGAATTAGCACCGTACAATAAATGCCTGCAGTCACTTACAGTTTCTTTCCTTTGGGAAGAAGGGGTGGGGTGGGCATGGTGACAAAGTGTTATTTGTCTCTGTAAGCTCAGTACGTGGCCAAGAATGAATATTTGCTGAACATCCATTGAATGAAAGAAAGAATATAAAGATAAGAGTTCCACGATCAAAGCATAATTGTGAAGATTAGTATTATAGGCTAGAGTTAGGGCAATCTTCGGGCAGCTTCTCAGAGCATGGTATAAAATTCCGGCTTTCAAATATTTTGGCCAGTAAATACATGTTACATTGTGTGAGTCAGTATACACCAACACACACTCAATGCCCATGTCTGGCAGGAGACAATATGCAACATGCTATGATGTGGTTTGAAATTTTTTTGTGTGGGTTTTGGTTTTTGCTTGCTTGGGTGTTTTTATAGTGTTAGCTGGGATACACTCAGTTGATTTCATAACTAGTTCATGCTAATGTGTCACTCTCTGTGGTTTTAAAAGCACTGATCCTGAGATAATGCGTCAAGTGAGACCCAACAGGAAGGGCATGTTCGTGAAGAACAGTGAGGCACGACTCCTCTTAATGCAGGGAATTCCGCTGCCTTCCCCTTGGCCAGCCCAGGAGAGGCGTCAGCCTGATGGCGTGAAGGCATTGTTACTGCAGACAGATTGTAAATGCTGACCATTGGAACCTGACAAGGCCTTTATTATACACATCCTTCAAAACACCGAACTCAGAACAGTTTAAGGAAATTTACCAGGGGCTGTAGGTGTGGGAATTAGTTTAAAACCCAATGCTTGTTTTGATTACTGAGAATGCCGGAAAACTGCAGAGAGCTCAAGAGAAAAATATTATTTTTATTTTTGGCAAAAAATATAAATCCTCTCATCTAGGACAGACTTGAGTTAAATTTGAAGGTTATAATTTTATGACCCAACACTTTCCTATTCCAGATTTTTCTCCATGATTGTCTTCTTAAAATCTTTTACAATTCCTTCTTGTCCAAATCTCTCAGATAAATATGTTGATAAATTGTTCTGGCTTTCTGTGGCTCTTCCCACCGGCAGATATCACCCGCTTTTGCTGTCTTAGTTTCCTAATTGGCCTGTTGATCTAATTCTCTCTTCATTTCTTAATGGGTTTAGAATGATCCTCTCTGGTATTCATTTCTCTCTGACACAACAGGAAAAGGGCATCTTAACTTCTCTTTTTCCCTCTGGCTGACAGTAATATCTTCTTTTCCCTTCTTGTCCTTAACTGACATTGTTTATACTCATAGGGACCCTTTATCCATCTTCCTTCCTGGTAGTTTTTTAAGAAAACCACCTATGTTCACACCTCATTTGTCTCAGGCATTCCCTGGTGAAGCCTTGCTGGCAGTCACTCCATCCTGTGAAAGCTCTTTTTCAATCTTGGCTTCCCCTCTGGGTCTTAATTATGTGTTTCTGAAAATTCTTCAGCTTTCTTATAGGTGGGGTTTCAATTAATGGATCCTCTAGGAAAGACCTTTGTTATCCACTGTGTTTGTATTTTTAAAAAAGCAAAACAAAATAATAGTTCTAATGCTCAGGAAGCAGTGTTTGTTTTTTATAGGCTCACTAGAAATGGATCATTTTTTACTTTCGTCTTTAAGAAGCATACGAAAGTATTGGACCTTTGTATGTTAGAGCTGAATAACATGGGTTCAGAGGTAAATACACTTGGATGTTCATTATGGTTCTACTATCTATTTGCTGTATAACTTTGGGTTGACTAAGTCACCCTGAGCTTCAATGTCTTCATTTGTTAAATAAGTAAAACATATTTACTTTCGTAGATGAGAGGTTTGAATGAAATAGCACATATTCAGTGCCTCACACAAGAATCACAAATGTTGACATGCATGATAACCACCTAGATATTGATAAAGAATACAGAAGCCTATGTACTTTGAGATAGGAAAAGCTTCTTTGTATTTTTGCCAAGATTCCCATATGCTTATGATCTACACCAAATTTGAGAAACACTGACCTAGCATGTTGAAGATCTCCAATATATATCAGTCCTTTGCTCCATTTTTACACTCACAATAATTGAGAAGTAATCTTAAGGACTTAGAGGAAATTAATTTTGACTTAACCTTGACTTTTAAGAGCCAGAAATATGGAGAGGAAAGGAATTAGACTGAAGATAAATCTATTTTAAGTCTCCTAGTCTGTAACCCTAGAACTGAGTTTTAACTAGGTTGATCAGTCTTCATTATCATCTTATGCATATGTTCTAGAAATACTTAACTTTGTAATTTCAAATTAAAAGTCAAAATTAATCTTAACTTTTAATCGGTATATTCTTATTATCTGTATTTCATAGTTTGTATTTTTGTAGCATAGTTTAGTTTAAATTTAATACCATTTAGAACATGAGCTTACTTTTGTTATTTCTTAATACATCAAAACACCCTGTGTAATCTTTCTATTCGGTAGTAGCATTTACTTATTTATTTTATATTATGTCTCATTCCAAGAGGTTTTGAGAATTATAGAAATGTATATGGACTTTGGTTCTTGCTGACGGTTTAGAAAGATGAAAGAGAGCTGTTCCCACTCCAATAGAAAAAAATCAGGGTGTCTACAAATTCATAGTTTCTTTTATCATTATCAGAGAGCTGAAGTTACAGGACAACCAACTCTCTGGAACCTAAGGCAAGAGAGTCACCATCAAGGAGCAAGAGCTTATGAGTCCTGGTTTACGTGTGAGAAAGGAGAGAGCAATTATAGAAATAGTTACAAAGATTTAAGCTGACATTTTTAACGAATTACTAAAGACTGAGGAACATCTATTATGACAGTATAAAATCTCTGGGAGTCACAGAGAAGTTCCCATGGACCTCACCTTGTACTCACAAGAAGGATTCAGGGGACAGCTAGAGACTAGAGGAAGCTTCCCTTCAGAATGCAGACTTGGAAGATGGAACACCTTTCTAGGAAAGGCATAAAGCGCAACTTCACCCAGATCCTTCTTCCCCATTTCCCCTCTGGAACAAAAGACACAAACCACTGAGTGACTGACAATAGAAGCTCTCTCTCCAGTGGGAGACAAAGACCCATCTTGGCTGTGGGGAAACCAAAGGACAAAAATGTTCTACACTTGCCTGGGAAAGGGCGCATAACATCATAACCTCAGGCCATGAGACATCTCCTACCACTGGGTATGGCAGGTAATTCCCACATAAGTGATGCCAAAATGCAAGACAGGGCTTCATAGCCATAGGGGAAAAGGTCAACACTGTTAGAATTCTCCATCACTGAAACTCAGTGTCACAGTGTCTACCTAAGATGAAGATGGACCAGGGTAAGAAGAACACCCCATTCCATGACCAGCTTAGCAAGTGTCCTCTAACAAGTCACAGTACTTGTCTATTTAGGAGGGAGCAAGAGCATGAAATGAGACCCTCTCTGAGGTTTAGGTACATGGGAAAAGTCTACAGGTGAGAGTGGAATAAGAAAGAACATTGAGAAAAATCTTCCAGCAGCCAAGGACCTAGGTAACTCTAGATGAGTAAGCTAAAATACAATAATACCAGAATATACTATCTATGGTGCACTTAAAGTACTCAACACAAAGTTCAAGTCCAGGTCAACAACTGACTAGCTTATCTCAGGCCCAACTGTGAAGTTCCAGCACAAGACTAAAAAATATTTTAAAGAGGCCTAAGGCGTAAAAGAAAAATTTCTGAAGCATGTGCAAAGAGGAAAAAGGAACAGATAAAAAATTTCTATGTGAATTTGGAGTTATTGTCACCTTAACATTATTAAGTGTTCCCATCCACGAACATAGGCAGTCTTTCCATTTATTTAGGTACTCTTTCATTTCTTTCCATGATGTTTTGAAGTTTATCATTTACAAGTCTTACAACTCATTCTAGAATGTACTCCAAAATTTTTTATTCTTTCTGACACTATTGCAAATGGAAGTTTTTCCTTATGTAACTTTTTCATTGTTCATTGACATATAGAAACACAATTGATTTTTGTATATTAAGCATGCATTCTATATCCTTGCTTAATTCACCTATTAATTATAATATATATTTAAAAAGTTGTTATGCCTTTATATATATATAAATATTATGTATAATCACATCTTCTGTAAGCAGAGATAGATTTATTTTTTACTATATAATGTGGGTGTCTTTTATTTAATTTTGTTGCCTAATGTTCCTGAATGGAACTTCTCTTAAAATGTTAAGAGATATGGCTAGAGCAGATACCCTTGTCTTTTCCCTAATTTTAGCAAGAAAATATTCAATGTTTTACCAGTAAGAATGAAGTTAGTGGTCCTTCTCATACCTGCTCTCTATTAGGATGAGGAAGTTCCCTTCTATTCCTATTCTGTTTGATGGTTTTCCCCATAAAGGCGTTGTATTGTCAAATGCTTCTTGAGTTTCTATTGGGGAGACCATGAAGGTATTTTCCTTTGTTGTATTAATGTGGTATAGCATGTTGATTGATTTCTCTGTGTTGAACCATCCCTCCAGTCTTGAGAAAAATGCTATGTGGTGTTACATATACATATATTTGATAAGTATTTGAATAGCTATTTATATGTTGTTGGATTTTGCTTGCTTGTATTTTGTAGAGAAATTTTGCATTTGAAACTACGAGGCATATTAGTTTGTTGTTTTCTCATGATTTTGTTGGGTATATTTTTAGGATAATACTGACCTCGGAATGATTTGGGAATTGTTTCTTGCTCTTGAGATATTTGGATGAATTTGTCAAGGAATGCTTTAGTTATTTTCTCATGTTTTTTAGCGTTTACCACTAAAGCCATCTAGATCTGAATCTTTCTTCTTTGTTGTTGTTTACTAGCCAAATATATATATATATATATCTCTGTCCTATAGCTATTCAGATTTTCTATTTATTTTTTGACATAGAAACCCATTGCTCCACCTCCTGCCTGCTAGGCTGCTGGTCTCTGCAAATATCTTGACTGAACATCTGTTGGCTTTCCTGGCTTCACCTGAGGAAGGGGTTTTGGAAAACAGCAGATTAAACTACCATAAATCTTACTGTTTTTATAGAAATTCAGTAATTTTTGCTGAGTAAATGCTCCTTCTATTGTTGCAATACGTTGATTAATTTCCAGTGTTCTCAAAAAGTTTATGTGATATTTTTATCAATGTTCTCATCACTTTGATAAAAGAGCAGATTTTCTGATGTTCTTACTTGAACATTTCTACCTACGTCATTCCCAATCATTTATTTTTGTATGTCATAACTGGAAGTTGCCTTAGAATTATATCCAGTTCACCTCTCTAATTTTATAGCCATACAACGGAAAAATAGAATATGCAGTTTGTTCCTTTTGAATTTTAGAGGTTGCAGGATTTTCTCATCTTGGAGATTAATAGCACGGACCTGTTTATTCTTAGATCCTAGACCTGAAACTCACACATGTCAAGTGTGAAAAAAAAAAAATCTGACCAGTTGTTCATTCATATCCTTGAGTCTCTTCTTGGTTAACTGTCCTGTAGTTTATAATTCAACTGGAAATTAGAAGTCTTTCCTAGGTGCCAACACTTGGGTGTGCCTGGGGTTAAAGTCTATTAGATACCAGACAAATGATCAATTATCTGTGGACATTTTATAGACTTTTCATTTTGGATATGAAATAATTTTATGATTATTGAATGTCTGCCCCTCTATCTGGATTAGTAGAGATTTAGCTCAATTCCCTAAACTTCTGAGCTGTGCATTTATAATAATGATCACTTTAATAATGAATTAATACCCTGAAATGCATTCTGAAATATATATTTAAAAATAATAGAGAAAAATTATTTCTTTCAAGAGAGCTTTTTTTGTGTTATAATTCTTTGATAACTGTTAAACCATTCGCTTATTAATTTAACAAATATTTACTGAATTCATTTTTATAATTGATTTTATTAAAGAGAAATTGCATTAGAACATTAAATAGATTTAAGGTATGCATTTTAGCAAATCAGCATCCATCCATAATATAGTAAGCTTACCACCATTTCAGTTTTTCCTTCTCTAGACACTTTTCCCCTTTACTCCTCTTGCCCCTGTCCTGCCGCCTTTCTCTTTCAGCAAACTTTGATGTGTCTGTTTTTTGACCAAAAGTTTATTTTTCATTGATTTAGTTCATTTTAAGTCTATTTTTATTTAATTTAGTTTATTCATTGCTTGCTCTCTCTAAATACCACATAGGAGTGATATCATATGATGTCTGTCTTTCCCCTTTTGTTTTACCTCAAGGAGCATAATTCCTTTCAGGTCCATCATGTCGCCGTAATTGCAAGCTTATACCTTTTATCTGCTCCTGGGTATTTACGTTGCTTCCAATTCTTGGGTATTGTAAATAACACTGCAATGAACATGGGGATGCATATGTATCTGTGAATAAGTGTTGTTTGTTTTTAGGGTAAATACCCAGTAGAGTAATAACTGGATCATACGGTATTTCTATTTTTGACTTTTTGAAGAATCTCCATATTGCTTTCCATAAGGGTTGTGCCATCTTACACTCTCACCAACAGTGTATAAGAGTTCCCTTTGGTCCACATTCTCTCTACACTCTTTGTGCCAGGTATCATGCTAAGTGCTGAGGATATAATGGTGACTAACAGATGTATGGTCTCCTCTCTTTAAAAGTAAATGGCAACTCAAACATAAGCAGCAAATAAAAATGGAATCACCAGAGTAACTTATTCACCACCATTCTGGACAAATAGCTGTATACTGCAGACATATTGCTGAATATTTTTGGCATACAGCAAGCTTTTATGATAAATAGAAAACATTTTCAAATAATTTCCAAGTGCTCCTCTCGTTTGTCTGGTCACTTTCCATTTCATTTCTCCGATAATTCTGGTGCATGGTTTCCATTCCCTCTGTATGTTCTTGTTGCTTTTTCTGTATTTTTCATGTATTCTATTCCTTCTTGTTTCCACTAAGAAAAACCTGATGGCATATTTATTTAAATTCGTTCCTTAAATATGGAGTTCAGGGTGGGATGTAGGAATATATAAAGAGTGCCACCAAGGGGCTGGATGGAATTTCAGGGACTCCAGTACTTCCCTTATTCATCAATGCCTGATATTTCACAATTAGTGATTCTTGTTTCAGAAAGGTCTGGATGGTGTCTAACATGCAAATATCCCTGGGGAAGTCCCTGTTTTGAGTCTTATAATTCATTTCTATATTGGAGTGAATGATTTTATTTAAACCTTTTCTGAAAATAGGTTTAGGCTGAGAAAGATAGAGAAGCAATGAGCAATGAAATTATTGGGGGAAGAGGTAGAGAAGATAGTTTTGAGATACTTAACTTATTTCCAATCTGAACTTTCCAATCTGAACTACATTTACTGTATTTTTTTAAGCTATGTTGCTGTGGTCATTCAGCATGCTCTCTGAAACATGACCTTAACAATTAAAATGAACTTAATGATAAGTATTCAAATTCCACTGAATATGATACATCTGAGAGTCCAGTAATAAAACCACACCTCGATGGACAGCTAATCTGATAAAGTAGCCAAGAACACACATTGGAAGAAGAGTCTGTTCAATAAATGGTGCTGGGAAAATTGGACAGATATCTGCA
Source organism: Solenodon paradoxus (assembly GCA_004363575.1). Taxonomy (NCBI): domain Eukaryota; kingdom Metazoa; phylum Chordata; class Mammalia; order Eulipotyphla; family Solenodontidae; genus Solenodon; species Solenodon paradoxus. The sequence goes on along the minus strand of RJWH01001220.1, from coordinate 28,101 downwards.
AAAAAAATTAAACTAGATTGCTCATTGGCACCATACACAAAAGTTAACTCAAAGTGAATCAAAGACCTGAACATAAGACCCAAAACCATAAAATATTTGGAAAAAAATGTGGGGGAAATGCTCCGTGACTTCCACCTCATAGAGATCTTTGGGGAAAGAACAGTAACAGCAAAAGTAACCAAAGTACAACTGAATGCTTGGGACTTCATCAAACTAAAAGTCTTCTGTACAGCGAAAGAAACCACCACTAAAACAAAAAGGCAACCCACCGAATTTGAAAAAAAAAATTCACACACGTTCATTAGATAAGAGCTTAATATCTAAAATATACAAAGAGATCACACAACAAAAAGAAAAAATAAATGACCCACTTAAAAAATGGGCAGAAGAACTGAGCAGACCCCTATTCAAGGAAGACAGAGATGACCTACAGACTTATGAAAACTACATATACATCACTTACCATCATAGAAATACAAATAAAAACCACAGTGAGATACCACTTCACACCAGTGATAATGGCCTATATCCAAAAGTCTAAAAAATAACAAGTGTTAGAGGGGGTGTGAGGAAAAAGGAGCCCTCTTTCCCTGTTGGTAAGAATGTAAATTAGTGCAACCTCCCTGGAAAACAGATTCCTCAAAAAAAAAAAAAAAAAAAAAGAAAGAAAGAAAGAAAAGAATCCAACTACCATTTGATCCAGCAATCCCACTCCTGGGCATATTCAGAGGATACAAAATCTCTAATCAGGAAAAATATCTGCACCCCTATGTTCACAGCGGCACAGTTCACAGTGGCCAGGACATGGAAACTACCTAAATGCCCATCAGCAGATGACTGGATATAAAAGCTGTGTTAGATATACTAACGGAATTTTATGCAGCTGCTAAAAATACGTATATATATTGTGCCCTTTGCAACAGTCTGTATGGAACTGAAAGGTATCATGTAAAGTGAAATAAGTTAGAAAGAAAAAAAGAGATGAAATGAAATGAAACAAACAGTTGAACTCCAGCAAAAACCCTCCCCACACAAGAGGATGGCTGTCAGGTGGGTGGAGGAGGGCAGGGGAGAAGAGAGGGAACAGATGGAGGAAAAGGACACTGTGACTCTGGTGGTGGGTGTGGTGTGTAACATCCACAGACTGAGGAACAAGTTCGATATCTTAAAATGAGTATAATTTTGTAAATAAAAAAATAATAATAAAGTTAATTATATTATTTAAAAATCCGCTGAATGTAACACTTGGAATAGAATTACACTGGATTATATGAAAAAATTTGCAATTCTTCTACACCTCTTCAGTGCCTCTGATGAATTGCCTCCTGCAAACCCCTGCCTACCCCAATCTTAAGTGTGAGAATTCTTGGAATTCTGAGTACAGATTACTGAAGACAGAAGGACATATAAAAGGGGATTTTGAAATGATCAAAGAAGCAGTGAATTTAGTGACAGATGACTTGCTAAAATATAATGAACTCAGTGTGTACTCCACCTTTCTCATGGCTGTTTCTGCCTCCTGTGCACAAACCTAACTGTTTATATAGAACACAGCTCAGGTTTTCATTATCGATTATGCTTTAGTTTCAGTAGGACTGTTTGCTCATTTTTCCAGTGTTAACTGATTAATTCTAATGATTGATTTTATAATCATATTAAATAATAAGGGTTTTAACAAATGCCTTAAATGAACCCAGCATTTAAATAAATACCAGTTGTGTGAAATTGTGTGTGAGGCCATCCAATATAAAATATGTGGACATAACAATTACAGGCCATCTGTTAAAGTGGCATCTTGCTTGTACAGGAATGAAATTTCAATTAAGTTTTATTATCAGGACATGTAAATGACAGATCCCTTATGAAAGTCCAAAGGCACTAAACTGCCTAAATAAAGAGTGGGCTGTCATACAGTTAATGAGTTGGATCAGGTTCCCTGATTACATACTTTGTAAATAATGTGTTTGTTCACCAGCTCTTGGAAATGAGCAGTGCTGGTAAGCATGGTGGCTGTTTTTAGAGTGATGTCCATATGGAAGGTAAATTGGAATGATTGTGTGACAATCCAGAGTCATCTGCTTAATGCTGATTCACTACTTTAGCTGGAGAGACTGAAATTAAATCATGTGTGAGATAAAAGGTTGTTCTGCAGGAGGAAAAACAGAAAGTATACCTCAAAAGTCTCTAATAAATGTTGATTTGCTGGAAGCCACATATCCATGGCCTAAACACCAATTGCCATTTCAAGGAATTGATGTCATGTTTCAACACTGGTTCAGCTGTGGTTTTTGAATCATCTTTGGAGGGAAAATGTCTAGCACTCTCAACAAGTCTCAGAACAAGTGTCTGGATTATTAGCAGGAAAACAAATGAGATTAACATTTTTACTAGGAAAATGTGTCTTATATAACTCATCAAAGGCTTCTTTTTCCTGTACCACTGGTATTGATATCTAATACTGCTGGGGACTGTCAAGAAAAAAGGAATCATACTAAAATTCTTTTTCTCGAGTAATAACTTGGAGAGTTGTCAAAAAGAAGTCTAATTTTCATTCCCATAAAATAAGCTAAAAATAATCGCAAGCCATTTTTCTTCAGTGCACTTCTGAAAAACATATAATTAAGTAGAGCTATAATTCATCAGGAAGGCATAATCCACAGCTGTGGACCTTTGGAAAGTAATTCAAACTCTTCCAAGACTTTTTCTGAGTAATGTCTGTGTGATTCCTTTCACAGAATCCAGCACTGGACAGGATTTGCCAGAGGCATCTGCAAGCTGGGTGACCTGTCTCTGAGTTCCAGATTCTTCCGCATTTCTAAGTTCCTGAATGGGTGTCAATTCCAGAAAGCAAGTTCCTCAGTAACCTTTACTCTTATTTCAGCAATTCAAGTTTTTCAAACAGAGTGCATTTTTTTCCTGTTAGCTTTTGAGAAATAATGGGCACATGACAAGAGCAAGAAAAGTAAGCTTTCACTTGGATTATTAGGAGGAAACCTAATGAAGTTATCATAAATTCACATTTTTTAAGCAGTAGGTAGAATCAGTAGCATACTGTCTACCTGACACGAAGGCCATGACCAGCATTGGTGCCCATCGGAAAAGCAGGCAGGTGTCAAGATTGTACATGAGTTTTGACTTAATTTTTAAGAATTTGTTTATGGAAATATCATTTTAAACAATGAAATCTACAGATCTTATGTCTATAATTTATTGTTTGAGAAATGATGCAGCCATGTAATTCACATACCATCTCACTATGTAGGAAAATTCTACTACTCCAGATACCTTTCTTGTGCCAAATCACTGTATTCCCCTCTCCTCCATCACTGATGTGATTTTTATCAACTTATCTTCATTTTTTCTCTTGTAGAAGGTCACATAAATGGGATTATGCAATAAGTACTCTTTTGTGTAAGGTTTCTCTCCTTCTTTGAAGAAGTTTTAGAGCTTAATTCATGTTGCATGTGACATATACCAGTCCTTTATTCGCTTTTATTGATGAGTATAGTCTGTTGTATTAAATACACTGACAGAAAATTTATCTATTTTCCCATTGATGGAATTTTGCTCTTTCTAGCTCAGAGTTATTTTGAAGAAATCTGCTATGAATATTCTTGTATAAAATGTTTGTGGGCATTTTGTTTCTCCTGGATTAATATCTAAGAGTGGGATTACTGGGTTATAGGGAGATTATAACTTTCTAAGAGATTTCCAGTGATCAAAGTGAATGTGCTATTTTACATTCATAGAGATGCTCTGTATCCTCATCAACACTTGACAGTGTTGTTACTTTTTATTTCAGTCTATCTAGTAAAAAGGTAGCAATTGAGTCACTGTTGATTAATTAAAAAAACAACAACCCAGGAGCTCAAATTCTAGAGTCTGGAAATCTGGAAATAAAGAATCTGGATTTGAAGTTTGTACCAGCCCTTCTAGGGTCAAGGTTCTGGAAGGCCATGATGGTAAAACGGGAAGATATGATTGATGGAAAGATGTCCACAGTTTCCATCCATATTTCAGACAGGTACCTGGAGGCTATCTCACACCCCTGTTCCTCGCTTAACCACGTACTGCATCTAGCTGGACACCAAATCCTATTACCTCTTTCCTCTTCCATCTCTTCATTTTCAGTTTCCAGTAACTCCCAGCCCTCATGCTTTCTTGTTGGCCCTTTGCTGTCTCTCTTCCATATCACTGCAATCGTTTAATCACCTGACTTCCATGCTAAGTGTGAGCTTTCTGAAATGTTAGAACCATGGCACTTTCCTCTTTAAATGCCCTCTAAGGGTGATTATTGTTAAAATAAATAACATCTGACATTGTATTAAATACGTTATTCTGTTAGTATCTTCATGACCATAAGAATTCTTTGAAACAGGGATTCGTATTAGCTTCCTCCACACAAAGATTAGGAGTTCCCAGAGTTACACCTAGAAGCAGAGAGATTAAGAAAGGGACAGGCATGCCCTGGTGGTTTAGGTGCTAAGCCCTTTTCTGTGGTGGATGGTCATATACAGCCAAAGGACCTGGGTTCGTGGTCCAGACCCAGGGGAACAATTAAAATGAACAACTAAATAAATAAAATGTTTCATCTTCCTCTCTCTTCTTCCTGCCTACTGCCTTCCTCTTAAAAAGCAAAAACAAAAGCAAACACAAAAAACAGCCTTTGGAGCAATGCCTGTGAATATCAAGAGAATGAATTGGAAGAAATAGTGATATTAAGATATAATCAGGCTTTCTTCTCTTATTCAAAAAGCATCAAGTGTCTATTTTGGGCCATGCATTGACCTAAAAATCTTAAGAGTATAATGATATCCATATCAGGTTTGAATTCACACTTACAAGGCAAAGATTGCAGAGCTCTGTTGGAATTTCAGTGCAGGCTAATCTGTCTGAATATCTTTTCTTAGTGTGACTGATGAAGCTTTTTAATGTTTCAGTTATGAAACATTGTTAGCGCTTTGTATTGCAATGTAAAACATTTTTTGAGAACACTTAAAATTCCAGAACCCATAAAATATATGAAGTTATTAAAAATCGTATTTTATTTTTATTGTATATTATTCAATGTGCAGGTTTTTTAAGTGCAGTTTCTCCAGGCCTGCTTGCCTTTCTCCCTTCCTCCCTTTCTTCCTCCTCCCTTTCTCCCTTTCTCTCTATTTCTTTCAGAAAACACGTCTCCGAAATTTAGCAAAGAAAAAGAGAATTATGCAACTGTCCAGAAATCCTTCATTCTTTGAGATAGAAAGGAGTGAAGGTGTTTGCAGTGCATGGGACTGGAACCTTGTTAGCTGCATAAAGGTAGCTGGAGAGGAAGAGAGGACCACCCAATGATGCTGAGCAGGGAGACAGGTGGGGACTGCTGGGTTGAGAGCTAGTTGTGTCCAGGAAATTTCTTCGCTCTCTTTACTGGCAGGAGACCATTTCTTTCTATAGGAGAGGCTATTGAAAGTCACATAAAAAAGAACTATGTGAGGAGAAATGCTCTGTGGGTTATATGAAAACAGCAATGAGGTTGAGAAATTATGAATTCATTTTCACACATCATTTTGAAGAAAAATGTTTAGCAATGACAGAGTGAATGATAGTGAAACAGAAAATAATATAATAGAGGACAGCGAATTGAGATATGAAGATTTCATTCTAATGAATATATAATTAGATATATTTTAGAATGTAGTGGTTACTATAGAATTAGGTATTTCATTTCATGTTCTGTATTGACTACACAGCCCCATTTTTCGATTGGGATTGCAGACATGGATTGTTTAGTCCAAAGCAAAAAAACTGAACAATTGCACTCAAATTGCAATGTAATTGACTTAAAAAATGCTAAAGGGTTACAGTTTTATAAATTTCTGCTGGAATTGAGGATGTTTGCAATATTGCTGGGAATCACCGGTAATGGCATTGGGTGGGGGGTGATTATGCTCTAATGTGGAATGTGGAGACTATAAAAGTGCTAGGTCAGCAGGTGGCCCCAACACCTGGACTGCAGCTGCATCTGTGAGCCTTCATTCAGGAAGGATGCCCTGAGGCAGGGTTTTCAAACTCCACTGCGTATTACAGTCACCTGGAGAGTTTTTACAGCAATCGATGCTGGGGGTCTACTCTCTACCAATTAAATAGTATCTTTGGGGTTGGGGACCAGGCATAGTTATTTTCTCAAACCTCTGCAGGTAATTGCAATTTACAAAAAGAGTTGAGAATCATTGCCCTTGGGAAAAGCAGAGCAGCAAATGAAATTGCCTGTGGAACTGACTGTGACCAAAGAATAGAGATGAGCCTCATGGGAAAAGGGGACTAGAAAAAATAAATACAAGAAGGAAGGACATGATTGTTTTCAAACTGAATAGTCAAAGAATACTCACATTTTGTCCAAAGTAGGGAAGAGACTAAGAGCATACTTTTTTCAGCACCCTGAAGCCCACAGATACAGCAAAAAACTGGGATACTGCTCAGATACCTTGAACAGGGAGAATCCCTTAAATAGTTTTCTCCCGACAGTGTAACAATGGCTACCAGACAAAACAGATCATGCTCTTCCTTTCAGAGGCAACGAGAAGGATGTAGTCGCCAACTTTATCCAGAAAAATTTTCAGTCCTAGATCATCTTCCAGTGACTATGATCATCAAAAGGATTTGAATTTGTAAAGTCAGCATGGCATTCCAGTTAGGATTGTCAGATAAATCATAGGGCATCCAAATGATTTTTAATTTGACATAAACAATGAGGAAGTTTTTAGAATTGCATGGCATGAGCCTACACTAAAACATCATGTATTGTTTACCTGAAATTCAAATGTAATGGGGTGTCTTCTAATTCTTATTTGCTAAACCTAGCAACCCTTATTCCCAGTGACTTTCTAGTAATATTTTCTAAAGTGCTAGTCTGGAAAGTAGGACAGTAGGACAGGGCTGAGTAATAGAATCAGGTCCACCTGGGCATCCAGATGAACCGAGTCAGTTAAAATTCTGTACAATGGTGGTCTGATGGCAAAACAGAATGCCCACCAAACCGATAGGTACAGCTATCATTTTAATGATAAGCATAATGTTCAAAATGGCTTCCAAGAGAGACTAGTATCTCCTAATGAGAAAACCTCATAAAATAAAGATGCAACTGGAGTGGGTAGTACTAGGAGTTTTCTGGTTTGTAGCTAGTACATGGACATCTGCCAACAGTCCGTAAACTCTGGTCCCAGGAAAGGTCTAATAAGATCTAAGAAGAGACCCAGAGCTAGCAGTATACTGAGGTCTTAGCCTGGAATCAAAAAGAAAGGAAGGACTAACAAAAGCTTGACTAGTAGAACTGAAGTATTATGACATCAGGTCAAACTGTCATGAGGGCAAGTACATACATCTATTTGAATGTCTATTTATGTATATATGTACGTAGGTACATACCTACCTACCTACCGACCCCGACCATATGTATCTGTCTATCGACCAGTCATATCTATCCCATATATCCGTTAATCCATCCATCTATCCAACCATCCATGCATCCCACTCATCATCTTAGAATATTACCTCAGAGAGTAGTCTAATGCATCCTGCCTCAGACTTGATTGCCTCAGAATTGATTCTGAGGACAAAGCACATTACTTAGCCTGACAGTGAAGATGGTCTGACCCTAGCCATGAGGGAGGAAACAATTACAAAGACTTAGGATGGAGATGTAGAGCCCAAGTTGGCAGTATCTCTTGAGGTTTGTGGACATCTTCACAAAACAGGCTGGATTAAAAATTCTTGCTTTGTAGTTTAGACAGTTTAGACAGTGACACTGGTTTTGTTTCTGTTGGTTATTCCCAAAAGTTCAGAAATGGTCAACAACAGAAAAATGTCTGAAATCCCTGATTGCTCAGCCTCATTCTAATGGTGCTTGGTGACCCCCTGGGCACAGCTGGTGTGCGGGATGACCATGATTGATTCACTTAAAGAAGCTAAAAACATACTCAAAAGTCCAATCAGGAGACGATCTATTTAGGAATGCCATTCTGCCAAAAGGATTAATCATTGCTTAATGTATAATTTAAAAATACATTTTATTGAAGGAACTCTGCATTATAGCATAACATAGATATCAGGTGTGCATCATTGTACATCAACATCTGCATATCATACATCAAGTTCCCCACCACTATTTCCATTCAGTAGCCCAACAATTCTGTGTTCTTCACTTTGAATGCAGCTTCTTGTCATTGACCAAAGCTGTAGAAATGTTAGAGGTTAGACTCTCAGAAATGAAGGAAGTGGATTCAAATGACAGTGTATGGTTTCCTTAGCATCCAACTGCAGATGTTGAAGCAGCAGCTTCCTCCTTGGCTGTCCATGAAAGTTGGACAGAATTGAGATTCAAAGATTGACTAAGTTCTGTGTAAATAAAGCAGGTCATGATCACTTAGGAAGCAACTTCAGGGTTTTTAAAGTCTCCAGTATCTATGATGGCTTTTAAATTGGGTTTCCTAAACAGGTCATTTCAATACAAAAGATCACTGTGAAGGGTTAACAAAGTTAATGGTTTGAAATAAAGGAGAAAAATCAATGTACTGATTGAAATTTTCTACTCAATGAAATGTCTTGAAGAAGGTACTTGGCTTCCACCTAGGTTGAGCTTTGTAATGAAATGGAATAACGTTGATCAGATTAGACCTCCTCAGCCATTTTTGACATCTTTGACCTTTAATGGGTCAAATGTAAAAGATATACTTGAGCTATGCCCAAGAAAAGGATACATTTGTTCTTTAAAATCAGTTCTTTAAAAGATAGCACAGATCTTTTTATAATTAATACAAAAAAAGAGTTGAGTTTCCGAAGTTGAATGCTGGGCATGAATAATCAGAAGGGTTAGGCAGCATAAGACTAACAAAAGGGTGATTTGTAATCATGGCAAAGATGACCTGAGAATTCAAAGGGAGCTTGGAGTTCTCTTATTGTTTCTTTCACCTTTATAGTATACACCCAAAGATAAAGCTAAGGATTATTTACACTTCCTTTATAATTGAAATATCAAAAAAGCAAATTCTAGTAACATCAGAAGCCGCCTTGTTAGTGTATTGTGAGTATCCATCATTGTATAAACTAATTTAATAGGATACGATGGCTGCCAGATCGTCTGCTCTCCAGATTTTCTCGGCCTTTCCCATCTGCTCACACAATAGCCAGAAGATGTTTGCTTTCCTGGATACAGAATAATTTCAAACTGCCTGAAGGCATCTACTCACCCAAGCTGTTTTAAAAAGGTTAAGTATTTAAAATATTCATCTCACAGAATATATGCCCATATGCTATCATACCATTAGTAATAAAAATGGGCATTTAATTTTTCTGGTCTCTGAAGTCCACCTTTGTGGTTAGACTATGAGGGTCTCCAGGAATCAGGCTGTCTTACTCATCTATGACAGTTTTTTATCTAGTGCACAGGGCTTTCTGCATGTTGTCATGATGTTTTATGTGTCAATCCATCTACTAAATGGTTATTGCTTGTTGTCTAACATCTCAGCATATTTAGAGGCAGATGTTTCTCTGACATTCTATATAATACCCTTAACCATCTCATTTGAGGCTACTGTATTTTCTTAGACTCTTCCACTTAACGTTGAAATTCTGACCCCTCTCCCTGGAGAGCCAGGAAGGAAGTTGTGGCTTAAATGCCTGCAATAAAATGACCATACACTGTTGATCAGAATCCTATTTTCCACTATTTCTAGGTTTCACAGTTCTAGTCCTGCTATATTCAATAGCAAGAGCCATATCTACAGGGTGGGGTGAGAATCTGGGGATTTCTGAAAAAGCCATATAGCAAATTTTCTCTCATGTTTCCCTATCGAAAGCCATCACTGAAATTTGGCAGTTAATAGAGACTAGGTGAATGTATCATTAATTACATTTCCCAGAGGCAGAATTGCGTGTACTTCCTGTTTGCAATATTTTAAAGTGGATATACACCTGAAGTAGTACATACATACTTCTACTGTAGACATTATCTTATTATATGTATATACATGCGTATTTCTTTACATATATTATACATATAGAGTTTATATATATATGTATATATACATACATAGAGACACACTCACAGAGTATATACACTAAGATAGCAAAAGTAGTTCTCGCTTGGTGGTATAATAAGTGAATTTTATTTGCTCTTTGGTTGTTAAATTTTTTTAACCTAGAATAGGTTTTACTTCTAATGCATTTTTAGTATTAAAACAACCCTTTAAATCTTTTTATTGGTTTATAACATAGATTTCAGGTGTGCATCATTATAAATCAACGTCTGTATATACCACATTAAGTTCACCAGGAAGGTCTGATTCCATCCTTCACTAGACAATTGACACTTTACCCTTTCCCTCTGGTGAGCTCTACTTTGGTCTGATCTGCTGAAAGTTTATTTTTGGTTTATTTAGTTCATTCATTTACTTTAAAACTATGCTTTGAAAACTGAAAACAGGATCTGCATGTGAGCATACATAAACCACGTTTGCCAACCCCCACAGCAAAAGTCCAATGGCCCCAAGCCGCGGGCTGTAGGTCTCCCCCACGGTGGGGACAGCTGTGCACACGCCCCGTTTTCGCTGCTCCGCCTGGCTGCTCGCCTGGGAAACGCGGGCAGCTCTAAGGAGGGACTACTGCAGGGGTCAGAGCAACTGCAATCTTCCACGTCGATTATCTGAGTAAATTGTCGTAGGCAGGAATGTACCATTACAAACAGAGAGAAGAAAGCAACGCATGTTTATTAAGTACCTATTTATGGACTTGATGCTTGATGTGTGTTGTTTCATTTTTTTTCATAATCTGGCCTCACTCCTATTTTGCACAAAAGGGCACTGACACCGAGTGGCTCCTGGTGATTCACTAACATACGGCAGAGCCAGGGCTTGAACTGACCCTAAAAATTCCTGTCTCTTCCCACTCTATCCCACCGCATTATGTCTCCCAATTTCTAGAGAAAATTATGCAGAATGATGTGACACAGACCACCTGTCAGTCACCCACCAGCCCTGCTTCTGTGTTACTTTTCTACCGTGATTTCTCTTGACATTGGGACGAAAGCGCTCCGCAAACTCCAGAAGGCTATCTTTTTATGACCTGGTTAGTGGCAAACCCACCAATTAATAAAATCCTTTTGACTTTTGATAAAAACACCATGCATTAACACTGAGGTCCCAATAAGCACTCTATGTCAGCTTGTAGAATAGCAAAGTAAAAGTAACTATTCAAGGTAAGTAAAAAAAAAAAAAAAAAAAAACAAGCTTGATAAAAAACTGATGATCCCCTGATCCCACCTTCTGCTGCTGATTGACCATCAGTGGAATGGGTAAGCATGGGATGAATCTTCAATCTACTTTCCAATTAGCAAACTTAGTTTGATCTGATGCATATTAATTTGAAGGTTGACTTCAGGTAGTTATGAAGATAACTGGAAAGCAGGTCGGTCCAGCCTCCTATCCAGCACTCTGAAAAGTGTCACCATAGGTATTGTGGACACATACACAGGATTGGAAATGCCTCCTTTTAGCTGCCTGAAGCCTGTAATCACCACTCAGCATTGACAGAGGACAACTCTGACTGTTTGGAAATTGGTATTGAATCTCCTTTTAATAATGGCTCATCTCCAGGTTAAAATTTTACATTCTTTAAACTTATCTAAGAAAATTGTTATTGAGGATTTACTATATGCTCCTCCTTATATTATCTTAGCTCATTCTCAAGCATTCCTGTTGGGACAGTAAAATGACTTTCAGACTTCTCTCTTAGTCACTCTCTTTCAATCATCATAATTTGAAAAAAGTCATTGAATGTATTGTGCCTATAAACTAAACATAGCCAAGAAAAAGACTGTTAACCTCACCCATTTCCCTCTCCCATCTCACCTGAAGATCTGACTTTTGGTGTGCATCCATTCATGATTTTCGTATGTAGATCTTCCTCTCTCTCTGTCTCTCTGTCTCTGTCTCTGTCTCTGTCTCTGTCTCTGTCTCTGTCTCTGTCTCTGTCTCTGTCTCTCCCCTCCCTCTCCCTCTCCCTCTCCCTCTCCCTCCCCCTCCCTCTCCCTCTCTCTCTCTCTCTCTCTCTCTCTCTCTCTCTCTCTCTCTCTCTCTCCCCCCTCCCTCTCCCTCTCCTCTCTCTCCTCCCTCTCCCTTACTTCCCTCTCTCTCTCTCCCTCCCTTTTCTCCTCCCCCTCTCCCTCTCTCCCTCAATGATTACAAGTTCTCCCATTAGGCAACATAAGCCTCCCACTTCTCTTGGCCTCTTGTTTTGTATCTTTCAGTAAGATTTTATAGCTTGCTTCCATGGGTCCTCTACCTTTCTTTTAAATATTAAAACTAAATTTGACATTTAAATCAATCTTCCAAGATTCTGTTCAGTTCTAACATTCTAGACTCTATTCCTTAGACTAGTGCCTTCAAACTACCTTCATCAGAAACACGTGAAATTATAGAAATTCAGATTTCTAGGTCCTCCTAAAGCTGAGTCAAAGTCTCTGGGGACACACCAGAAGCCCACATGTAAGTGAATCCCTCCAGGTGGTGCCTATATACAACAAAACTAAAGACATTGCTTTGTTCACTTTACCTAAATGGGAGGATCAAACATGCAGTCCCTCCTGGGCCTGTCTGACTCAGGTGGCACCCGAGGGAGTTAGCGCCTGCTTATTGAAGAGGTGCCAGCACCTTTTCCAACTGGGTTCTTCAAAAAGACCATGCCACTATCTTCAGGCTGTGAACGGTGGCCTGTGAATGGAGTTTGCCAACATCTTTCAAGACACATTTTAAGAACCAGTTGCCATGGCTAAGCTCACCCTTGTTTATTCTGGCAAGCCTGAAAATAGCAGCAACCAACACATATTTTGCCCTTCCTGTGACTTCTTGTAGTGTTGCAGCTGTTGCCTCATCTAGAGAAAAAGTGCCTAAGGGCAAGCAGACACTTAATTAGGTTAGGGTGAGTTCCAAAATCTTGCAAACCGGCAAAGCCATAATGCCCGCCATGTTTCTCACCAAGGATACACAACGTGTGGTAAGAAATAATTATGTCGAGCTGGGAGAGCCGTGGCTCCTCTCCTCCACCTCTCCCTTTTTAGATTGCTTTGTTTGGACTCTACGATCTGATAGGGTGCTTCATCACAGGGAAGGCGATGGTGCCATCTCCCATTAGCTGTGCAGTGGGACATGTGCCACGAGGCACCTGGCACTGAGTGTTGGGCTGTGGAGTCAAGTTTCAGTGCAGGACAAGTCTCAACAACCCTTGGTATCAACAGCAGGGGCCTATTAGCAGAAGAAAAACAGTTCATCCATGGCCTGGCAGGAAAATCAGGACAAACGTGCTGCAACCAGAGAGAGATGAATTTTTCTGAGAAAAATTGTGCTGGGAATAGGTCAGCCTCTGGCCAGGGGAGCCTCTATGGACGTTTTCCATGTGTTTCACAGTAATTTTGATGGCTGTTGAACACAATAAGCACCGCCTACTACCTGTGGGCAGGGGTCCCTGAGGGTCAGGCCAGAATCCAGTGAGTGCTTTTTGACTGCTGAGTGTGGCCAGCATGGTGGCCCGCCTTCCTTCACCTCCGGCACAGAAGGAGAGGACATCATTTGTAAGCTGGTTCTGCAGTAAGAGGTAGAGACAAGGGTGGGCTCTAAGAGAGACTTTATTGTCCCCTGTGCAGGCCGGGAAAGCTCCTTTCTGAGAAGAGACAGAAAAGAGCAATCTAAGGGAAGCTGTGAGAGAGAGCTTTTTTAAGGGCGCAGTCTTGGGTTAGCACAATGCAGTGCTGTGTGGGGTAGGGGTGGAATCCTGATAAGGCCACCTGGCTGTTGAGTCAGGGGTAGGGAGTGGATGGGCTGCAATGTCAATGAGTGGAAGGGGTCGGGGTGGAGTCCTTGAGTTCAGTAAACAGAAGGGGGATTGAGCAGCCTCTGGTCTTGCTTCAGACTGCAAAACGTTGTTTCTCATGCTTGGCTGGGAAGTGGCGACTTTCAGTTTTTTGTTTTCTTTTGTCTCCTATATTACCATTCCTTCCAGGAGCAGAAGAAATTAGATTGCAATGCACACCTACACACGTGTTCAACCATTTAGACCCCACTCGTGCGTATGTTCATTGTCCTATGCCAGCTCCTGTTCTCGTTTCAGTGTTCACGTGTATTTTTATTTCCTATTTTCTATTTATCTGTCTTTATTATTTTATTTATACTGTGACTTCTATTTTGTGCCAGTGTTTTTTCCCCATTGCAAAACCCAACTTAAAATGTCATTTTTAAAAAATGTAAAGACACAATCAGACGCAATAGGCTGCTATAATGTGTACATTCTATTCAACCAAAGAAAATAAAGAATTAGACTAAGTCCAAGGGAAAATTCACCCAGGTTAAATGAACTCAGGTCTTCCGATTAATACATTAGCCCTTTTGATGTGGCGTATGTGTTTGTGTAGCTGTGCCTTCAGCGTGGTGGGGCAGTGTGTCAGCTTGTCAGGGCTAAACTACCTTCCCCAGGAGTCCTGCTCCAGGATGTGGGGAGGGCAGACTCTAAGAGATACCTGATAAAGCAGTGTCACCAAGCCTCCGGTTCTTGTATAGGTGCCGAATGAAAACTGAACACCAGACTTGGGAGAAGAAAAAGGATAAATTCGTTTTCTGCAGAAAATGGAGATGGGGAGACCTAAGTCTCAAATCCTCAGTCTCTCTGAGTGAAAACAAGCAGGAGTTTTAAGGGGAGTCTGAGCTTGGGAGTTGCGTGATAAGGGAGTGTCCTCCCAACAGGTGGCTGTCTGGTCACCGCCAGCTTCAGTATCAGCAACTTAACTCAGGACCTAGATCAAAGGGAATGCTGACATGCACATGTGGGGTTGCCAGTCAGTCCTTGGTTTTTCCAGATTCAAGACACCATGCACAAAAGTTCTGGGTCAGTGTGACCTATAAGCTCCTTTTAAGACTTAACTAGACTCTACAGGGGGGAACAGAAAACAGTAGAATATTAACTCATAACAGGAGGGAGCCGGGGACAAAACGAAGCTCATTAGTCTTGCTGTTAGTTGGCTACAAAAACACTGTTATTAGGGACTGTGGTTTCAGTATATACAGATGTTGATTTATAATGATGCACACCTTAAACTTACATAATGTTAAAATGCAATGCTACTTCAGTAAAAATGTTAAATAAAAAGAGGTAACCTCTCAAGAGAAGAGATGCAGCAGACATTTTGTAGCATACACACACCTCACAGATTTTCAGACAGTCTAAATGCTACTGTGAAGGGATTTGGCAGATGTAATTAAAGTCATTAATCAGTTACAATGTTTAACAAAGTATCCTAGGTAAGCCTTACTTAGTCATAGGAAGGCCTTAAAAGGGGACTTAAACCTTCTCTAGCGAGAGCCCTCCCTTGGAACAAGTGTCAGCCCATGACCAAGGGGTTCCAGCTGTTCCTTCTCTTGCCTTCTTCATCTTGCCCTGACAGTCTTTGAATTTACTTAAATAGCCTCAGCATAATTGGCATAAGCCAGTTCCTTGTAATAGATCCATAGATCCATCTGTGTATCTGTCTCTCTGACTATATAACAATCTCTCTCCCTCTCCCTCTCCCTCTCCCTCTCCCTCTCCCTCTCCCTCTCTTTCCATCCCTTTGTCTCTTCCTCTCCCTCTTTCCATCCCTTTCTCTCTCCTACTGGTTCTGCCTCTGGTTAAATAAACCCTGAATGATACAGCTGCCAACTCCTTAAGTCAATAATTATGCTGCTCCTCTTCCTCCTTCTACTCCTCTTCTGCCTTCTCCTTCTTCCTTTTTTTTTTTTTTTTTTAATTTACCAGAGCATATAGCCCAGTGCTCTAAAAATGCATGACATGTTAAAAATTTACTGTTGGATTTTTGTTGTGTAAATACTGTGTAATTTATAAAATCTAAATATCTATTTGATAGCTCTTCTGAGATTGTTTCCATTTATTATATTTTGAGCACCTGATAAATAGTGTATGTGTGTGTGTGTGTATGTGTGCTTTGTACAAGCCCATGCACACTAGTTTTGGGACCTATTCCATGTTAGAGCAGATCCCAAGGTCTTCCATATTCACTTCCAAACTTGGTTTTAGTGATGGCAGCAGTAACACAAAATTGAGGTTGCTTGACCTGATATATTGTTATTCATCTGATGTTCCACTTATCAGTTACTCATTTTCCAGTCATTGTGGCATAAAATGCAAACCTATTCATGTGAAAAATATTCATTGAATTCAACAGATCTTGGGAGATTTGATCTACTCAGGCTCTCATCTATCACTAGTATAACAGATGTGTCAACTATTTGCAAGTGAGGGGATTGTATCCCATATTAAAAAATACCGAGAGGATCTTGTCTGTTGGGAATGAATTTTAAGTAGTAACATCTAAGGAAAGAAGCTGGTATACTCAATGGAGGTTGGAGAAAGAAGGCCACATTTAAGGGGCAGACTGACAAATAGCAGGCTATCATCCAGTCTCATCTCAGAAGCATGGGCCACCTTTCTAGAATGGCTTTCTGTAGGACTGAGAGGCTGTGGAATATACTCAGTAAAACACTCCAAGAAAATGCCCCAGCAGCTGTATGCTTGCTGGAGCCTCCCAGAAGTCTCAGTGTCTCATTCCTCAATAAGTGAAAGGATTCTCTTTGATGACAGCTGACCACACACAGGAGGGAATTTTTCATACCAATAAGACTTTGTTGGCAGAAAGTTTTAGCCTCTTACGAACAAAGGTGATGTGTAGATGGATGTGAGTGGATTAACAGCCACAGAGTTAATCCTTGGTTTTTAGATCGTATTTGACTAACTTGTGAAATATCATGATGTAACTGCTGGCTCCCACCCAGTTAACACAACATAATACGCTAATTTTCTATTATGATAAGATCTTTGAAACTAGTTCTTAATGATTATTTCAGAAAAGCCTCTCTGAATGTTCAGGCTACCACATTGACCTATTAGTTGAGCAATCCTAATCTGGAATGATGGTGGTGAGGATGATGATGGTGGTGATGGTGATGGTGAGGATGATGATGATGGTGGTGGTGATGGTGAGGATGATGATGGTGGTGATGGTGATAATGATGGTGGTGGTGGTGATGATGGTAAGGATGATGATGGTGGTGGTGGTGGTGATGGTGATGAGGATGATGATGGTGGTGGTGAGGGTGGTGGTGGTGATGGTGAGGGTGATGATGGTGATTTTCTAGAGAAGATAGTACCTTCTTCACCAACTGGAGAGTACTTCAATAAGAAAGTCTTTTGATTTCATTTAAGTGCACATTTTCTTTTTCTCCCTTTTTTCTTTCCGAGCTTAAGCTAAAATCATTAAGTATTCAGATATGACTGCCTCTCCAAGCTACATTAATAGCTGAAGGGAGATAGCACCTGCCCGAGATACCTCCTGGGCCATGACCCCGGAAGCACACATCTATTTTTCATATTAGAGGAGGCTGGCTCTGATCCCAGGAGGTGGGCCTCGGCTCTGTGGCAGGGCCATGGCCACAAAGCAAGGCGGAGTGTTGGTGATATTCTTTGCCACCTGATAAGATTGCTCACTTACTTGCTGTGGCAGTTGAAGGAATGGAGGGATAAAAACAGGTGTGCTCTAGGGTTGCAGGTGAATAAATGCGAGGCAAGACAGAGCAGTGGGGGAAAGCCTGGGATCGAAGGCTATCTCCTTGCCTCCCAAAGACCCCCTTGGTGGCCTTTTGGAAAACCAGCAGATGTCTGTAGACAAGTTTTAAAATGTCAAGGTGCCATCACAATTTAGAAACTGGAGAAAAGAAAAATTACAGTAACTGCTTGTGGAACTTAATCTATCAGGTGACAAGGGGCATCTTGCAGGCTAGATATTATCCATGGACATATTTAGGTTTTCTGCCATAGAGCTGGACCACATTGATTTTTCAATATTAAATATTAAACTGTGCATCTTCTTCAATATAGATCTTATATAAAACTTGCAAATTCCAGCTAATCTTGAAGAATCAGAAAATCTAGTCACCCTGAGTGTGGGTCCCACATCCCCAACCCACGAGGGCTGAGCTGAACCTGCCGCTTTCTGTAAGACTGGAGTTCTCCAGAGGGCACAAATCCCAGTGCTCTTGGCTGTCTCCACAGCATGGAGTCCACATATCTCACCCTCAAGATTAGAAGGAGGCCACCCTGGCAGGAGTGGTGAGTAACCATACATGTGTGAGAGTTGAGAAAACAACTTAACAAGCTTTCATGAAACAAATCTGACAACTCTACCCATTCATCCTACCTGCCTCGTCTCATTGGTATTTTAGTTTATGAATCATATTTTGAGTTAATTTGGGGACTTCTGAGCTGTCTGGGGAAGGGCAAGTTTCTGGGTTCATAGAAAAAAGGGGCCTATGGGACTGATAAGGAGATAGGATGACCAAATGCCCCACTTTTCTCTGATCTGGGGAATTTTTGAGGGCTGCAGAACTTACAGAATAAAATCAGGACTGTTCCTGGTAAACTGTGATCGATGATAAGTGACCCTTGGAGGAGGTTTGGGAAGGGCAGTAAAGTTATCATCAAATGAACCTGCCTTCTCGTACCTGGGTCCAGAGACAGCCCTGGGTAGAGGCGCTGGTCACTTTCCTGGGCATCCTTCCCCCTGTGCTGGAGCATACCTGGCTGCGGGTTGAGACACAGAGTTCCTCTGAGAAACGCCTAACTGGCTAATCAATTGAATTTGCTTCTGGCTCATCGCCTCACTCTAGTCTCCACTGGGATAGAGAGAGATGGGCTGGGAGCCCCCTGGTGGGCCCCTTGGGATCTGGAGAGGACAGCAATGGCACAAAAGAAAGTAGCTTAGCCCGATGTTCATCTGGTTCCTAGCTTACCAGTCACTCTACTTGAATATTCCCCAAAGCCATCTTTAAGAGAAAATGCTCTGTTATCCTTGCCAGAAGAGGATTTGTAACATCACCTCTTTTCAGGGTCCATTGCTTTCTACAGACTGGAAGTCCCCCAAGCTTCCTCCTGCCAACCCCTGTCCTTCCCCATTTCAACTCAGAGCAGCACTGACCTCCTTCAAGAGGCTTTTTGGTACCTCATTTGGTACCTCCATTGGCACCTCATCCCCTGGGTGCCCTGATCCTGATGACCTGGCACTGTAGTCACCTGTGATTCCAATTTTATTCATCTGGAATTCCTGGTCATTCCATCTGGGCTGAGCAGAATTTTCTTGTGGCTTTTATATTGTGAAGAAAGGTTTGCACAATACAAATGGATACTGACAACAAAATTACACGGATGTTTATTTTAATAAAGAGGACGATCTGCCAAAAGGTGATCCATGCTCTGGGACCTAAACGGATGAGTGTCTGGCACACAGTACGTGCAGGGCCTCTTCTCCTTCTGGAAAGCTCCCCTCATCCTTACCTGGGGTTGACCTAGCTGCCTCCTTCCTCCTCCGATCCTCAAGCAGTTTTGTGCCTGTAGCTTCTTCGGCTTGCTTTCCTACCTCTCTAGTCAATGCTCTTCACCCATGTCAATCAGACTACTCTTGCTCACCACTCCAGATGTCATGGCCTCCCCTTCCTCTGGATCCTGGGACCACCGTCTCACCAGTCCCCATGTGCTGGCTAACTCTGCACAGCCTCCTCACAGCTCCTCACAGCACAGTGTCCCCTTCCCAGGGGATACTGTGACATGTGAGATGCTACACAGCCGACTAGGCATACACACTTGCTCAGCCCACAGGATGGGGGCGTTAACACCTCTGGAACAAATGATAACCAATAGGATAGAAGAGCCAAAGGGTTGATTCATCCTCCTTTCTCTCTTATGGTACAATTGCCCTGAGACACATTTATTTTTACAGCCTCTGAGAAGATGACCCCAAGGAGTCAAGAGTGGTTAGAGATCAATAGGTATTGATCTATTGGTATGGCTTTCCATCCTTCCCTACCTCAGACCCCTTTCCTCTCTGCCCTGCTTCCTGGAAGCATAAGGCCTAATGAAGAAGTTATATAATAACTAAAACAGTCAGAGTTTTCTGAGGAATCCAGGCTAAGATACAAATAACTACCTGTCACTTTCTACCTACCCTACCCTGGAGTGTCTTGGAGTCAAGCTAAGATGGAAACTAGGGGAGGAATCTCAGGGATCAGTAAATGGGTATCAGGTCAAGCCTGGGTATGGCTTATGGTTCGGGAGGAGGAATGGTAAGAGCAGGGTAAAGTGAGTTTAGGGGCTGACTGCGGTGAGTGGGTCTCTTCTAAAGGTCCTTAGGACTTTCTTCGTCTCTGTGTTCTCTCTTGATGTAACAAAGTCATTTTTCCATTGTGGCTGAGTAAATATACCACATACATTTGATTCCCAATGCATTACGCATTGTTTATGTACCTTCTCTTTTTGGACAAGTGCTCCAGGTTTATGAAGCCTGGGATCCTGGTGTCATCAGCTCAGCTGCAGCACAAGATTGAACCTCAGCACGCCTTACCCCGAGGCCTCTAAATTACAGGGGAAAAAAAATATTTTACTTTCCTTAAGCCAAGCAGGTCAGGTTTTCTCTCACCAGCAATGGAAAGAATCCTAATTGCTGCCAGAACCTGAGGTAGCATTTTGCTACCAATCAGTAAACTTAAAAATAATCGAATGCTTCCTTTTAAATATTTTTAAGTTCTGATTTTTCAAATTGGATATACCCTAATGAATGTAAAAAAGCTTTTGTATTTACTAAATACCTTGATAAAATAATGGCTTTTATACATGTGTCTTGTCCCTCTCACCTGTGTGTATTTTTGTGCAGATAATATTGATATGGGGACCTGGCATTGGCGAGTGTAATTCATCCTG
Organism: Solenodon paradoxus; assembly: GCA_004363575.1. Taxonomy (NCBI): domain Eukaryota; kingdom Metazoa; phylum Chordata; class Mammalia; order Eulipotyphla; family Solenodontidae; genus Solenodon; species Solenodon paradoxus. The sequence goes on along the minus strand of RJWH01001220.1, from coordinate 7,278 downwards.
GAAAGAATTCTCAGGGAGACATCTGGTCCCAACACCACCTGGCAAGTTTATTAGAAAACAACTAAGGAGAAGATGCGTGCAGCTTGGGGTTACAGGAGCAAGAGAGTTGTTAAAATGGAGACTCATGTGGGAGAAATATGAGGGGTCACAGCTCTCCCCAAGGGTAGCGGGTAACTGGGAGGTGTGTCTCCAGTTCGGGCTGCTAGGGAAGAATTCCAGATTTTCCTGCCCGCCCCGTCTCTCCTGTCCCTCATCTTTATGACTTGCTGAAAATCTGGAACATGTTTGGTTCCTCCTCAGAAGTCCCTAAAACCTGGTATCTCAAGCTCTCTGCCATGAGCTCTCAGGGAGCATTGGTGACTCATCCTGTGACTTTGAACCGATTCTAGGGCAATCCGGTCAAATAGTTAGAGCAAGGGCAGCGAGAGGGGACATGGGGTCTGTTCACAGACCTCCACTCTACGTCTGAGAGCCAAGGGCTTCCTGATCAAAAGACAGCTGCAAGCAGTTTTGATCCAATCCTAAATATCTTCTCCAAGGCTCACACTGGGTTTGAGAGAAGAAATGCAAAAAGCCAGAGAAAGGACAGGGTGATGTGGCTCTTCCTGGTTGGGCCACCGGGCTGCGCCCGAGGTGCAGGCTGCACAGGCTGGAGAGTCATCGCTCTAGAATGTGCCCAGCCCCTCCTGCCTGGGGAGGGGAGGCAGGCATGGCCTAGGGTCAGTGGGCAGCACAAGACCCACCAAGCCCTGCAGCCAGGCCTGTGGAAAGCTGGAGAGGAGCCTGGTGTATTCAGTGAAAGTTCAGACACTGGGGTCCCAGGTTTCAGTTCTGAAATGTCAATGGTGGGAAAATCTCATGTGATATTGTAGCTCTCACTCTCTTACATGCTTTTTCAACTCTTGATAGTAGATTTCACTTTGTTGTGCTAAAACATAGAGCCTAAAGTGTTCCCTCTTGACTATTTTAAGTGTACCCTTGAACACGATTAAGTCCAGCACAGGACTAATTTCCAGAACTTTCTGTCTTCCTACACAGAAACTACCTCTCCATTCAACACCAGATCCCTAGACCCTCCTCCAGCCCGGGGCAACCACATTCTACTTTCAGTCTCCTAGAATTTGACTCCTAGCTACCTCATCTACATGAGAATCAGTTTTTGTCCTTTTGTGACCGGTTTATTGGTTTATTTCACTTAGCAGGAAATCTTCAAGCTTCATTCTTCTTGTGGAATGCATCAGAATTTCCTTCCTTGTTAAGGCTGACTAAGTCATAGAATGTTAATGCTTAAAGCTCAAAAAAAAAAAAAAAAAAAGGTTCCTCCCTTTTGTCAGCAAAGCAGCTGACAACAAGTGGTTTGTCAGCTCTGCTGATGGCTGACTGAGACCCCTCTGAGGCTGCTGCCTGGGTGACAGCTGGGTCTGAGAGGAGGGCGGGGGCAGAAACTCTCATGAACTCTGAAAACAGTTGGCGCCCTCCATCCAGTGCTGGGTGTCTATTAAGGCTGCACTAGAAGAATAAGGATTCTGCTGCTAAAATTATCTTGAATATCCCTAGAGTTATCTCCTTCTATCCCCTTCCATTTTCTGACCTTCCTGCCCCCAGGCTTTTTCTCCCCACCTAAATTTATTGAGTATATGACAAGGCCTTCATGCCCTGGCTCTTTGAGCAAGAGGTCAAGAAGGGAATCCCCTTCAGAACTCACCAAGGATCAGAAGAATGATCCCAATCTGTCCTGGTTCAGCATGGGTGGGGCACCCCATCCCCCGCACAAGCAGGGATTTAGCTCAATTCCGAGTGTGCTATACCACTAATGATTATTATGAGCTCTCTTACACAGACTCGAAACCTAACTTCACACGCTGAAATTGAACTTAATACGTTCCCTCTCATCCCTACCTGGCTTCCTCACAAGCCAGGAAGAAAACCAGAGATTGTAATAATTATAAATAGAAAATGTAACACCCTACATTCCCAAGCTCTCTGAGTCATATCCAAAATAATATGTTCCTTCATAGACTTTGGGAATACATAACTGAATTCCATGTGTTGTTCCCAATACTCCCTAAGACGTCCCACTTTTGTTCACTTGCTAAATACCTTTTCTTCATCTGGAATGGGCTTCATTTCTCTTCCTCCACCTGTCAAAGCCTGTACTGAAGACCTTAGGTGGCACTTCCCACCTGGTAGCTCACCTCTACCCAGGTCCGGAAGCCTGAGAGCCAAATCTAGCAGGACATCAACTCTGACGAGTCACAGCTTCTGGGCAGCAGGGTTGGGACACTGGAAATAGTCATGTTCTCTCCCTGGCATCTGGCAAGCACTGCACAGGGATAGAGCACCTTGGGTACCAGCAGGGGTTGAACTGCAACTTGTGGATTCTACACAATCTGGGGATAACTGGTCTTCAGACTGGCATTTTGCTGCAGACCCATGGTGATTAGAAGCCCCCTCCAGCCCTTATAGGAATGTGTGTCATGATTGATGACTCCTTTGGCCTCATCACCTAATTCCTGCTACTCACTTTCCCTTATACTCTAATTTTAACAAAACATACTGCAGAACAGCCCTTTCCCAATGGCCCTGGGAAGTAATTTCCATAAGCTCTCATCAAAGGTCTGACTGACCATTGTGCAAACTTAATTCCAAGGAGTACTGTAAACAAGACAACTCATGTGTCAACGTTTATTTAACGAAGGAATGAATAGATAATGGGCCTTAATCACTGTCAGGATGGAAGCCCTCTTCATGAGAGCTCCTCCGACTTCCAGCTGACTTCAGCTGATACTTTGTGTGCCCAGGGTGTGACAACCCAAGTGAATGCACAGATGATGTTGAGTGAGAGGGGATCACACAATTTACTTCCACAGCAAGCTGACTTTAGCGTCTCTCTACCTGTTGACATTTTTCTCTAAACACTCTAATCTCTAATAATTACTTGGGGTTCTGTTTGTTGCTACTTCTGTTGCCATATTACCTGGTAGCTGCAATCAATACATGTCTGATCTCTAGGCTGTTTAGCTAGATTTGCAAGGCTTCTTTTCTAGATACTTGGGACTGGCAAATCCAAGCTGCAGAGAACCTTCCTAATCTTCCCATTAGAGGATATTTGGATTGCTCCTCTATTGCCTTAATTCTTGGTCACCTTAGCGAGCAATAAGCCTTCCAGTTCCTCCATCAACACCTGCATTTCTATCCCATGTGACTTTACACAGCCTTCTTTAAATCCCTAAATCCTGGCACTGATGCCTAGGGAACTCTTGGTCTGTCCTCTGTTGAGTCCTCTATCTGTGTAACTGCTTTGATGAGAGCTCGCTCCTCCTTCTGCTCCAGCTGAAACATGATGTCTCTCAGGGATCCGATTTCCCTGGAAGTCTTCGTAAGTAGTGTCTCTTTGTTTGTTTGCTTGTTTGTTTCTCCCATCTCCATACTCTTTCATCCAGAGTCATGGAAGAGCCATTTCCAGAATATTGCCTCTTTGTCCTCAAAAACAAAAGCAAACAAATTAACACACAAAAACTCAGTGCCTTGGAAGAATGTGCCATGTGACTATTATGCTATCTGCCGCTAATCCTCGTTTTTGTCGTCACTCACTACCTGTGGTCATGTGCCCTGTCTGATTCATGAACATTTTACAGCTGACGCTGTCCTCTCTTCCTGATTCCTATCTGTTTCTTGGCATCTTCAGCATTCACACTGACGACACTCCCGACCTCTCAGGTCCTTCACCTCCTTATTGACCTCTTACCTCGTCTCCTACTGCATAGTCATATTCACACTTGTCTTTACTAAGGCTGTATCAGCACTAAAGTGTTGATTTCCAACATCCTAGTCTCTGACTGCAGCTTCTCATCTTTGGAGTTCACCTGCCCTAGTTACCACTCTAACACTTCCTTGTTCTGCTGGGACCACTGATCACCACCACTGACCTACGTTTCATTATCTGCCCAGTGCTTTCCCCAGTAGCCTTTCTTCCTATCTAGCTTAGATTCTATGGCCTATTATTATTACCTCAGCTCTCTTACCACCCTATTATTCCCCTTTCATGCTCACCAGGAAGAAAACAACAAACCAAATGTAGTTAAATCCAGCTCTCCACCTACAGCACAGCTGCATCTGAATATCTGAACGTAGCTACAGAGAAGTACACGGTCATGCTGAAGGGTTTTAATGTGACCAGAGAACTCAAGTGGGCCCTGAGCATCCTCGTGATCCTCCTATGCTCTTGTGATCACAGATCTCTGTTCTCTTTGCTGATTTTGCTTCTTATCTCTTTAGCAAAGTAGAAGCTCCCAGAAGAAAGTTTCTTCATCAGCCCATCAACTTCATTTGTATCTTCTGGTCCCATCTTCTTTCCTCCTCCTAGAAGAAGATAAAAAAACTAAATGCATTGAGTGCTTAAGAAGCACGGTTCTAAGTGCTTTACATCCATCAGCTCTCTTAGTCCTCACTGCAACCCTGTGTGATAGATACTGTTATCATTTTTATTGCACATATGAGGAAACTGAGGTACAGGAAGGTTAAGTTACTTGCATGATCTGTGAGTGCTTTTAAGAGATGTCAATTTGTCCTTAAAATCTATATGCTCTCACCTACCCAGGGATGGTTGGTGCTCTCGCCTACCCTGACCTTTCCCCTTTCCATTTCCTGGCTAGACTACCCACCTGAGCATGCAAACTTGCTATAATAGCTTTCATATTATAAAAATATGCCCGTGTCTTCCAGTATTGGTCCATTTACCTGCTCCTTTTGAAAACATATGTCCTTGAAAAGTCCACCTCCCTCCTGAAACTTCTCCAGGCAGACTGTCAAACCCATCACTTCTCTCAAGCTTGCCAAGAACCTCCATGTTGCCAAATCCTACAATTCCCAACTTCTTGGCAACCACACCCCCTAGTGTTTGGAGAACATTTTCTCTTGGTTCTCCTATCTCTTCTCTGGCTGCTTCCTTTCAGACCCATTGATGGGGTCCTTCTCATCTTCCCACCTAGAAATAGCAGGTAGTCTTAAAGTTTTCCCTCTTTTCTTTCTACTTTCACTCTCCAGATAATGTCCAGACCAGATTTTCCTGTTTGCTTCTAAAGTCTTACTATCATTTGCAGAGACAGGCCACTCAGTGTCTTTCTGCCTCCAGCTCCCTCTGCATTGAGGAGTCGCTCAGCATTTTACTTTTTCTCCGTGAACTGTAGCTACTAAAACCTGAAGCTGTCCAGTGGCAGCCTCATCAGCATAATAACAATGGTCAAAAGGAGTCTGACACTTGAATTCTGAGCAGTTGTAGATGTGCTTGGGTGCCCAGGTCAGGGCTGAGTTCGTTCCTCCTCATGACTGGTGGACAACTCAGCTCACGCCCACCGACTTCATCTGGTTTCCTGAGAACTGTCCCTAAACAGATCGTCATTCTGGTGTTAAGACCCTGGCTTGGATTTTGGTATCACTTTAATATATGTTTCTGCATCTATTTTTATGCCCCAGAAATAGCCTTTGAGACTTTGTCTGGTCATCAAGCTGCTCCTCCACACTGCCAGGAGCTAGTACAATACTCCTTCTAAGCCCCACATCTTTCCTTATTCCTGTCCAGCCTCCCTGACCTGGCACCTGTGCCATGAATTAGCCTGCAGTTCCTATAGCCACGCCTTGCCCATACAGAGTAAACACTGAAGACACATCGGTTGACAGGAATGAAATAAAAGGGTGTTTTAAGTCATCTGTAGTTGCAGGGAAAAGCCCAATATCCCCATACAACTGTTGACTTGATTGGGCAGTTCTGTTCCATGTGGTTATATGATTTCTACAGAGATAGTGGGTCTGAATATCCATAGGGCCACACCCCAGCATTAGTTGTCAGACACCACCTGGGAGCTACTGGACCCACAAGGTCTAGCCCAGAGTGTGTGTTAATGGAACTACATAGAGACAAGATAACTGGGAAGCCTGCACGCTGGGGCACACCTAAAATGTCACACTTCTATTTCCTGAGGAGATTGTCTCTCTTCATCCAATGTATACTTTATTCCAGGCCAGAAACCACTCTGCAAAGTGGTCAGAAGGTTAGTAGATATAATTCAAATATCAGCACCTACCTCGACCCAGGGACTATCCTGCTGGTGTCATGAATAATATCACATGGGTGGGGTGCAGACTTCATACCTGTTAATAGCCAGAATCCTTCTCATTTACAGGATCATCCAAAGGGTTTTTTAATGCCCATGGAAGACAGGAAGGAGGCAGTGACTCTGCCTATGTTACAGATGAAGTCTTTGAGTGATGTCAGTACTGCTCTTGGGCAAAGAAGAGCTGCCAACTTTCCTGAACTTTCTCTTTATATATATGTGTGTGTGTGTGTGTGTGTGTGTGTGTGTGTGTGTATGCATATATACATATGAACGTACCTACAGAGAAGTACACGGTCATGCTGAAGGGTTTTAATGTGACCAGAGAACTCAAGTGGGCCCTGAGCATCCTCGTGATCCTCCTATGCTCTTGTGATCACAAGATCTCTGCTCTCTTTGCTGATTTTGCTTCTTATCTCTTTAGCAAAGTAGAAGCTCCCAGAAGAAAGTTTAGTGACATACCATACCATAGTTTAGTGACAGACTGACGTTAAAATAGTGGAAGAAAAAACTTGGAGGAAAACAATTGAAAATCCATTAACTAGGAAGAATATTTTGGAGTTAAAAATATATAATTTAATACGAGATGGGCCACCCAGCCAAGACAGCAAGTAGACAGAGTGCTGTTTCAGCTAAAGTGCTCTTCTTAGAGTCAAAGCCAGGTCCAGAATGACTCGAGTGCGTCTTAGCCCGATAACGCTGACCTTTCGTTGCACAAGGGGCAGGGTCTCATCTAGGAGAATGAAAGATAAGTTCTTGCTCGTTGAAAAATGAGGTTGTGCTGGCCTAGGCTCCACAGCATTCTTCTTAGACTTGTGAGGAAAATGGTTTCCAGTCTCCTGGAAGCAGATGTAGTATTGCAATCTACCCTCCAACTCCCGAGACTTGACTCTTCTCCAAGTCTCCCCTTTCCTCTGCAGAACAAGGGAGATGTGTGCATCGAACCTGAGACTCCAGGCTCTCGCTTCACAATCTTTTTCTTTGGGAAACAGTGGAAGTTCTTGAGGAAGAAGGTGAAGGCACCAGACTGAAGGACTTGAAATAAAGCTCTAAGGAAGTAATGTTGAAGAGATGAGAGAGAGAGGGAGAGAGAAGAAGAAAAAGAGGAGAGGAGAGGAAAGAAGAGGAGAGGAAGGGGAGAGGAGAGGAAGGGGACAGGAGAGGA
>RJWH01001219.1:389691-429183 GCA_004363575.1 Solenodon paradoxus | reverse complement strand
CTTGTAAAAGGTCTTGTTTGCCCCCGCCCCCGCCCCATCGCGGTCTTACAGATTCATTAGCAATTCTGAAGTTAATAGATGCAGGAGGCCAGCTAAATATTTGCATCGTATTTACTCTAAAGTACCAGGTGCAGTTTTGAAACAAGATTCTCCTTTCAGAAGGGCAATCGCGAATATAAAGTAATGAATTAGAAGCAGTGTCAGGAGTAAAAACCCTGAGGCGAACACCCAACTTCGAACGTAAATGGAGCGTTGACGGGCACGTGCCGAATTATACAAATTGAAGAAGGAGACAACTAGGGGTGTGTTCTGACTCCTTCGCGTGGGTCTAAGGGGAGCCGGGCCCATGGAGAGTGGACAGACAGCCTCAGGCACTCTGGGCCGCTCTGCACGCTTCCAGAATCCTTGGTCTCCTGGGGTTTAGGAAAACAAAAGTCTAGTTCAAATTCAAATCACGTTCTTGAAACTGAAAAGTGCAGGCATTTTCATCTGCATTATGTGCAATTCATTTGCTGTTTAGCACTAGGGACTGGAGGGAATCAGTCCCCACACACAAAACATTCCAAGAAACAGTACAATTTGGAAGGTGGGGAGAGATGTCTTAAAAGCAGATTTCCTTTACTCTTAGGTGAAATCATTTAGGGATTTTTAATATGAGTTTTAGACCAGAATCACATTTTTAAGTTATAATTATGACTTTTTTGTCTGAGATTCGAATCATCTTGGTGAATGATCTTGAACTGTGTCCTAAAAGATGTCCAGGGTTATAAAAGATGTCACGGGAGGAACCTTTTGCAGGACAGTCATTTCTGTTTCCCTCAAAGACATTCCTCCTTGGTCCCACTCAGACTCCGTTTCATTTTCAAGGTGTGTTTGCAGGGCTCACATAAAGCTCACAGCTGCAAGGAAGTGACTGATGACTCGGTAAATTATCCGGAGTGCAAAGAAAACCTAGCTCATTTATAACAAGCTCTTAAAATAATTATAAACTCAACTGCAGGTGGGAAACTTTTATAACACAAAAACTACCGAAGCACAGATGCCTCTCGGAAAGCCCCCGGGTAGGAAGAAACCCTCTAGTGACTTGACACTCAAAGCTGCTCCACATTGAGTGATGTGCCGCCCAGCCTTCCCTGTAAGACCTGGCAAATGTAAGGCAAGACAAAGTCCATACTCCCCAGGGAATCTGAGCCAATTTAGAGGCTAGTTCTACCTCTACAAAAGGTCATGAGCTTGGGGCCAGGTGGAGGACACAGCTAAATTACAGGCAGTGGCCTGAGTTCCATTCCTGCATTAGGTGCGGAACTAGAAAACAGGCTGAGTCTCCAATAATAGGAGATAATCTCAAAGCAAGGTTAAGACACTTGCCTGAAGTTCTGAATAATCCAGAAGTCAAGGTATTTATTTGCTTTTGACCCTTGTGCACTGTGACCCCTATGGGGCAACAAAACTACCAGATATACAAATTACATTCAACTTCTGAACCCACTGACTCTAGGATGGTTTACCTCCTCCCCATCCACCAACTATGGTTGCCCAGCCTTCTTGGTCTGTGTGGACACATCTGGATGGTTCTGGGTGTGAGTTAGAGATCTCATTATTTTCACACACCAAAACCTATGGCTCTGCCCCAATAAAAAGCTGATCTGGGGTAGAGATTGGGAGAAGTTATCTTGGTTCAAGTGTCTCTCCAGTGCCCTGGGCTTCAGAGAAACCCTTCCCTTTCCTTACTCCAGGATAGAACCTGAGAATCTCGGTCTCCTTTGCATTCATTTTATCAGGGAATCTTGTCCCCTTGTCCTCTTCCTTTCTCAGGAGCTTTGAGATGACTCCTCCACAGCTAGGGCAGGTTCCAGGAAGGGGAAGGGGTCCCCTGCATCCCCAGAGGGAACATCAGTGGGTCTTCACACGACTTGCATGAAATGCTGCCCATTGGTGTCAAAGTTGTGGGACTGTCAGTTCCCTTAGTCACAGAGGCCCCTCTAGGGAGAGTGGATGATCTTTCACTGGATATTCTGGGGAATTTCCCGTGACCCCCTTTCTGTGAGGAAGTGTGTCTGAGGTCCAAACAAACATCACAACCCCTGACCTGGCCAACAATCAGCTCTCAAGCTGAAAAACATCCTTCCGAGTACTCATATTAAACCATCTGAGCTGGGCAATCTGAGGGCAGAGGTCTGAAATCACCAAACAGCAGGAGTATACTTGTTAGCAAACGATTCCTGAACATCGCTGAAGACTGAGCCCCGTAAAAAAAGGGTCTTCATTCTTTGTGACAAAGAAGATATTTCAGACTCCAACATCGACGATTCCCAGAAAAAAAAAAAAAATGTATTCAGCAAAGACATAAAAACTTTTGAGTTACATAAAATTCCTCTCCTCAGGCCTTCCAAGGAATATGGAATCTGATGATGTCAAAGGAAAACTGTTGGTAGGTTTCAAGGGTGAAGAAGAGATAAAAGTTGCAGCAAATCAAAGAAGGCTCAACTGCCAATACCTAAGAAGGAGAGAGGCCAGAGGCAGGACTTCAAGTCGAGGTGAAGGAAGAAGAAGATACAGAGGGAGAATTGGATGCTGAAGAAAGATGTGGTGGGAAGGGCCAGAGGAGATGAAGCTTCATTGGGGAGGCGAGAATGGGAGGAGAGAACTGGCCAAGGGAACTTCTCCTGAAGGCTCTGCTGGGCTGGTACCATGTCACCTGCTTCTCTAGCACAATCAGTAAATGTCCTCTTACTTCTCAGTGCACATGGAAGCTGAGAATTCAATCCAGGCTCAGGCTTTGAACCAGGCACTTTTCCATAGTTTGGTCATTTTCTATTCACAGACAATAGGAGTACATTTGGTAATTTCACCACCTGCCCCAAATTCTTATCCAGGAAAAATAAGAAGTTAAACTGGAATCTCTTTATAATGTTTCCTCTCTTTAGGAATTTACATCTATCAAAATACATTTATATAGATAAATGTAATTTATCTGCACCACAGATTTACTGATGGTATAGGCACCAGGCTGTTAGATATTCAAGAGTAAAGAGTCCATCAGTGAAGCCAGGCTTGCTATGGTAACGAACACCGCTTCTCAGAGCTCAAGAGCCGATGCCAGCAAAAAATTTATTTCTCGCACTGCATGTCCCCTCATATTGTTTGCCAAAACAAGTCTCATGGTCATATGCAACTTCAAAGAAGCTGGGCAATTACAATCTGCCACACGTGTGCAGAAAAGCAAAAGAGATTAGCTATGCACAACATTAATGACAGGGAATGGTAATATGAAGAAAGCAAAGAAAGCAAAAAAACTACTCAGAAGACTTCAGGAGGACTAGATCTGAAGAGACTAAGAGCTGGTTTCCTAAGCTCAGCACACCACCAAGTGCATAGCAGCATCTTCTCCTGTAAGCCCCCATCCAGTCTGAGCATCTCCTGTAGCCCCACCATCCAGTCTGAGCATCTTCTCCTGTAGCGCCCCCCCATCCAGTCTGAGCATCTCCTGTAGCCTCCCCATCCAGTCTGATCATCTTCTCCTGTAATCCTCACATCCACTCACCGGGGCAAGCACTGTCAAAAGCTCCTTCACAAAGTTGAAAATGGAGGCCCAGGAAGATTACAAATTTTGCTCAAGATCTAAGTGCAACCAAGTGACAGATTTTAGATTAAGACTAAGGGCTCTCTGATCCCAAATCTTGGCTGGTAACCACTTTGCTTGCTGCTTTCAGGTGGAAGAAGCAGAGAGCTTTTCAAAATCAGAGGTACTCCTGTGACTTCAGGATATCATGCCTACCCTTGCAACAGAGCTCTAAGTCAAGAATGAAGTGTGGGAACATGGTACATGAAGGAACCATGCCCAGCAGATAGGTGATGCTCAGTTCATGATGTTGCCTGGAACTCGGCAGAGCCTGGTGGAGAGCCCACAGGAAGCACAGATCTCAACAGGCTACAGAGAAACAGATGAACCTGGGTCATGAGAACAAGCAGACTTCTCTATTTCTATCTTATGTACCTTGCCTGTCAAAATAATGTTAATACTGGGCAGAGGACTGTAGTAGTCATAATTCTCCAGAGAAATAGAGAGAGGGAAGAAGAAAGAGAGATTTACTTTGAGGAATGCACTCACTCGATTGTGGAGACTTGGCAAATCCAAAATCTAGAGGGTAGATCAGGAGTGTAAACCAGCCAGAAGAAGAAGCCTGGGAGAGTCATGGCCCTTTGGAGTAGCAGTGGGGTCTACCATCTGATGGAATATGTCCACATACATACCAGGGACTCAGGTTCACGTCCCAGGTACAGGGGAACAACTAAGATGCACAACTAAACTAAAAATAATAAAATGCTTTTTCCTGTTCTCTCCTCCTGCCTTCTTACCTGCTCCTCTTCATTTCTGCCTACACCTACAAAGTCTGGGAGAATGACCTAATGATTATCTGTCTCACTTGGTCCTTATCTACATCAATTCTGATATGAGCAGAACTTGAGGGAGAAATTAAGAGAAATCACAAAATGCAAAATAAAAAAATGGAAAAAACGTAAATTCGGGCTAGAATTCAGGCCAAAAGGACCACCAAAGAGTGTTCATCCTTTACATGATGGTAATATACAATCTGAACTTTAAAAGTACATGGAAGAAATACCAAGGGAGGTAGACCAGATGAAGCCTTCCTGCGATGGTACAGCATGCACTAGAGCAAGAAGTTGAACCTGCAAGAATGAAGGTGTGTCTGAGAATGACTAGGTCTCCTGAGGAGGTCAGTGGTCTCACTGACCAAGAGCTGCCCTCCACTGGAGGGACAAAACAGGCCAAGTTGTTAGGCAGGAGATGTGGCCCCTTATCACAGGAATGTAGGGTTCTGCCCAGACACCCAGAGCAGGAGAATCAAGTCCCACCTTCTTGCAACTGGCCACAGGCCAAGATCTGTAGTGTGAAAGCAAAGTGCTCTGCTTGAAACCAGAAAGAGAGGCTTGTAACTCCGCTAGGACAATTCTGAATTTCTGTACTGGCCAGATTTAAAGCACAGAAGACAGCAATGAAGAATGCAAAGGTGAACATATTTTTGTCTTTATAATCGAGCATAATGGGGTTAATTGAAACATTTCACCTAGCTGCATAATTTATCCATGAATAAGATAAATGCATGGAAGTGACTCTTTTACAAGAACTACCAAAAACCCATTGCTATGGACTGAATCGTCTTCTCCCAAAATGTATAGGTTGAAGTCTGAACATCTAGCACCTCAGAACAGCACTGTATTCGGAGAGAGGGCTTTTAAAGTGACCCGGGTAAAGTGACGTCATACAGGTAAGCCGTAGTGCAAGATGACTGTTCTCACAAGAGAGGATCAGGGCACAGGCACACATGAGCACCGAGGAAAGGCAGTTGAGAACACAGCAAGAAGGTGGCTATCGACAAACCAAGGAGAAGCCTCAGAAGAAACCCAACCTGTCAGTATCTTGATGTTGGAATCTTCACTTCCAGAACAGTGAGTAAATCTCTGTTGCTTAAGTCAGCCAGTCTGTGGTATTTTGCATGAGAGTCCTATCAAACTAATGCACATTTCAAAACCACTGTGCCTTTTCTTCTGGGTTACAAACAGTTGCAAGATGTCCAGTTATTCATCTCCTGGGCCATCAGATACAACTATGGCAGCCCCAGCCTAAGCTATAGCACCAGAGGACCCTCAGCCCATATGATTGTGGCCACTAGGTGAATTCGATTTCACAAAACCTAGCAATGTTTTCCCAGTGAATACTAAATAATAGAAAATGGTACAGGGTCAAGACTTCAGAAGACACACACACACACACACACACACACACACACACACACACAGCCACACCCCACAGAATTAGCCAGGGATAGTTGTGGAGAAAATTGAATTAATGTTGAGCATCGTGATAAGACTATGATGGAAAGAGTGTTCAGCATCACAAAAACAAAGACCCTGTGTTGAAGTCATATTAATGCTATAATATGTGATTAATAAGAATATTCCAAATAGAGCTGGCTTTTTTGCAAGTAGGCAGGCAGGGAGAAGGAGGAGAAAAAAGCATTTGAATTTATTTTAATTTAGTTGTTTCCTCCAGGCTGGGGATGTGAGCCCCGTCCTTGGGATGCATGTGGACTGCACTCCTTCAGAGGTGGCTGATCTAACAGCTACTCCACCAGGGCGTGCCAATCTGGCTCTTTAAAACAAGGGGATGTTCTTGTTATTTGGAAGCAACGAAACTCACAGCTCACTGAAGTGCCCATCCTGGAATCTCACACAATTGCACTTAAGTTGTTGATAAAGGACTACAGAGATAATTCAGACAAAGCCTGTGGTTAGGCAGTCACAGCTTTTGTAGCTGTAAGTTCAGTGTCCGAGCTCTTCTTTTGGACCCACAGTGCACTTTATGTGTGCTTAGTAGAGTGCCAGATTCCATGTGAGAGTCTAGAGATGGGCAGGCGAAGTGAACCCGTGCGGGCCTGGCCGCGTCCCGGGGCAGCAAGTGTGCTTCACTGCATCTTCTCGGTGGGCTCTGAGAGTGACCCCCCAAAAGGAATTTCAGCCATATTTTTGTGTTTTTTAACTGACCTTATTGAAGGAAAATTGAATTGTAATGTTAACTTGGTTGGAGGTATACATGATAGCAAATTTACACCTGTATGTAGCACAGCAGGTTAGCACTGTTTCTTTCGGCCCTTCACTGCAATGAATCCCTTCACCGGCTTCTGTCCAGTCTGCCACCTGTCCCCCATCTCTTCCTGTACCCTTTGATTTGTCATTTTTTCCCCACTGAAAGTCTATTGTTGTTTAGATTCATTCTCTCTTTTAAGTCTACTATTGTTTAATTTATATCACTCGTTCGTTTTCTATCTCTATATACATAATATGAGCGATATCAGACAGTGTCTGTCTTTCTTCTGTGTTGACAGAAGTGGATGTCCAGGGACCCTTGTCACTTGCACATTCATGAGGGGTCGTGCTCATTTGCGTGTTTTACCAGCACAGGCCTGCTCAGAATACACCTTTCCTACTGAATCCCTCACCTCCACCTATGCACTCATTCACCAGCCAAACACCAAACGACACCTGCTGTCAGCGTACAGTCCAGACTGCCCTCTCCATGTTGATCCCTCACCTGAGCAGCCTTCCGTGGCTACCACTGCACATCCAAATCCACCTACCTCTCAAGGTCTGGTCCAAAGCCTGCCTCTTTCTCAAGCAAACATGGAGAGTCCTCAGGGAAGTTATGTTCCCTCCCTGACCTTCAGCTCATCTCACCCAAATCCTCCTTTGTCCTCTACACGCTCACTGCTTAGGTCTTTCTCTGGAGGTCATATGCTCTTTCCACCAGGATTCCTTTCTGACACATCTCTGTGTCCTCACCAATACCTGCCAGGCCTAATGAAATACCTATTTTTCACTCCATTACTTTCTCATTATAATGCAGAAATATTTCTCATTATATATTTTGATATTCTTTATAAGATGACTGTCACCAGCAAAACCCAGGACTTGTAAGTAATGAAAACCTCCCATCAGTCTGTCCTGATTATATGCTTCAATTGAGGAAGGACTGAAATTTCATGGGCAAGATGTCTGCAGAGGGGCACACTACAGTGTGCTCACACGTACCTGTGTGCACGGGGTGCGCCATAAGGTGAGAAAGTATAGAGAGTGGCCAACTGGATTCCTTCAGGAGATGGACAAGAGTTGCTGCGTTTGACCCAAATGTAAAGCCTGATCCGCAAATGTTGTTCCTCAAATACTCTTTGCCTCCTGAAGGAACATGAAGGCTGAATGCCTGACTTCCAAACCACCAGGCTTGTTTGAATTATCAACTTAGTCCTGTATTAACAACTTCAATGTGCAAATTTGTGAGATTCCAGGACACACGGTTCAGTGAGCACTGGATTTTGCTGGTTTCAAATTGCTTTAAGAGCTAGATCCATGTGGAATATGCCTTATTAATTACATATTGCCTAACACTATCTGGGGTTATAGCTACTGACCAGTAATGGTGAGCCATCTATCATAGCAAAACCACCTGCCTGTGCCTCTGGCTACTCCTGGTCGCTACGAGTCTCCACATCCACAACTGGCCAAAGGAACTGGCCACACCACAGCACACGCTACCACAATGCACTCCTGGTAGGCAAGTGACCCCACCTGTTATTGGTGGCTACTCATCCAGTACATACTTGAGGGAAAGTGGGAGAATCCTTCTGTAATATTCTTAATGCTTGAGCGAGAGTTGGTACTTCCACTCTGTGCCCACCTCTCCTGTGTACTCTTGACACATCTGTGCAGACAGGTCCAGGTGCAGCCATCTGTTCTGAGTTCTCGAAATGCCAGAGGTAACAGGGGCAGTGCAGAGTTTCACAACTGAGCCTGTTCTCCAAGATGCAGCACCTATCTTATCCGGCTCTCAAGCGCCCACCTACCATTCCACCAGGTCCAGGTTCATTTCTTCCTGGCAATGCTAAGTTTCTGCCAAGGGGGCCTTCTAACAGGGCTATGAGTCTCTGGTATGTCTTCATTTCAATTCTTCCCACAAAGCTATCTTCCTAAATCCTTACATGCATCACCTTTGACTCTGCTTACACTCTCTAAGCAACACACACAGACAAATATGGTACCCACAGGTAGAAAACACAACACCGTGGTCCAGCGATTGAGGCTCTAACAAACCCTCCCCAACCTCCTCCTTCACCAACCTGCATAGCCAGCCAGTGACATGTCACTCCTCACACAGGGGGATCTTTTGTCATTCTTTCATTTCAATACAAATGTCACTTATCTTTCAGTCCATACTAACATAGTCCTAATTTTCTCTAATATTCATAGGTCTTGTGCCAAATTGCATTCTTTAGAACACTGGTCCCAGGAAGTTCTCTAAGAAAAGCAAAAAGTAGCGGGGAGAAGATAAGATGGTCCACCACCATCAATATTTTGCACACGCCACCTATGTTATGCCGTTGTGGATATTTACAATGCACATATCAGACTAGTACATTTCAAAGTATGGCCAAAGGCTCTGAGAAGGCCTGCAGTTAAAAAAAAAAAAAGTTTCTTTTGGATCAACCTGGATTTTTCCTTTCTAGCTTCAACAGCAGACTCCTCAGGGGCAGAGCGTTTATTATGGTCTACACCGCTCACTGCCTACCCCCATCTCCAGTGCTATCTTTATGGGCATGGCCACATTATGAACAACTGACCCACGGTGGTCTGAGAATAAAAACAGCAGAGGGGAAGTTTTCTCGAAGCCTTCGCTTCCTACGCGGGCAACTCAGCTGGGTGCTCTGGGTGCTCCATTTCATAAGTTGTCAGGTGGGTTGAACTACCAGATTCCAGGGAGCCTGAGTGAACCCTGAGCGGATGCTCCTGTTTTGTGAAATCAGGAGTGCTCACGATGAACTGCAGATTTGGGGGAATTGCGTGGGCATGTGGGTTGATAACATGCTCCTGGTGCTTCTAACTGGACAGCAAATTCTCCCCAGAAGTGGGGGTGACTGAGCCTAATGTCCGGGCAGTAACAGAAATACCCCTTCAGTCCCACCAGGAAGCGGCAGCATGGAGTTGGGTAAATTAAGAAGAATCCAGGATGAATATGTGAGTCCTTCAATCCTGAGGGATCTCCAGGGATTGGTGGATTTGAAAGATCGTCTGAAAGTCTTCAACTTCCCACCTCCAAAGAGCGTGTCTAGGGGTCCCCACGACTAGTCCCCTGGAGCCCCATACTCTTATTCTGGGTGCCTGTATCAGCTGTGAGTGTGGTTCAGTGAGCACTGAGGCCTCCTGCTGGCCACCTTTGTTCTCTATGGTCCTTCAGTACAGAGAGCACAGCCCCAGTACAGCCAGTGTGTGGCTGTAGGTGTTTAATGGGGGACAGAATTTCCCCCCAGAATTTCATCCCCTTCATTCTCTACATTGCTTTTAAGTTCCATTTCATAAATCAGGATCTGTTGTTACATAAAGCAGTGGTGGACAGGCCACGTGAGGAAAGACAGTCTTTCTCTCCTGCTGGCTCTGCCTTCCTGCAGAAACTCCCTACAGCTTGGACTTGAGGATTTGGCGCAACAGCTGGCTCCCAGGAAACGTGGGGCCTCCTTACGCCACAAGGCCCTACCACAGAACACATGGGTCCTGGGCAAAATGAACATGTGTGTCCCCTTGTTCAAAAAACTATTAAGAGGGCGCGCTCTGGTGGCCTAATAGTCTGGTACACCCTGGGAGCAGTTCCATACATACCAAGGTCCCGGGTTCGAGGGCAACCAATGTGAACAACTAAATAAAAAATATAAAGCACTTCATTCTCCTCCCTTCCTGCCTGCCTACTTACCTTCATTCCTACACCTTTCCTTTAAAAACAAAACTATTAAGAATTTTAAGAGGGTGAAGGCAGAGCATTAAACCAGCACAGGCCTCTGCGCCCAGGGTCCTGAACCAACGCTCAGATCCTGCACCGGGGAAGCTGGCCCTGCAACAGCCACCAGGGACCCAGCAGGGCGAGTGCTGGAGGTGACATGGGCTCACTGTAACGTCCTTACGGTGGCAAGACAGAAGTCACAGCATCCTGGAAAGACGTCTTTAAAAGGCGCCCACAGGCTGGCTTTCCCCAGATTTCCATGCTCTCGAACCCTTAATCCTTTGGTTTGACTCAACCTCCATATGTCAGTGGGACTGGCCTCCTTCTTGCAGGTTGTGTCCATTCCTATTCATTGATCTGTTTATTTTTGGCCCCAGGAAAATCAGGCTTCTTTCCTACTTGGGTCATATGTCTACTTTTCACACTTCAGGTCAAATTTTTCAATACGCAGGGGCCCAGCCTGGCCTGCATCCAGCGTGAGCATCTGACCGCCAGCTGGCCCTGTTTATTTCAAGCTTCTCCTTAGCTCTCCTCTGACATCTCCCCTCTGCTCTGGCTCTGGTCCATCCACTGCATTCGTTGTCCCTTTGTCCCCAGTTATCTGCCCCTGACCTCTTCCTGTTTCTATCTCACATTCTCTAACAGCTGAGTTCTCCAGTCCTTAGTCCTGAAGTCACGAAGATGTCAGAAAGACAGAGCCATGTCAAAGCACTCGACTCCCCTTTGCAACTCAGACAGCCCACTTCACCCCTTCCAACACCTCCGACAGAAAACTTATAAACTTAAAATATATTTTCAGCAGGAAGAGTTGATCTGCTTAGTAAATAGTGCTAAGAAAAATTAGGTACCTCTCCCCCACTTCAATTCATTAAAAAAAAAAAAAAAAAAAAATCCCTAAGGACTTGATGGTATTTTAAACCTCAGAAATAAAATAATAAAATGCCAGAGAAAGTAAATGTGGAAATATTTTTGTAATCTAGAGGTAAGAGAGGCTTTCCAAGGAAGCCCGAATGTGGGTGCTGGGAAGATACTAACAGACTGAACTACATACAAATTAAATGTCATTGCAGAATGAAAGATACAATAAACAAAGTTAAAAATCAAGTCACAAACTGGGAGAAATCATTTGCATCACATATGTTAAAGGTTTAAAACCTGAAATATTTAAGGAGTTCCTAAAGAACAAAGAGAAAAAAATGAACCAAAAAAATTTAGAAGAGGAGAGGGAAAGAGAGAGAAGCAAATAATTTTAGGGAACTTATAAATGAGCAATTAATAAGTCATAGACTTCCTTTAAACCCACTTTCCCCAGAGCAAACTGCTAATTTATATATTTGTTTTTAATCAACATTTCTGGAGGCTAGGTTTAATCCTTTAAATTTTTTTCAATATAGTTACCATCTCATTGAATTTAATGCTGTGAAACTCTTCAGCAGGGAGGGCAAAAGTAAAATGCCCACACTCCCTAAATGCAGAACCCTTCTAAAGCGAGACCAGTTGTACAAGAGGGCAAAGTAAGGGGACCACATCCATACGAGGTGCACTGAACACTTCTGAATTTTCAGGAAGATTCCTAGCGTTCTAGATTACTTCTGCAATTTTTCAACATAGGCAGGAAGGAAACACGTCTGAATGGAAACAGCAGGAGGAATATAGGAATATCTTCTTCTCTGGTCCCAGCCCTGGACAAGCCAGCTTCAGAAGTCTGGACACCTGTGACACAGCCCTTTCTCTGTCCGGAGCTGAGACAGCACATCTCCACCCTTGGGACACTTTCCACCTAGTGCATTTTTTTTCCCTTCAGATACAACTTTAAGAGAGCAAGACTTTACATCCCACAAACACAGCAGTTTTGCTTCATTTCTAACTATGCCCTCACTTTTACAATGAAAGAATTTTTCTAAAAAAGTTTCAGCTGGTACTTATAGCAAATTTAACATGTCCCCTCCCAGACACGAGGTCATCCTGCCAGCATATATGCGACCTGGTCTAAAAACCTCTGGCTGCCTCGCCCAGTGCATAAAGTGGGTGAGGACCTGTGGGTCTCTCTCCCGCCGACCCTCCCAGTGCAGGGTGTCCCAGCTGGGGAGGCACATGTGTCCTCCCTGCCGGCCACCTTTGCTGAGTCTGGGCTACTCGGCCTCCTGCTTGGAGTCAAGACTTTACTCGACTGACAAAAACTCCTTGCTGAAGGCTCCCCTTGCTACTAAAATAACTTTCCATGAAATACTCTGAAAGAGGTGTCTTGACTGTAAATGCCTTTATAAGAAATGCCTGTGTTTGTGTGTGGTTACGTCTTGTGTAACTGACTCCACCAGGTTTTCGAGGTGAAAATTGCTCATTTTTGTCATTTCCAAAACCTGACATTCTTTCACTATAATGTGGCAACTTCTCAGTTCTTTAAACTATTTTTTTCTGTAAGTTCTCATGAATTGGCGGTTCCTGTTTTTCTAAACTGCTTGTCGAACCCTTGTTTGTGTTCAGCTTACAGGCACCCGTGTTCAATAGCTAGGAAACTCAGCGAAAAGTCCCCATAGAAAACGTGACTTCCCGGCCAGTCTCTGTCCTCTGAGTCTCTGTCCTCTTTCTGCAGATTGTAGTTTGGGCGCTCATGGGAGGAAGGGAAAGGAGTAGGAAGATGACAATATGGGTGAAAGTTCCGATTGTCGCGTCAAGTTCTCGGTGTGAGGTCAGCTGTGGAGACCATGGCTCCATCGCCCGCCCTGCGGATAAGAGTCCCCAGAAGTCCCTGCGTGGGGACTCACCCTGTAACCCCCCGTGGATCCCAACTCAGAAGGGTGAAGTGGCTGTTCCTCGTCTTTCTTGTTGGCTTTTAAGCAAAAACAAAGACCAGATTCCACGTGGAAACCTCTGCAGTGCTGCAGCACAGGAAAAGTTAAAACAAAGGAAGCACATTTCATTCACTTAAATGAAAAGTTTTTCCTGCCTGCAGGTTGTTCCCTCATCTGTTGTCCACAGATGTCTCTTGGTTGGCTGATCTACCCTGAGCTGGACCTGGGTCTCCAAACTTGCTCCGAGGAGATACCTCTAACATCTGCATGGACACACATAGTTCTGTAGGCTGAGGCTGCTGTCACAAAATGCCACCAAGCAGGGATAAAACCAGAGAAATGTGTTCTCTCACAGTCCTGGAGGCTGGCGGTCCAAGGTCATGGCAGGGCCGGGCTCCCTCTGAAGGTACTAGGGTGTCTGTTCCAGGCCTTCCTCCTAACTTCTGGTAGCTCCTTGGCTGTCAGCGACATTAAGCCCAGTACTTCACAGGGTGCGCTCGGCTGTGCGTGTCTAGATCTAAATATCCCTTTTTATACGAACACTATCATATTGGAACAGAGGCCCACCCTACTGCAGTATGACCTCATTTTAACTAATGACATCGGCACTGACCTTATTTCCAAATAAGGTCTCATTCCGAGTTACTGGGGGAGGGGATGACAAGACTTCAACACGTGAATTTTGGGGGAGACACAATTCAACCCATGACGCTCCTGGAGGCCCTAAATGATGACTCACAAAGTGTGGACTCCTACTCATTTCTATGTCATTTCCTTTGCCAATCTCTTCCCCCAGATTCATTCCGCTGAAAATAAGCTGGCCTTCTTAATAAACGCAAGCTGTGCGCTCGCTTTTCCCCCAGTGGCAGTGTCTATGGTAAGGAGTGGCATGCAGTTCCAAGTCCTGCTGCTGAACACGAGAGTCCTCACGGGGAAGTGCCTACCTGGCCGGCCTCCATCTAAAGATGCAGGCAGGACCCTGGACCCCAGGCTGCTGTGCCTCAGCAAGATCCATTCTCTCTAAGCCCCTTACCCCATGAGTGCTCTGAGGATACAATCCGGGAAGTCCCCTAGGTCCCTGGCCGTCGTGAAGACCGCTGTCACTGGAAGCTGCCTGCCCAGTGCCTGTCTGGGCTGAACCCTGGCTCCCCCACTTGTTAGCTATGTGACCTCAGGCGCTCCCTCCTCTCTGAAAATGGGGATCCTGGCCTGAGGTTATTCAGAGAGTCAACATGTAGGAGACACTTAGAACAGTTGACTCAGAGTAGATAGTTGCTGGGAAAAGTTCCAGCATGCCTATTCGTGGTGCCTTCTGCCACAGGCGAGTGCTACGCTCACCAGGAGAGTTCCTTTAAGAGAATTCTGAGATCAATTCACATGAATCCTCCATCTCCATTTCCTCCTTCATCTGCTCTGCAAATACAACTTGGTGTCACGGCAGTTCTGAAGGTCTGAGACCTCATGAACCACAGGATGTCCAAGTCACTGTTCTCCTGTCGGGAGGTTTCCAGATCCACACCCTGGAAAACGGAGTCCCAGGCTCTGGCTTTGAGACCTCTGACCCTGACGATGTCGGCCCACCACTCTGGCCCCTGGGGCTTTGCTGGGAAGGGGAGCCCCCACACAGTGCCTGGGCCCCTGTGTGCCTGGGCTCCACTCACAAGACACAGGAGAAAGGGGAGCCCCCAGCCCCACCTGGGTCCCAAGTTTCAGCATCCCCATATGCAGGGCCGCTTAGAACCCACAAGCCAATTCTCTGGAGGACCCCAAGTGATTTAAGAGTAAAACACATCTGTGACAGGTTTTGTGGAAAACAAAGAAGAAAAGAGAAAGGTTCACTCAACTACTAGCTTCTATTTGCATAAAGAAACTGTAGATACATTAGAAAAAGGTTACAGAGGGTAGGTCAGTGGAACAAAGTAGAAGACTTGGTGGAAATGTGCTTTTCATAGGACACCTTTGGATACATTTTATTTTGAACTTCATTCCAGAAACAATTAAAGCTGGAAACTATTCCCTATTCAATACACTTGCAGGTTAAAAGAGACATTCTGGTTCTTCATCTGGAGATGCTGAAAAGTACCAAATGAAGGCCAGGCCACCTGCAAAGAGACCTCCTTTCCAAGTGATTCCCTGGGGTGCCTTTGGCAAGAGGGTATTCCTGCAGGGAACCAGAGAGCTGCCAGAAAGACTCCCTGAGGCCATGGAAGAACAGCTCAGGGAGAAGTTTCCAAAAGATTTGTTTTCCTTTGAAAATAATTTACTCGAATGATCCTAAAAGGCTTTAATCAAATGATGTCTTGGAAAACAGATCTAGCAAAGACCAACATTTGATCTGTTGAGTGTTCATGGTGTTTTGGATGAGGCTGGGAATCCCAGCTCTGCCTCTGAATTATGTGCCCTTGAACTCTTAAGAGCCTCAGTCTGTTCATCCACAAAATGGGTTACTTGCACCTTGCTCTCATGGGACAGATCTGAAGGTTAAGTAAGATATACTAGACAGAAAGCAGCCAGCACACATAGGCCCACCGAAGTCACCCCATAAGCATCATTTCTCTATCCCCTGCTGCTGCCTGCGGGCCCTTTCAACATTAAATGGGCTCAGCACATACAGCTTAAACAGTGTGGGTAATCTCCTCTAAGTGCTGCCTGAGCTATAAATTAAAACCTCCATCCCGAGCACAAGAACACTTTTCCACCAGCAATTATAATGAGTAATTATAATGATTTTTTGAGTTGGGGACACTCTATTTTCTGACATATGAGCAATTCCATTTCAATAAACTGTCCATCACCTGCCGTTGACTACTCGTCTTCAGAATGGTAGAAATTAGAGTTGGAAAATTTTAATGATTTGAGATGAGAGCCAGTGGAGAGGCACCACTTTAAAGGCATGTGGGGAGGGGAGGCAGTATCATTTGGCCTCTCTCAAGTGACCCCATGACGGACTGAGTTGATGAACAGAGAGCAGGTGGCGTCCACTTTTGAACAGGTGAGACGGTACCTGAGCAGCTCATTTTCTCACCAGGCCCCTCTGAGTTTGCAGTCACCTCTTGTGCTGCTGGGTGGCAGTCTACATTCACTCTGCCTCTCACCTCTCCCTTTCACAGAACTTAACTCTGAGCAGGCACTTCTGGGGGACTTCAAAGGGACCGCCACACACGGAGACAGCCACGCGTCTGTCAGGCCAGGCTCAGCGGCGCCAGCTTGAAAGGCATATCTGAAGCGAATCAAATGCATTCAACCCACAAACTCTGAGGATGTAACTGTATAAACAACTAAAACAACAGACACTGACAACCGACCACTGGCATGCCCCAGACGGTTAAGGTAACTTACTGCTGGTGTCTAATTAACAGTTGCCCAAGATTTAGCTAGTCTTGTCAGAAGGTCCCCCAACTTCAAGACAGGGGAAGGAAGAGGGTGGCTACCCATCAGAAGTCTAGCTGAGCATCTAAATTATTGCTGCCCCCTTTGTCTATGGGACCACATCACACGTTTGATTGTAGAATCTGTTTCATCGTCCTGGCACACACATCCACGAAACCTGTGCAGCGAGGTGAGCTGGTTAGAGAGGTGGCCCAGAATATTGGGTGCCGGCCACCTTGGAGACGATCACTAGTTAAGTGCCACAGATCTCTGCCCTTGTTCTATGCTCATCTAAAGGTCTTCTGGCAGAGATGTAATAGGGATTCCTCTCCAAATTGCTGATGATGCAAAGCTTCATATTCTAGCTTAGAGACTGCATGGGCCAAGTCTAGAAGACTATTAGACTAGGGAAAATGCAAAGTTCTACGTTAGTCTAAAAATAAATAAAACACAAAAATATAGATAGATATTTACATATCTATACATATTCATCTATATCTGTATTTATATTTATATACCTCAGCCCCTGAAATGCAAAATGAAGGCAATGTAGCTTTGCATAGGTTTACAGCTAAAGGGAGGGATATCAACTGACTTCGCGTACAATGAGGGCTCAACAGAAGGCAATGCTGGTCAAAACCTAAACTCAGTAGCCAAGAGAAGGGAGTTGCTGTGCTCACTGGAAAATCAGGTTAAATGTGCCCACTATCTCACAGGGCACTGTCTCATTCAAGAACCATGAGAAGAAGGAAGGACTTAAAGTGGTGACATCTACACAGCTGGAAAGGGCTCTGGTGTGGAAGAAACTGGCACTGGTGTTGTCATTCAGCAATTTCTTAGACATAGTTCTTAGAATAATTGCTCGGTGGATGTTAATGAGTGTGTTGAATCATAACCATAATTAGGATCATGGTTCTGGTTGGTGACTCTAGGGCAAAATGAGCAAATGTCAGAAGCAGTCTTTTATTATTTATGATGGTCTTCTGAGTCGATGCTTTGCAGAGAGGGGCTGACCTGTCTCCAGAAGGAGGGAAGAGGCTTAAGTACAGATTAGACAGTCCTTCTGGGGCCCACATAGAAGGGTCTCTGTGGTGGGCAGTGCCTTTCAAACCCAGAGCGTTGCTGATGCAAAGCGCAGAGTGATGGGTAATGATGACGACTCCACTGGTTGTTAACGCCATGTGGTCACCTCACCCATGCACACAAAGGATCGAAGAGGTGAGGTGATTCACTCTGGGCCACACAGTAAGCAAAGGGGAGCCAGGATTTTATCCCAATTGCCCTATCCACACAGGAAAAACGAAGCAACGCACAAATGCACAAACCTACTCCTCTCGGATCACCACTCAAATGGCTTCTAATAAGAGAAAATACAGAGAATAATCCGCATATTCAAGGCCCCCTTCGCCTGCCTCACCTGCATCCCCAACTCCAGCAGCCTCCTCACAACCACACCAGGCATCATCTGCCTCCATCAGTCTCAATAAGCATTTCTGAATAATGGAGGAATAAATGAAGTAACAGACAATTGAACGTCTTCCTCCTAGTTGTCAAGAGCTCGACATCAAACATTTCCCTGGCCTGGAGAACACCCAGTACTTTGAAACGGGAAAAGATAAGGTGTTACTTATCAAACTTATCAAATTGCTGGGCACCAACTCAGACTTTGCACTGTTTACCAGTTCTTCGCTTCAGGAAGATGGCATATTTCTGAGCATTCAGGAAGATTACTCACCAGGTGACAGACTGGTCTTATCTCCCACTTTGGAAACTCCTGGTGTCAGCCATACTAGAGCTAGGGCTAAGTCTGTCTGGCTGTGACTCTCAGCCTTACACAGCCACGGTTGGCATCTCAGGATTTTGCTTAAACAAAGATGCCACTAACTCAGTGATCACAAGCTCAGATGCCTTCAGAGACCAGGTAAGAAAAGAAGCTAGTGAAACCAACATCGACTGGGACCCTTGTGTGTCCACAGCCTATTGTAAGCACTTGGCAGATACTAACTCTCTAAGGCTGCCCAGCTGCCCTCCGAGCCAGGTGGCATCACAGGACTGAAGCTTCCAGAGGAAGAGCAGCAGGATTTGGACCCACCACTCTGCCTTCAGAGTCTCCCCTCTAAATGTACTGTTGAGACCTTCTGACATTAGGGTTTAGCTGAGCCTGTGATGGGAGAGTATGTGACCCCACCCATGGCCATCTGAACACAAAAACCCACTGGGAGCAGGCCGACGGAATTCAGTGAGGAGATGGATTCAAACGGGATCACATTTGGCCCTTGAGCTAATAATGTGCCACCCGTTATTTTACTTTCATTTTCAAATTTTCTTAACATTCCTCTCATTTTCTAGATAAGATGAGTAAAACTGGAGGTGAGTTTTATCCTCAGAATCCTGCCCCCGATTGCAAGCTCCCAGTCTTTCCATTCCGTGTCATGTGCCGAATGCAACTTTGAAGTTCATGCCGGAACCACGTCTCCCACTAGATTTCAGCAAATGTGACATCATGGACACTCAAGGCAGCTTCCGCCCTGGGCCACCTGCACCCTTCATGGACACCAAATTGCTATTTAACAAACCATATGCTCAACCAGCTCCATCAAGGCAGACCTATAACTATCAACAGCAACCAAAGGAGTCGGCCTTGGCACTGGGACCCCCGAGCAAAGGGGCCTCTGTGTTGCACACAGATCTGGAACCAAAGCTGGGAGGGGGTCACCCAGAGAAAGAGGGCATCTGAAGTTGATGTGAACCAACGACCTAACAGCCAAATCCTCCTAGAGGGGCCGGTCCGCCATCCTGGTATACTTGGGGGCAATGTGCTCTTAGCTGCTCCAATTTTAGACCTCGGTTGCTGACTCATTATTAACCCAGGAAGGCCTCACGCTCAAATGACTGTACTGAAAAAGCTCCCTGTCATACCCCGCTTACTGGTGTGTGATTTTTAAAGCAAATTTGAAAAAAAAAAAAAAAAAAAAAAAAAGGTTATCATAAGGTATTTATGACATTTTAACTGTCTCATTTACAGTAACTAGAATGACTTTAAAAAAATGTTTCCTGTATTTTACTTGACAGACAGGCTGAGCTTGATCAGAATAGTAACAGCCCGTGAAACACATACCAGGATCATAGCAGGTCTCAAAAACTCTGTTACCCCTCCGCTCCCCTGCCCTCAGCCCCTAGTATCTTTTCTTTCTGATTTTTACCACAGTTTGTGCCTTTCTGTGTTAAGAAAGAGACAGACAATAAGTCCTCGGAGTCATTCATGTGCTTTTAGAAAGGGAAGCCAAAAATGCTGCCTCTCTATTGTGTTTCTTGCACTAAAACTGGTCAGCTCAGACCACGGGGGCAGAAATTGCTCAGAAGCCGGCTTCCCTCCACCCCTCCAACTCCGAGAAGCGGAAGCCAACCTAGCCTCTGCACCCCAGGGTTAGCACCAGTCCACCTCTTCCATCTCTGAACTTCATCCTGACTCCAAGGAGGAGTCTCAAATAGCTTATATTCCAGTCAAGCTTCACTTTCTCTGCCAAGGCAATATAATATACAACAGGTATCTACATTCTCACAATGAACCACTAAGAAACTTCTCCAGACAATCGGATTAAAACATACAGTAGCTCTGGGGGTGAGGACAGAGGGAACTACTTTTCTAACTCTCAAAATCTGAATGAAACGTAGGGTACAGCTTTAACACAGCTCAGACTGAAACACACTGCAGAAATGAGCATGAAATTCACAGAAACATACTCACCCAGGAGAGGTTGAAAGCTCCACTTTCCCTGGAACCTTGCTGTGAGGAGGCAGGAGGCATAGCCTGCCTGGATTATCAGTTTGAAACTTAAAAAGCCACGACCCTACAGTCATTTATTTCCCTCCATTCCCAATGATGTCCACACTATTGAGACTAAAAAAAAAAAAAAAAAAAAAAAAATGAGAGAGAGAAAGAAAAAAAAAGGCGCCCACCTCTGTCTTCATTCTCATTGGAACGAGATGACTCATGCTGACTCACAGCCACCACTTCCTCTCCCGACATTCTCTTCATACTTGTGAGCTGGGCTGGTCCGTTCCCAGGGTCTCTGCTCCGCTTCTTGGAAGAACAGTCTTCCTGACTGGTCAAGACACGAAACACTGACCTCACATGGAGCCCAGGAATTGCCTCCCCGGGAGAAATGCTTTATTTAGAAGATCTGAGAACAACTGAAAAATAAAATGCATGTGCATTTGAATTTCAAATCTGCACTGACATTTTGTAATGCAGTGCAAGGTTCATGCCTGGAATGCTTGCTCTTTTCAAGCCATTTCAGGGAAAGGAGAGGGATGGGGTAGTGGTTTATTCATTTGGGGGCTGGGGTTTACTTTGCCCCAGCCAAATATTTATTTCATGTTCCTTCTGCATATCTTTCCTCGATAAAATAGTCACAGGATCTAAAAGTATAATCTCCTCAGAGATGTTTATTGGAAGGCGTGCCCTATTTTTAGATTAAGTGACTTACCAAACCTTTTCTTTCTTTCTGTCTTTTTAAAAAAGGAAAGGGACAGGCAGAAATGAAGATGAGCAGAGGCAGGCAAGCAGGCAAAAGAGAGAGGAGGAAGAAGCACTTTATTCATGTCATTTATTTGTTTATCTTGGAAGCTGTCCCCGGCGCCGGATCAGAACCCCAGTCCTTGGGATGTACATGGACTGTGCCTGTCAAAGGTGACTGACCAGACCACTATTCCACCTGAATGCACCACAAAATCTTTTCATCTTTCAGACTTCAGGAATCTGCCAGATTTGAATATTCGAGTCCCAGGCAATGAAATGAAACTATTAACTATCGGACTTTTAATAATTGTTAATGAGTGCTCCAAGAACAGTGAGTATCTTCTGCCTCCCAGTTTTCTTTGAAATGATACCGGGATGGGGCTGTCTTCCATAACTGCCCATGTTTTTAAACCATGAGAGGCAGTGAAAGAGAGGTGCTCTGTAACTTTGCTAGAAGTCAGGAAGTGCTGCTGTGATTGCCTTAGGACACCATCGTTTCAGAGGGTGACACGCCAGGCCACGGCTAAATGTCGTCATTGCCTTTAAAACCTTGATTAACTTCGTGTCTGCTGGCACTTTCTGGTTCCCTTAAAGCCTGGAGAGCAAATAAAGATATGACATTAAGGAGCAGGACAGAGGACCCAGGCAAGCTGTCCCTGTGTGCAGAAGACTTCACCTTGGAGGGGTCAGGAGACCCAATTTCCATTTATAGTGGAATTCTTCTTAGAGGAATCATACTTGTTCATTATTCTATATCTCAGTTTTTTCCATCTGTATCACATTTCCATTCTCTATCACAGTATTTTCCATCAGACAATAAATAACAAGTGCATTGATGTTCCTGTGAAAAGTGGAGCGTATCAGCCAATTTGCCAAATATTCTTATTTCTTGCAGCCTGCTCCAATCCCCCAGGAGAGTGGAAAATCTGTTGGTTGTCTAAATTTCAAGAATGTCTTTGCTATGCAGTGTTTTGCAGTCTGTTTTCCTCAGGCGGAGAGGTGGGAGTGGAGCAGAGGAGCAGCAGCACCAGCACCGTGAGCAGCCTGTGCCCAGGGAACACACCCTAGGTGCTGGGGTTCCAGCAGCATCATGGAAACCATGTGTGGATGGCAGGAGATTGTAGGATCCATTGAAGCAGAAGTTCTGGGTTGTTGCTTTTATCCTATATGTGGAAAATCAGCCTTTCTTTGTGAAGTCTTGCAATAAATCAATCCATTAACCCCTGAAGAACTGAAAACATACAATGAAAAGCCTCCAGGAATGAATTAAAACATTTGAAATAGTTGGGAAATGTAGGTTCCAAGGGGCAGCCACACCCTCCCTCTAGAGAGCCCAGCCAGAGATGGCATGGATTTATCAGTGGTTCCTTCCAAAGCCACACTGTTACAATAACTCTTCTGGAATATTCTAGGGTAAGGCCTTAGACACAAAGCAGGGCCTCCTCCCAAAGCAGCCATTTGAGTCCACCACCATGAGAGTCCTCCTTATACAGTGTGGCATTGGCTAATCCCAGGGGTGCTGTATCTTAATTCCTGATGACCTTCCATCCAGAGCTCTTCTCATTTAGGCCAGGAAGTGAGCAGATGGGAATAGTGTGAGGAGGAGCCATTCCCAGTATGTAATTAATAAATCATCCATGAAGCCGTATCAGCACCACCTTCTATGATTGTTAATGTGGAATGTTCTAAAATAGATTCCTCTCAAACTGGCTCATTTCTGCATCTTCCACCAGAAAGGTAACAATGATGACATTTTAAAGACAGGCTGTTTTGCAGACTTTGTAAAGGTCTGCACACTCTCTCCAGTGAAAAGAGCCTTGAAAGAATTTAGGTTTTGCTGAACTAAGAAAACAAGTGCACACCTACCTGGCATCACAACCTCAGATCCTCCAAAGAGCCCTTGGTAGTGGCATCATGCCCACGCTCCAGCACAGAAACCGAAGCACTGAGAGACCCAGGAGACTGCCCAAGGTTGCCGCGCCTGGAGGTGAACCCAGGGTGCCTGGCACCAGAGCTCACAGTTGGTCCCTCCAACTCCATTTTTCTTTCTCAAAATTATTTTAGCTATTCTTGCCTCTATACAAATTTTAGAATTAGCCCCTCCTTATCTACAAAATCCCACTGGGATTTTGAAAGGAATTGCATTAAACTTACATAGATCATCTTGAGAATTCATGTCTTGACTATGATGAATCTTTCAATCTCTGAGCTCAGTGGGTCCCTCCATTTGTTTAGGTCTTCTTATATAGTCTTGCAGTTTGGTGTCTCCATCTATATAAGGTAAAAATTATCTTCATTACAGAGTGTGGGTTGAGTCATTCTCTGACTTCAGTCTTTTATAGTCTTCATAAGGTCCCAAATTAAACTACCTCTATAGGCACTATTTTATAGATAGCTACCAAGATTTGATGCCTCACCCCAATTATTTTAAGACTCGAATGCTGAGAGTGGACTGAAGCTGAGAAGCAGCCCTTCGCTCCCATCCTTCACTCCTTAAGGAATGCAGGAGCATCCTTCCATTCATGATGCCTCCAGGTTTCTGATTATCCTCCCACTCTGGACACACATCTCTTGGAAACATCAATACAAATAAATCACATGCTCGTCTCTCTGATTCAGTCACTGGAACAAGATGCGCCTCTGCCTGCATAACTGGAGGAGAGCAGGCCAAGAGCTGCAGCTACAGCTACTCGAGGTCAATTCTGGCACCTCAGCTTTACCACCCCCGCCCCCAAAGCATCGTTTGACGCGAACTGACAGCATTTATGTTGTGAAGTGATCCCTGTCAAGTGGTTAAAAAAAAAATGAGAAAGAAAAACGAAACACCTGATATGGTTATGTAGAAGCTTTTCTAATTAAAACCATTTGTGAGTGTGAATTATAATTTGGGTCTGGTTAATGTTTGCACAATAATGAGATTGTCATTCCTGGTTATTGACTCAAACACTAAGTACTTCTGGGAAGGGATTTTTGCAGATAGAATTAAGGCCAAGTCCATTGGCCCTACATAAGAGAATAGATGAAGGAGACTGACCCTATCGGGTGACCCCTTTAAAAGTAGGGGTTTTCTCCAGTTGAAAGCAGGAGAGGAAGTTAGATACTCAAAGCAGAGGGGAGGCATATGCTGAGGAGTGAGGAGACTCTAAGAGCGCAGCCCCAACTGACAGCCAGCAAAGAAACAGGATCACAGCTCCACAGCCACAGGCAGTGCACTTTGCCAGCAACCAGAATGACTTTGATGTGCTCGTTTTAAACAAATGAATGAAGTTCATCCTGCCCCCCAAAACCTCCCACACAAGGGCCCAGCCCAGCTAGCACCCTGATTTCAGTGAGAAAAACCCTGAGCCCAAAACTCAGTGGACCCCACCCAGACCTCTGCCCCACTGAATCATGGGCTGAAAAATGGGGGGTGATTTAAATCACTCCGTTTGGGGTGATTTCTTGCATGGCAGTAGGAAACTAAAATCTTCCACCCATCTGCAAAATGGAGACAACAGCACCATTAAGGCACAAGTTACGGGCTGTTGCTTTTGTCCGCTATGTGGAAACTCAGCCTTTATTTAATAAATCCATTCATCTCTGGGGAACTGACAGCACAGGGTTGTGGATTCAAAGAACAAACCAACCTCACAGGGTTCTCATAGGGTCTATGACAGCTAAACGTTGATGAAAGTAAGTGCTTAGAGCAATAAGGACTATCTCTAAACATTGTCTATTATTCCTAAGTACCATTGACTTGGTAAAGTGCCAGATATGTGCGGTTAATGATTTGAAAGTTTTCCCATCAATACAGTATTTGAGTCACAGGATACAGTCAAAAGTCTAGAATTTTAGATGAGTGAATCATATACTAAGTCTGCATCATCTTTTAAACTCAGTGTCTGCGAATGAGCTGTATGATTACAAAGCATTCTTTAACAAAGCAGAGGATAATAAAGACAGTATCACATTATACAGAGTAAAACACAAGAAGTTTGGAATTCAAACATCAAACAATGCTTACTAAATAAATGCTTGGCAGAGGTCAGACACTGAAACGGGTTCTCAAGACACAGGAGGGAAATGAAAAAAAGGGCCCTGTTCTCATGAGCATTAGAGTCTGGTCGGAGGAGACACACGTGCACATAAAAAAAGACAATTTAGTGATCTGGGGACATGAACTGTGCACAGGGTCAGCTGGAAAGACCTGAGATGGATGGGTCATCTCTAGGTCGGCTACTCACAGGAGTGGTCAGCCACTCTGAGATGTGAATGATGGCCAGCAGTCAGTCGCCAGTATTCTGGGGCAGGGAATCGGTTCAAGCCAAGCAAGGTCCCTAGGCAAAAAGAGCTGAGATGCTGCAGGGTCTGAAAGGGGACCAACATGGCTGAGGCTTGGTAAGCAGCAAGGAGGAAAGATGAGATGGAGCTGAAGAGGCTGACAAGGGAGGAAGTCAAGTTTTATGCCAAGTGCAACAAGGAGGCAGGGGGGTGTAAAAAGAGAGTGACGTGGTTTGGTTTAAACTCTCCTAGGGTAACTCTTACTGCAAATTGTAGAGCAGTTGTGTAGGACCCAATGGAAACAGGAAGTTCACTGGGTCCCGCTGGGAGTCTGATGACTGTAGCAGAGATGGAGAAATGAGGGCCTGTTGAAGTAATGTTTTGGAGGTAATGTTGATAAGTGAGTTTGGGGGCAGTGATGGAGAGAGAGCAATCAAGCATAACCCTAAGACTTTTGATTTGAGCAATGGAGAGGGGCCATTTACTGAGATGGGAGGGCTGAGGCAGAGAGGAGCAGGGAGAATTTGTGGCTTCTGTTTTGACCATCTTAATTTGGACATGCCTATCAGATACCCATGTGAGCTGCTAAGAAGGCCTGGAATTCCAGAGAAAGGTCAACCCTGGAGGCAGATTTGAAAGTTAATGTCCTAGAGATGGAATTAAAGATCTGGCCTGGGTGAGAGAAATAAGTGTAGAGATGGAAAGGGAGCGCCATGCCCTTGGAAGTGACATTGAAGAAAAACACAAGGAAAATGGTGCTCTTTAAAAAATAAATTTTAGCATAGCTCCTAATTTTGTATGCCCTACAGTTGGAAAATGTTGTCAGTAAATAATGCTTTGCCATATTTTTTCATTTTAAGTAATTTGAAGACATTTTTAATGATAGGTAATTTGATGGATTAGATAATGAATTTCCATACCTCCCAAAACCAGCCTTTCTCAGAATATGGAAAGTCAGTCATTTATAATCATTTACAACCTTCTTGGAGGGAAAGAGTATTGTCTAAGTATTAGAACTTCTCATCCTGTACCTTGTATCTGTCACTGTGTTCATTCTATAGACTATACCTCTAACACAAATGTATTTAACTAAATGGATTTGCAAATACCAAACGTATCATTTGATGATGACTGCGTTTATTGGGTTTGGTTTATAATTTTACACCATATCTATGTGTTTAACCTTTCATATTCTTTTAGGAAACATTCATTTCACATTTGTAAATAAAATTCCACCTTAATTCTGAGAGAGAGAGAGAGAGGGAGAGAGAGAGAGAGAGAAGAAAAGATGCCATTCCCATGAAGGTTACAGCAGCGGGTTAGACGGCTGCTAACAGAAGAGCTTCAGCCGGGAACAAGAACTCAACATACTGTTCAATATTTGTCCTGGAAAACACCTTAGCAACATTCTGAGAACATTGTTTCTATCAGCTCTCTCTGGTCTGGTGACAACAGATTACACTTTGAAGTGTTAGCAGGAAAAACACAAAGCCAACCTATTATTAAGAACTCTCCATTTTTTGGCTAACAGGAAGAACTTAAGAATGTTTTCCATTGTAAACAGCCACAGATGACATTCTTCATCAGTTTGCATCAGCTGGGCAGTTGCTTGGGCTTAATAACTGACAAAACAAAATCAAACAGAACACTTAACTGTCTAAATAATTCTTCGGTCTGATACCTACTGCCAAGCGATCACATGGGTCTATTCCTCTGACAAACCATTCTGATTCGAAGTGTTTTTTTTTTTAACATCAGTATAAGCTTCTTGATGTTCACTTTGTTTCACAGCAGATGCATGCATCGCAGGCAATCTGAGCTTGACCCCTGGAAAAACTCAAAATTTAAAACTTTTTTTTTTTTTTTTTTAAAAAAAGGTCAGCACCCTTTCTGATGGCCACTGAGGGGTTGTGAAGTGTAATCAAATATGAGCCTACAAAAGCATATTAATCTATAGTGATTTTTAATAGAAACTTGAGTCCAAACTCATATGTAATAGGAGCCAACCCCTCTGAGGGCTTGAGTAGGAATTTCTCAGGGAGCACGTCAGTCCTGGTGACCGTCACCCCACCTCTCAGGCCTTGCCACCTCCATTTAGCCCTTGTCATTGCAGGGGCTGCCTTTTCTTCCTGCCTTTCATCTGCAGCGAGACTCTTCTCTGAAGTGTTTGTTTCACTTTGGGGATGAGACAAAAGTCACAGATCTGATCCAGCCACTCTCCAGCTTTCACATCTGCACAGCTTCTTGGGGTCCATGTGAAGTTTCCGAGTTTGTTCCCAGAGCAAACAGATTCAGATTGGAACCTGGCTACCAAGTATGTGGCCTTGAGAAAATGACCTTCCTGGTCTTTGGTTGTCTCGTTTGTAAATTAAGAATAACTGCAGCCATAAAAGACACTTGTCACAGAATTTTGGTGTGAATTAAATATTGATGCAGGTGGAGGGCTTAGCTAAAGGCTGAGCCTTTATAAGCCCTTAGCGAATGACAGGTCTTTCTGTCGCAAATGGCAGGATTTCCTTCTTTTTTTAAGGCTAAATGCTATGGATATGCTGTCGTTTTATCGAAGGCGCACTTTCCTGGGGGTGGAAAAGACTGTCCTCTTCCCCTTTCCTGTGATCCTGGTGCTCCTATCCTCCTTGTGTCCCTTCCACCCTAAACCACCTACCACAAGGGTGGACAAGTGCATCAACTATGATTCAATCTAGCTGCATGTTGCTGGGTAAAACTAACAGCAGTTTAAGTTTGGACTCTATTTCTCTGTCATGTAAAAGCAGGCTAGTCTACAGGCAGCATGGGCTAATATGGCAGAAGCAAAGTAATACTAAGGACTTGGGCTGCTGTCTTTCTGATCTACCATCATGGAGCACAGTTTTCAATAGCAAAGGGACCGAATAGCCCAAGAGGGCTGTTGGAACTCCAGCCATCACATCCATAGTCTCCATACTGACAGTAAGAGGAAAAGAGGGAAGACAAAAAAAGCACGAAACATCACTCACAGCTTCCCCATTACAGATTCTTACTGAAAATTCTACATAATAGCTCTGCATATAGAACAAGTCACATGGTCTTGCTAGCTAGTCTTGAGAATACAGTCTGTTCACTGGACACATAACCACCTGAAATAGAATGTACATTTGAATTAAACAAGAAGGGGAAAAGGGACCCCACCACCAAGTAGCAGTATCCACCACAGTACTAGCCCAGGATGGGCCATCAATGTCTTTCCATAGGATCTGGCAAAAGTTAACTTGTTCTAGATCCTAAATAATAGCAGATGAAACTAGGTGGTCTTCAAGTGACCCAGGCCTAAATAGTTCAGAAAGAGATGAAGGGGAAAGCATGGCCATCCCCATGCTGTGTTCCAGGAAGACTCAAGGTAGCTACCATTCAATTAAAAGAGGGAGCAGGAACCCAAAGAAATAAAACAGGCCTGAGATCAATGACTTGGCAAGAACTATGGCTATGATTACAGTTATGGGAATTGACTAGAAGCAACAGATCTGAAGCTGACTGTGTGTTTATACAGCCCAATGTGTCAATAAAATTAAACTAAAAAGGCATTTCAAACATTATGATTAGAATACTATTCAGTTGTAAAAAAGGAATAAGGCACAGATACCTGCTACAATGTGGTAAACATTATGTTAAGTGAAAGAAGCCAGACACTAAAGGTCGTATTCTGTAAGATTTCATCTATGAAATAGTCAACGTAGGCAGGGCTTAGAGAGAGAAAGAAGTTTAGTAGCTGCCAGAGACTGGGGGAAGGTGGCAGCGGGGAGAAAGTGCTGGAATAGATACTACAGCTCCTTCAAGGGTGATTAAAATATTTTGGCACTAGATAGAGTTGGTGGTTGCATGATATTGTGATTGTTATTAAAGGCTAGTAAATTATTTAAGTGGCTGCAGTCATGTGCCACACTTCAGTCAATGACGGACCGAATATACAAATCGGTCTGTATGTACAAACGAAGTGTTGAGTTTACCCTCTAAGTCTGTGTAAGTACACACTATGACACCTGCAAACAATGAAATCATCTAGACACATTGCTCAGAACATACCGCATCAGTAAACAATGCCTGTACTTTCATGTCAAGTGAATTTCACCTCAACTTAAAAAAAACATTTACTATTGAACTGTGAGACCGCCCCGCAAACTTTCAGCAGCGGGGCGCAGGCGGAAAGAAGCTGTGCAGCACCCACCAAGGTCATGGTCCCAACCATGACATACATGATATACAGCCATCCAGGTGATAGGAGAGAAGGGTCGCCCCGGTCACAAGCCAGGGACCCCAGAGGAACCCACAGATGGTGGGACTCTCCATCTAAGGGTAAGGGCACCTCACCATGTTTGCCCAGAAGACTTCAAAATGTCTGGGCCAAGGGCCTCTGGATGCCTCCTCTCTGAATGTCAGCGCTGTTGCCATCATCCTGTCCCTATTTCACTGCAGGATGGATACTGGACTGTGTGGAACAGCTAATGCATCTTGTCGTTCTGTATCTGGTTACAAGAAGACCACCACACATCCCCTGGAGATCCAGGAACTTTCTGCCAAATGCAGCTCACAGTATGGCATGGCAGCGGCTCTTGGTTGCTTAACCCTGCATCTGCTCTCCTTTTGCCTCAACTAATCAAGCCCCTGGTTTTCAGTTAGACACAGAATAATTCTTCCAAGAATAAATTCATATGTCCTGCTTCCCCGTGCAGCTGGTGTATGGGCCACTACCTGAGGGGGCGAGTAGTGCTCTGGAAGGAGCTGAGTTAGCCAGGGTGGACAACTGTCATGGCGCCTGAACTGCCCACTTCCGGATTTCTTTTACATCAGGGAACAAAACTTTCTGCATTTGAGCCTCTGTTTTTGGAGGTCACCTAAATGCAACCACACCCAGTTGTAGTTGGCTCTGTCCTCATCGATTCTGGGTACCAGAATGAGTCTGCAATGCAGCTTTAACACCACCATCATTCAGGATATGATGAATCTCCTCATTCTCTTAGACATTTCAAAACTTATCAGACACAAAGCTGTACAACAGATCTCTAGGGTTTATTCTTCTTGCATAACCTTAACTCTACACCAAATGAAGAGCAACTCCCCGTGTCCCCGTGCCCAGCCCATGGCAAGTGTCATTCTACTCTTTTTTTCTATGAGTCTGATCATCTCAGAAACCTCGTGTAAGTGGAATCATGCAGTATTTGTCCTGTAACGGCTTATTTCACTTAGTATAATGTCCTCCACGTTGATCCATGTTGTCCCAAATGATAGGATTTCCTTCTTTTTCCCCCTTCTTTTTTAAGGGTAAACACTGTTCCACTGAACCATAGTTGTGTTTTTAATGTTAAGAGAGTAAAATATTAAATATTGTTAAATATTCTGAGAGAGAGAAAGAGAAGTAATTCCATTATCTACAATAAACATCACATTTTTTAATATGATGTTTTTAAAATTGATCAGGGCACTAATAGGTTTCAGCAGCAGAAAAATCCCATAATTTTATGGTAGAAATTGCCACAAGGAACTTTCAAAGTTTGGGCAACAAGGTCATTTCTGAGCCTGTCCTCGCCCTCCCTAGAGCTGGAGTTTCTCTATATACCTAAATGCATTAAAGGAAAATAGCACCAATTAATGCATCTTTCTGTACCATATGTACTTGAAAAATGATTATTTTTTTAAAAGGAAAGGTACAGATAGGAATAAAGGAGAACAGGCAAGTAGGAAGAGAGAGGAGGAGAAAGCATTTTGTTTTATCTTATTTTACTCAGTTATTCACACTGGTTGTTTCCCCCCAAGCCCGGGACTCGAACCCAAGGGTATGTGGCTTGTTCCTTTGGAGGCAATCGACTTAAACGCTACTCCACCAGGGTGTACCCCAGGCTATTTCTTAACACTCCCCTAAGAGAAAAATGCACATCTGATGTAGTTCGTGAAATTTTTATTGTCATTTTCATGTTGTTTTTATTTTGTTTTCATTTCATAGGTGATCTCATCCAGTGATTACCCAACTGACAATAGGTTCCACCAGTTTCTGTTTAGCATTCATTGCGTTAATCAAAATAGTAGCTGCTGGTTAGAGTAACAAGGATTTCTTCTATCAGACGTCCTTATCGCTGAAGGGAAAGTATTAAGATCCTGAAACATGTTTATTTTAATAGAGTTAATTTTTTATGATTATAAAAGCTATAAATGTTGCCTGGGGATAACCTAGAAAGTACAAAAGAGTTGAGACAACTAATTCCATTTTCCAAAGCCAAGCACGATTAGTATTTTTGGTGTATTTCCTTCAGCTCTCTCTGCTTCTGTTTACATAGTTGGATTTATACTATATATATATAACTTTGGACCCTGTTTTATTTCACTCAGCATTACAACATAAGCTTCTCCCCCCCATTATTGAAACCTCCTAGAACTCCGAGGAAAGGTCAGTCACATGGTGAAAGGTAGCTGGTCCTCAATGACATCCTCACACTCAGTTGTCATTTCACAAAGGCATGTTACCTCCAACATGGTAGGCTGCTCCCCCATCTACTGACAGGAGCCAGGAGACAGACCCTGATGGAGGGAAGGCCATGCTTCTGGCTACTAGGGGCCAGGTTGCAGCCCAGCTAATGTAACAGTTCATTTCCAGCAGAAACACACACTCACCGCCTTTGAACCAACGAGGCAGGCCCAGGCGGCAGCAGCTTCTTGGGTAGGGGGACTCCAAGCATACAAAGAAAACGTAAATGATGCTAGAAACTGTGTGGTGAGACAGTGAGACTGCTTGACTTTGTTTCCACAAAAGAAAGAGTGGTCCTAACTCACTGCCATGGCCGGGGGAGGGCCCCGGCAGCCACACCCCTGCAGTCACACCGGTAAGCAGACTCCAGGTGGCAGGGAGCTGTGGTCACGGGCCCGGAAGAGTGCAGACACCGCTAGCTGAGCAGCCCCCAGCATGGACCCTAAAGTCAACACCCCACCCCAGGCACTCCGATTCAGATTTGGCTTCTTGAATGTGAAATAAGTTTTCCTAAGAAAACACAACCACAGGATGGTAGCCTTCGTGTGTCTGTGTCTGGTTCTGGTACCTAGAAAGTGCCTATCGTAGTATTTGCTGTAGATGATTGAATAATGACTCTCTTTACACACACTTTCAAATGTTGAGTTCACAAGTGCTTTCTCGTAAAGGAGTGTGATTGTGTAATCCCAGGGATGTGTGGTGTTCAGTATTCCTTGTAAGTGTGGGACAGCCTTCTCAGCTTGCAGTCCCTTCACTGACCTACTCCCATGGGCAAGTGACCTGGCTTCAGCATGAAAAGGACAGAGGAGCTGGTCACCCTACTGGGGACTGGAGGTACAAGTGAACATAAACTTCAGCATATCTTCTTCAAATCTCTTCTTTTCCATTTCATTTTTTTAAGGAAGGAGGGAGACAGGGAGGGAGGGAGGGAAAAAAGAAGGAAGAAAGGAGGAAGAAAGGGAGAGGAAGAAGAAGAATCTTTATTTAGTTGTTCATTTTGGTCTTTCTTCTCAGCCTCGAGTCCTAAACCTGGATGCTTGGGCTTTACATGGGCCACACGCCAGTATCTCAGCTGCCTAAGTCACAAGGGCGTGACCCTCTCTGTATCTTATTCTTCTATTTCCCCCTAATTTCTAGGACCCAGAGCTCATGTCAGTCTTGTTAATTGTAAAAGTAAATTGTGGTAAGGGTACCTATATCTTCAGTGCAAGGCTGTGTTAGTTGTATCACTATTTCTGGAAAAAGGCAATGACAGTTCTGACTTTAAAAGAATACCTTAGACTACAAGTCCACTCACCAGTTAGGTGCTGATTTCTGTAGAACTGTATGGGCATCTGCACCAATCGTGAGAGGTCTGGAACTGCTCCAACCCTGAAACACAGGTGGACAGGGAGTATAAAAGTGTTCTCCCTATAATAGGAAAAGGTGACAATATACAACGGTATATACAGATGAATACATGCTCAAAAGTAAGGAAATTAGAACCAAAAGTTAAACATGGAAACATAAGCATTATCATCATCATTGTATCTGACATCATTGCAACCGACATGATGTTATTCTCCAAGTGGCTGGCATGTACCAGCCATCACCATGCCCCATGCACTGTGCTCAACAGCATGCATCTTGGGTAATCCTCCAGCAGCTTTACAAGGCAGGTACTTAATACACCAGGAAATTAAGTTCTAGAGATGTTCAGCAGTTCACCTAAGGAAACATAAAAGTGACAAGATAGGGACCGATCCAGAAAGACTTTCTCTAGGACCTGACAGCTCATCATTACCGGGAAGACAAAACAAGGCAGATGTGACTCCAGGACTCTGACTTAAGTCCCGGGCAAAGCTGGGGCTCTCAGACCCACCCAGGTACTTCCTCTGCTGTTTGCTGTGGTGGACCCAGCAATGCTGTGCACACTGCAGATCCTGAAAGATAGCTGCTGAATGAACATGTGGTGGGCCCGATTCTCAAGTGCATTTCACAATGTGAACTTCCTCAAGTTGCTCTCAAATATTTGACTCAGACTTCGTGAAACTGCACTTGTGAGGTGGTACTTGTGATTGCTATGCCCTGCAGTCGTGACCCTAAAACTCTAATGCTTCATTTTTTGTCAGTTTGAGACAGCGTGAGCAAGTCGAGGCCGGGTATTGGAAGTCCCCTACTCAGTCACATAAACTTGCACATCATAAGAAAACCATTAATAAAGGCATGGTTGACTTAAAGGGCACAAAAGCGAGTTGAAGGGTAAAGGTGGTAGTTGAAAAACAGGATAACCAGGTGTCTGTTGCCGGAAGAAGTGGGAAGGCATTAGAGGGAGTGAGCACTTTGAGATAATGGTACCTGTGGCTATTCTTTCCAGTCTCCATAGCAGCTAGGGATGCCATGAAAATTGAATTGAGTTTGTTGAATGACACTTCCTGAAATGATGGTGATAGGCAATGAGTTGGTATTCTTTACCTCCTTCCTCCAGTTCTCATTTACTCAACTGCTGCTTGGAATGAAGATCTGATGGCAGGAGTTCCAAGAGCTACCTTGGGGCAATAAGCAAAACTAAAAGAATCACAAAGCCCTCAGCTTCTGGGCAAAAGGTCAATTACTGTCTGCCTCCAGATTTCTCATTATGTTAGAAAATTAAACCCTTATGTTTTTAAGCCACCTGGGTCAGGTCTGCTACTAGTGGATGAACCCAACCACTAACTGACACATACTTTATTGTAAACAGCCTCCATCTAATGATGGTTCACTATCTCCTCCTGGGACACCTTATGCCATTATAACAACAGATAACTGTTAATAACATAACATTTATCTTTGAGTCCAAAAGTAAACAAATGTTTTATTTATGTGTTACTATACTCAGCAAAGTAATACATTAATAAGATGTGTTAAGATCAGAAGTCACTTCTGCATCAGTTCCTACATTAGTGGGGAAAATGGTGAGTTTTTGCTTTTACTGTCAATTTATCTGACTTGTAACTTCTGGCTTAACACATTATATTACTGTGATGTTCAGTCGAGCACAGTAATAACTAAAACTTTTGTTTACTTTTAGATCCAAAGATAAATGTCGGGAGCTACCAAATACTCTTTTCAATGAATAAGGTCACCCAGAAGGAATTCACCTTCAGGAAATGACTTTCTGATGCAGAAGTAAGAACTGCTTTCAGAATCAGCTTCAAGGGCTGTAGAAATCGTGCAGCTGCTTGAAAGGCACTGAGGGATCGGTGTTTCCTGTCCAAAGCAAACAAGACTCGCGTTAGTCTGTCCAGTTTTCAACTCATTATCCAGGACATTATGGTGGCCTGGCCAAATTATAAACCCATAGTATGCTTTAATCTAAAGCACATCTCTTTGAAAGTTCTGTGCCTACAAGTGACTGTTTGCCAGATTCTACTTTTGTATTAGAAGGGTGAGGGAAAAAGATTTTTCAAACTAGAAACAGTTAGCTGATGAGGTGGCCATGGATGGGGCAAGGGCAGGCAGGAAGAAGGGTGAATGGCGGGGTGATGGGGGCTGACCTCCATGCGGGACCCTGAATGCCTTTCTAAGAAGAATAGGCTACATGCTTTTGGTCAGTATCTCCATACAGTGGGGATTCCATTCCCCGCAAAGTGATTTACACAGCAAGGACAATATTTCCTAATCTACTCTCTACAGCCAGTTTTAAAATCAGAGACAAAGTTATCTAGGGTTTTTATATCATCTGCTTTAATGCATGAAGTAGATGAATGTCCCTGGGTCGCGCAGAGTGCTCAGAGGAAATCTACACATCAAGGAGTTGGGGGCGCTGTATCTGCTATTTATTTTGGCAGCAGTCTGATTCCCTCCAGGCCCCCAGTGCTCCCCTCAATCCTCCATGCCTCTGTCAACACCCTCAGGACAGGTCTGTGCAGGTCAGCACACTGAAACTC
Source organism: Solenodon paradoxus (assembly GCA_004363575.1). NCBI lineage: Eukaryota > Metazoa > Chordata > Mammalia > Eulipotyphla > Solenodontidae > Solenodon > Solenodon paradoxus. The sequence goes on along the minus strand of RJWH01001219.1, from coordinate 393,494 downwards.
CACTTCTTTACATAATAACACCTCCTATTTTTCTTAGAAGCAATTTTATCCTCAATAGCAACATCCAGAAAACATGGACTCTGGGGTCTGAAGAGAAGGCCTTCACAAAATTACGCAAGTAAGTAGTTAATATTGAGAAGTAACCTCACTTGGCCTTCTGGTGGAAGACAAAGTGCTCTAGGAGAGCCAGGCTTGCTGGGCCAGGCAAATGCCCACAACTCCGTACCAGCTCTCTTCTGAACATGACACAAGAAGAATGCTTCAACCCCATGCGCTCTGCATTTCCAGAGATAAGCCAAGTCTTATTCTGGTACTTTTCCACCCTCCTCGCTCTGGACCCATCAGCGGAAGAGGACCCACCAGCTAGAAGAACTGTCTTTCCTCAGGTCTACTGGTCCGTTTCCATGACAATTTCATTTCTTAGCCAACAAAGGGAAAATTTCCCACGCTCCCCAGGCACCAAATTTCTTCCATTGCAGAAGCCAAATGCCTCCTTTAAAAGGCACTCATCAGTTCTCACGGCTTCCCTAGGCCAAGGTGCTATGCCTGGGAAAGCAGCCAGTCCCCACAGTTACAGAATCAGTGGAAAGCCTGTGTGAGAATCAGCCAGGGAAAAATGTGGTTTACAAAAAAATCACACACACACACACACACACACACAAACACACACACACAGAAAATACCATTGGCAATAATGTAGAAAAACTGGAACTGTTACACACTATTGGTAGGAATATAAATTGGTGTAGCCACTATGGAAAACAATACAGCAGTTCCTCAAAATTGAATGATTCAGTTTCTACTTCTGGCAAAATATCCAAAATATTCAGAAGATACTTGTACTCCAATGTTTATAACAGTCTTCTTCACAATAGCCAAAAGGTGGAAACAACCCAAGTGTCCATGACAGATGAGTGGATAAACACTATGAGGCATATATTTACAAGGGGTATATTCAGCCTCAAAAAGCAAGCAAAATTATGACACGTTACAACACTGATCAACCTTGAAAGCATGATGTTAAGTGAGGTAAGTAAATAACAACAGGACAAATCTTACTTGATTCCACTTACCTGCCTCTGCTAGAGTCAACTCATGGACACAGAAAGTAGAAAGGGAGCTTCCAGGAGCTGGAAGAGGAGGAAAATAGTCAGTGTGTGATGAGTACAAAGTTTCAGTATGGGATAATGAAAAGAGTTCTAGAGATGGGTAACAGCATAATAATAAGTATGCATTTAATACCACTAAACTTCCATTTAAAAATGATTAAGATGGTACATTTTATCATATTTTTTAAAATTTCATAAAAAACGATGAAAGAAAAAAATCAGGTCAAGTACTGAGACTTCCAAGAAGGACATCAGACCCTGAACAGCTTCCATACTGGCCCCTAACTCAGACCTGATTCCATCTGTCAAAGTTGCTCAGAGGAGCTAGTGGCAGAGACATCTGACTCCATCCTGGCACCTGTTGGAAGCGGATTTTCAGCATCTCCCCATTTTGGTATCTGAACATCATCCAAGCAAACCCTTCCCCAGACTGAGAACACTCAAATACACTCAACCATGGGTTTCTAAATGTGACAGCTCCAGGTACATGAGTTGAAATTCAGAACTAGGCAAAAAAAGGTAACATGTCTCCCAAATTTACTTAGGAAAATGGTAGTCATTGATGTAGGACAAAGTTTCAATCACAATATTAACTTGAAATATTCAAATCCCAATCCTGCTGGAAAACTAGAGCATTGAGTTTTGTAGCTGGAAGAGGAGCGATTGCATATCTGAAAGACATCCTCTTCCAGCTAACTTTATGGGTGGAGTAGCTGAGCCCAACTGCTGTGGTCCAGTTTTCCCCAGTGGGAGGTGACGGGAAGTGATGTGGGGATCACCCCAGCCACGGCTTTTGAGAAGTTGGAGTTGAGTAGGGTGTGCTCCGCTCTCTTCTGTTGGCTGATTGTAGAAGTCTCAAGCAAGCAGTGGTGGACCTTGAGATGAAAGGAGCAGGCCCCCTGAATGGCTAAGGAGAGGAGTGCGCCTTCCAACCAGGAGCAGCATTCTGTATTAATCCCCAAGGGTTAAATCCTTAGCATTCTGGGCATTATTTACAAAGTCGCTGGTATTCCTCTGTCTGGTCTCTCTGTGTGTCTATATATGTATTTACACTTATGTGCGTGGTGGGTATCTTAAGAAGCTCTGAGATACAATACAGGCTTTTATTAAAGTAATGGCATTTATTTCACAGAAGGGTTCCTCATTGTGCAGGACAGCACACCCCTCCCCAGTGCCATTAAAACATGATGCTGCTTACAAAAACTCACCCACACGGCATGAAAATACTGCTCACATCATGAATGTGTGTGCTGATCAGCACAGAGGACAGGGAGGGCCTGGCCGACCCTGGAGTTGTGGAGGCCTGTCCTTCCCCCACGGCACCCTCACTGCCCTGCCCCAGCTGATAAGGTTGCAGGTTTCCTCCACCACCACTCGCTGTGCTTCCCACAGTGCAGTCTGATCTGAAACCCACCCAGATCCCTTCGAGGCTTTTTCTGACGGCCCCCAAGCATAAAAGACATTTCCATTGGTCACATCAACAGCATGGTATGGATCTGAGCTGCAGGCTCACTTCTTGGTGAAGAGGCAAGTCCAGTTTCCCAGACTTTTCCTTCTAGAGCATGAGATTGAGGATCCAGGAATGAAAGTTGGGGCCCCCTGATCTGACCACCTGTGGGGATGTGAAGAGTGAGTGGATGCTGGCAGAAAGCGAGTGATGAATGAAATCTGAGTGAGAGACCAGAAAGGCTGGGAGGGCAGAAGGGGGAGGAAAAGTGTCTAAGAATGACACCTGCAATGAATTCACACTAAGGTGACTAAAAGCAAACATTAGGACATCTCAAGGGAATTAAGATGCAGCTGGTGGGAGAAATCCAAGAAGAAAAATGGAACCTAATAAGTACCTGGTCTTTAGATTTATTTATTTATGTAAAAAAAGTCAAAGTGGCAAAATATGATTTTAATAGATTTTTTTTAACCTTAATTTTTGTGGGGAAAGGTGGTTTATTTTTTAAGCAAATGAAAGTGATTGCAAGTATAGGTTAACTACCAGATGGAAGGCAGAATTGTTGCTCAATTCCAAATAGTCTACTAACATTTGCTTAGTCCCAGTGACTGGCTGACAGGGATGTCTTGTCCCAGAGAGAATCCCTCAGAAAACCTGTGGACTCAATCCCACACACTATGGCCAAATCCCACAAGCTCCCAGTGTTCAACTGGCTGCAGAATCCTGCTCCACCTGTAATTCCTGGTCTCTCCACAGAAGAGATTGGTGAACAGTCAGGCAAGGTAAAGAATACACCTCACCAAGGAAGCTGGAAACAAATATGATGCCAAATCAGCATGAGAAATCCAAACAAATTTTAAAACACTCAGCCTCTAACTATGTTTCATTACAAAATCACCAAAGCAGTAGGAATCATGTGAAACACACACAGACCGAGGTGTAATTTCAATGTCCAAAATGCATAGAGCATTGTAAACAAAAGAAATAATAAAACTATTTTTTAAAACAATAACTTTGTATTCAATTGCATTTTAAAAAAGACTGAGACCCAGAGAGAAATATGTTCTATACAGAATGGAAGAGTGCTACTCACCTCCATGGTCAGCTGGGGCGGGCATTTCTTAGTTTCCCAAATACCTGTGGGCATTCAGATATCTGGAGCATCTTGATAAAAGGCATATTCTGTAGGTCTGGGAGGAAACCTGGGATTCTACATTTCTTACAAGCTCCCTGCAGTGTTCCATTGC